>SJYT01010927.1:595990-627430 GCA_006410635.1 Cephalophus harveyi
TGGGAGGGGGGTGGGGGGGAGTGGTCTCCCTGGGAAATTTCTCACACACAAACCTCCACGTCAGAGTGTGTTTCCCGAAACTGCCATGAGGGTCAAAGACAGGCCTTTTTACTGTGCCACTAGATACATAAGTAACATTATTTTCATTTAAGTGACTTTAAAAACAAAAGCCCTTGATTCTTTCACTTTCTTTAACTTCCCACTTCAGAGAGTTTTAAGCAGTGCATGTTGCATACTTTGATCTTATTTCACTTTAATAATGAAATTTATCTTCAAGATAATTTCATATCTGTCTGAATATCTACTTTATACAAAGTACAGTGGAAAGTGAGGAGGGGGAAGACAGAGGAGAATGGACTGTGAATAAGCGTGCAGTGACTGAGATGTGGGACTTTCTTCCTTGACACGTTTGTAATTTGATAGAGAATTTACAATATACAACAACTGCTGTAAAAACTAGAAGGTAACAAAGGCGTGAAAAGTGCTAAGGACGTTATGAGAGAAGACGAGGTTGCTAGTTTTGTGTATGGTTGTGTGGTTGTGGTGGTGGTTGTTTAGTCGATCAGCCACAGTTGTGTGGTAGAGTAGAAAGGAGGAGAAAGCAGCAGGTGAAATGTTGCTACAATTTCCTGTTTAACCTCCTCAAGATCAACTAGCCTTTCAACACTGGATTAGAGTTTGACAGATGAAAAACGTCGATGAGTAATTTCAGACAGATGTAATAACTAAGAGGAAAGGCTCGGGAGGGTAACGGGGGAGGGCAGTGTTTGGGAAAAAATTCCTAATCCAGTTTGACTAGAGCAGTGGGTGTACAAAAAGGAATAATGAAGTCAATGCTGGGAGTGGCCGGGGGTAGGGGACAGTGGGAAACCTGCCTGGAAACGTATCTTCATTTTCAAGTCAGACACCCTTGGGTCAGGACAGTGGCCTTGGCCAAGCCAGAGACCATCATACATCTTTGGATATGTCATAAGGGAGGCTGGCAACTGCCAGTTACTAAGTCATTGATCTCCGGACATGACTGAGCGACTGAACTGAACTGAACTGATCTCCGCTATAAATGGGATAAATATTAAAAACTAAATAAGACACAATTCATGTCTTCATACAATGCAACGCTATGAAAACGTGAAATAAACATGGTAAAATGAAGGGCTGCTGCTGCTAAGTCGCTTCAGTTGTGTCTGACTCCATGCGACCCCATAGACAGCAGCCCACCAGGCTCCCCCGTCCCTGGGATTATCGAGGCAAGAACACTGGAGGGCTAGAGAAAGCCAAATATGAGTCAATGATTAAATACATATGCACTCAAGAGAGACACTAATCTATTCAAAACATGGAACAAGCAGCCAAAGCTTGGGCCAGGTTGGTCTGGGTGAGGGAGCTGTCCGCCGTCCAGCGCTCCACGCCAACACTACAGGCTCGGCTCTCCTGCTGGAAACCTCCTCATTTTCATCAAGGACTTTTAGCTAATGATTTAAGAGAAGGAGGCAACCTGTCGCTATTCAAACTCTCCATCTTTACAGAGACATTCGCCACAAGGGGCATGAAACTTATAAGATGATGAAAGTGAAAGTCTGAGTCACTCAGTCGTGTCTGACTCTGCGATCCTATGAACTGTAGCCTGTCAGGCTCTTCTGTCCTTGGAATTCTCCAGGCAAAAATACTGGAGTGGGTTGCCATGCCCTCCTCCAGGGGATCTACCTGACCCAGGTGAACCTGGGTCTCCCACATTGCAGGCAGTTTCTTTACCATCTAAGCCAGCAGGACATTTGGTCATTAATTTTATATTTTCACATCCAGTTGTTCCTACCAGACTCCTCACTCCTATGCACTTAGAAAGGGGTTTCCAAACCCCATCATCAGAAGCGTACGGAACCTCCTAATCTCCCCAGAGATACGGAATTCAACCTCTTCAACTTAACTGAAACAAAAAGGGAATACCATACCAATTCTCTCTTTAGAAATGCTTGATAATTTGACTTAGAAAGTATTACAAAAGAGCATACGGTTGAATTCAAATGTAATTAATAAAAGGGAAAACGTATCATTCAGTTATAGCTATTTATAGGGAAATTAACTAAGGAAAGAACTTTTAAAAAGATGACCAAAAACAATTCCATACATTCTTCAAAAGAAGCACCTTGGTCTTGGATCATTGTCAACTCTCAATGTCAGACTCTAGGCCAGTTTGTTCATGGGGGCTGGCCAAGAAAGCTTTCTCTGGTGCCAACATTCTCTGGCCAACTAGCAGCATGGGGAAACCCCTGTGTTGGTAATCTCTAGTTAATTTACCAGCAGTCCAGAAACTCTACATTCAGTCAGAATGGTTCATAACTACTCTCAGCCAACAGAAAGCCACAAATTTACCACCTCGGCTAAGTACTGGCAGGTCTTCAATGTAAAGTTCTGTATATTAGTGACCATGACCTATATCCTCAGATGGTCCACAGCCCAAGAAAAGGTTTGGGTTTATTCCACAGTTCAGCATATGTCTGTCTGACTGCACAGCGGGACAGAAATCTTGCCAAATAACCTGGCACTCTTCAACCTGGCTATCAGAAGACTAAAAACCATACAGCCATTCTAAGCAATGTGCCAAGACAATAAATCGGGACATCTTCCATACAATTTCTTAACTCAGAATAAAAATAGACATTTTAAATTTCCTAATTTATAATCATTCAATACAATGTATTAACATACTTTAAAAATACATGGAAGAAAAAGACTCTAATATATCACAGGTTAGTGATATAGAAACCACCCACCCACAGTTCATATAAAACACTTCTTCATAAGCAAGATTACTGTATCAGAGCAATTGACAGTATTTTCCATTCTGTACAAATCCAGAGACAACAAAAAAATTTTCACTTTCTCTTCTCAATCTCTCTTTCTCATTCACCATATATTTGTACAACAGTGTCTCGAAAAATGCCAGCACAAATACTCAAAAAATATTGTGTGTTGAACAAACAAATAAACAAATGTTGATCTCTAGAAGAAACCCACAGCTTCTCTTTTTTAATTTTCTCATTAAACTTTTTTAAATGGGTCTCAAATTCTCTGATAGATTTTTGGTCAAGCTGTTTCCATGAAAAAGTACTGATTTTAAAAACTAATAATTTAAAAAGGTCACACACAAAACAAATGGTCTACAAAAGTGTCCTTCCATTGTTTCCTTACCTCTTCTTCTAAAGAGAGTATGTGATGCGCATGGTAGAGACAAGGACAGTGGATCCCAGTGGGTGAAGTTTAGGTGTAATAAGTGGAAAAGGTCTGCCTTCTGGCAGTTTAGAATCATGACTTCTTTTAGGATCTCTCAGTTGCCCTCTTCCTACTGGATCCCCAACTCCTGCCCAACAGTAAGGGCATCATTCTTCTCCTCTTCCTTTTTCTCCTCCTCCTTCATCACCTCCACCTCCCCTCTCTAGAATGGCAAGCAGACAATAGGGTTAGACCCAGGGTAAAAGGGCCTCCCGGGTGGCTCAGACGGTAAAGAATCTGCCTGCAATGCGGGATACCTGGGTTCCATCCCTGGGTTGGGAAGATCCCCAGAAGGAGGGTCTGGCCACCCATTCCAGCATTCTTGCCTGGAGACTCCACATGGACAGGGGAGCCTGGCGGGTGACATGGAGTCACAAAGAGTTGGACACACACATGACTGAGCAACTAAGCACATAGGGTAAAAGCTTTCTGGAGAAGCTGCCTGAGTCCTTCTGCACGAGGCTTCCAGACGCATGTTCTTCTTTTCCTTCAGTCCTCTTTTCCTGGCTTCTCTGACTACCAGGATGCACATAATAGAACACAGTGAAACTCAAGGAAGGAGGCTGAGGAACTAGGCGACTGGCCAAAAAGTTCGTTGGGGTTTTTGTAACATCTTGGGGACAACCCCGAATGAACTGTTTGGCCAACCCAATAGTAGGGGTAGGTTTTCAGCCTGAGCCTCAGACCTGCTCTGGGGGGACGGGTCCCACACACTGCTGTCCAGAAGACTTGCAGACTGCCAGATAGTTTGTGACTGAAAATCTTAGCAATAAGGGGAAAGCATTTGTTCAGCCTTGATTGTGTGTGTGTGTGTGTGTGTGTGTGTGTGTGTGTCTTTACGGCTCCTTAGTTTGGGGTAAATGTCCAGTTAAGAATTTAAAGTAAAAGTAATTAATCATGATCAAAATCAACTTGACATAAATAATAATTAACACATAAATAAATATATAGATCAGCAAAAAGTGCTTTATTAAATGAGATTCAACCATTAGTGCTCCAAAAGACTTCAGGTGGTGAATATAACTTCTCTAGGGCATCACTGTAAAACTATGGAATGAATTAGAAAGGGTGGGAACTCGTCCCTCATGAAGGCCTGTGGACAAGATAACTTGTACAATCTCTAAACAAGCAGCAGTACTGAGATTCATTAACATCGTCAAGAAGACAACAATCACCTACCCGTGTCATGTACGACCCAAGTGAATTTCACAGTGAGCAGGAGCAGAGCCTAGAAGTAATCCTCAGAAAGCCTTGATCCCATCTTTAGTTAGAGTCACTTTCAGACCTGCCCTGGACCATCATCTTTCCTACACTGGGACATATTAACATTCACTATTGACAGTTATTGTCAACACTACTGACAATCTCTACTGTCTTCATTATATTACTGCCAGCAACTTATTTTGCACTCAAATCACTTTTATAGGCACCAAACGACTTAACTCACTTCCTCCTTTAGAGAAGTCTTTTAATAAGTCAAAGCTTATATGAGCCTAGGAGTGGCTAGTTTCTATTAGGAACTCAGTTGTAAAGAAATTAGGCAGAGCAGCAGGAAAAGAAGAACTTCAGATGCCTAATCCAGGTCTTATGATATTCTTCATTAATTGAAAAGATTTTTGAAAACAGCAAAGTCATTTTCAAATATAATTATAAAAACAAGCAATTACACTATTTTGCATCATCTCAATTTTATTATCACTTGACTGGTAACATGTGAAACCTTTTTTTAAGATTTTTCTTAAAGCTCTAAAAAGCTATCAACCAGGAATATGGTGTAGTAAGATATAACGTTTCCTTTAAAAATATTTAAGTGTATGTGTAGAGTTCAGAAGCTGGTGTGTATTTATTATTTAATAAAATAATTCTAAAGGAAAAAAAATATTTCTTAAGTCCTTAACTGTAAACAATCTATGACCACAATCATGTGCCCATCCATCTTTATTATTCAATTTCTCCAAACAACTGTTCTTTAAATTGTTCAAAACTCCCAAGTCTATATTTTCATTCACAGACTTATAACTATTCCAAATCATATTCAGTCCTCTTCAATCTCTTCACCTGATATATAGGTAAAGACACACAAACTCAGCACACCTACACTAAATTTATCAAATTTCCTCATGGACCCTGTCCTCTCTTTGAGCCCTGCCCTTCACACAAACCAAACTCATTATTCTCCACTGAGTAGGCTCTTGTGAGACTCCCCTGACTCGATCTATTTGCTCACATCTTCACCTGAATTGATCTTATATCCCCTCATTTCTACCCAGTTCCTTCCTAAATCTTCCCCAGCAATACGCCTGTTCAACACTCACTCATCTCTCAAAATACATTTGAGTTATCACCTCTCCTCAAATCCTCTTCCCACTCAGGTAGACAGTCATTCCTTCTGTGAGTTTCCCCTGACACCTCCATGCTCCAAACACTTTAGGAATGAGGCAAAGATGATTATTACAACCATATGGGAGAAAAGACGGTAGAAAAACATTAGCTGTTTTCAATTCCAAAATAAATCTCAGGAACCTTGAGATTTGCCACTGTGCTAATCTAGTGAGTCATGCTCTCTATCAAGAGCAGACTGGGATGGAGGGGTGCATGCTCTCTCTTAGTGATGTCTAAGAAACAGGAGTCCAGACAGGTGGTAATGGGCTCAGATAAATCAGGCTGGAGAGGTGAATGCATGCTAAGCCGCTTCAGTCACGTCCAACTTTTTTGCAGTCCTACGGACTATAGCCCACCAGGCTCCTCTGTCCACAGGGATTCTTCAGGCAAGAATACTGGAGTAGGTTGCTATCCCTTCCTCCAGAGGATCATCCCAACCCAGGGATCAAACTCATGCCTCTTAAGTCTCCTGCATTGGCAGGTGGGTTCTTTACCACTAGTACCACCTGGAGAGGTGAATATTGGATTGGAAACATGCTTCTGCAGATATACTTGTAAAACCATTTGTAAAACAAATTAATGTAGTCATAACTTTTCCCCTTCCTCTACTTTACCAGGGACATGGGCCTCTGTGGCTAGGACGGCTGCCAGGCCTGGGTCTTTCGTTGTATTGATTCAAGGTACAGGATGAAATTAGAGAACAGAAAGAGTTGGAACAGCTAACATTTGTATCAAGATTCGTAACAAGAGAGAAAAAGAGAGAGGCGATCCAGAAATGCAAAGACAATGAGAGAGACAAACATCAATGCAGATTCTTTGTGGCAGAGTCCTTTGAGAAAAGAAGTCTTGGGAGCAACTGCTATGCCATGTGAGATATCCTATTTCATTGCATTTGAGATGCTATTGCTCAAACAGTATCAATTCATCATTATTATTACATATTGATGAAATATAGACTTGAAAAAAAAAAGAGATAGGGAAAGGGATTTTATTTCCTCTTTCCACTGCATCAAGAGGCTATTTGAGACACTTTAAATTAAAATTTGTTTTTAACACTTCTTAATGCACCATTGGATAGGTGTTTGGGGTTTTATTTTTGCTTTGTTTGGGGGTTTTCCAGTTCTAACTGTTGCTTCCTGACTTGCATACAGATTTCTCAAGAGGCAGGTTAGGTGGTCTGGTATTCCCATCTCTTTCAGAATTTTCCACAGTTTATTGTGATCCACACAGTCAAAGGCTTTGGCATAGTCAATGAAGCAGAAATAGATGTTTTTCTGGAACTCGCTTGCTTTTTCCATGATCCAGCAGATGTTGGCAATTTGATCTCTGGTTCCTCTGCCTTATCTAAAGCCAGCTTGAACATCAGGGAGTTCACGGTTCACGTATTGCTGAAGTCTGGCTTGGAGAATTTTGAGCATTACTTTACTAGCATGTGAGATGAGTGCAATTGTGCGGTAGTTTGAGCATTCTTTGGCATTGCCTTTCTTTGGAATTGGAATGAAAACTGACCTTTTCCAGGAGGGATTGGGGGCAAGAGGAGAAGGGGACGACCGAGGATGAGATGGCTGGATGGCATCACGGACTCGATGGACGTGAGTCTGAGTGAACTCCGAGAGATGGTGATGAACAGGGAGGCCTGGCGTGCTGCGATTCATGGGGTCGCAAAGAGTCGGACACGACTGAGCGACTGAACTGAACTGAACTGGGGGTTTTCCAGTGTGTTTTTAACTAACAGAGTGAAAGTGTTAGTCACTCAGTCTTGTCTAACTCTTTGTGACCCCATGGATTGTAGCCTGCCAGGCTCCTCTGTCCATGGGATTCTCCAGGCAAGAATAGTGGAGTGGGTTGCCATTTCCTTCTTCAGAGGATCTTCCCAACCTAGGGATAAAGCCTAGGTATTCTGCATTGCAGGCAGATTCTTTACCATCTGAGCCACCAGGAAAGCCCAAGTGACAGAGGGCAGAGATTAACTTAAAGGCAGCTCAGCTTTATGTATTTACATTTAACTGTGGCAGAGCCCTTCTTAACATTAAAAACTGGAGACTTTTCAGATCCCTCTTCCCAGATCACTTTCTGGTACCAAGTTGAAAAGGAGTGAGCAGCATTGTAGACTATTGTGCCACAGAAGATTATGTATGGGTCTGGAACAGTAATAAGTCTAATTATTATCAGTATGGATGTGAGAGTTGGGCCATAAAGAAAGCTGAGCACTGAAGAATTGATGCTTTTGAACTGTGGTGTTGGAGAAGACTCTTGAGAGTCCCTTAGACTGCAAGGAGATCCAACCAGTCAATCCAAAAGGAAATCAGTCCTGAATTTTCTTTGAAAGGACTGATGCTGAAGCTGAAGCTCCAGTACTTTGGCCACCTGATGTGAAGAGCTGACTCACTGGAAAAGATCCTGATGCTGGAAAAGATTGAAGGCAGAAGAAGGGGACAACAGAGGATGAGATGGTTGGATGCCATCACCAACTTGATGGACATGAGTTTGAGCAAGTTCCAGGAGTTGATGATGGACAGGGAAGCCTGCTTCAGTCCATGGGGTTGCAAAGAGTTGGACACAACTGAGTGACTTAACTGAACTGATGAAATAATGATTATAGCTAATATTTTTAATACTAATCTAAGTTTTTTAATTAATGAATTCATTTAGTTTTCATAATAAACTCTCTAAGATAGATACAGTTTATTATCTCTATTGAGGCCCTGAGAATAATTGCCAAAGCCCTGGTGGCTCAGAGGTTAAAGCGTCTGCCTCCAACGTGGGAGACCCGGGTTCGATCCCTGGGTCGGGAAGATCCCCTGGAGAAGGAAATGGCAATCCACTCCAGTATTCTTGCCTGGAGAATCCCATGGATGGAGAAGCCTAGTAGGTTACAGTCCAGGGGGTCACAAAGAGTCGGACACGACTGAGCGACTTCACCTTCACCTTCACCTTCATACAACCAGTAAGTGGCAGAGCCAAGGTTTACATCCAGCCAGTTGGGATCTGGGGCCCACTGTTATCTGCCACATCCTACTGCCTCATGCTGTTAACATACAGTATATGCTTTCTTTAAATGGAAGCCATTTATTACTGTTCCACATGAACAAAGCCAACCACACAATGTCTTTACGTAATATACTTCAGTCGGCAAGCATATACCCAAAAGCCTTGGCTAATGAGGAAAACAGGTACTCCCAAGCCAAATGATCCACTGAAACTTGCACAGATAAAAGAAACACTGTTAGACAAAGTGAAAACTGGATTTCCTCCAACTGTGGGTCTTTTATCCCAGAAACTAAACAGCGAGTAAATATAATCAAGAAACACAGTTTAAGTTATTTAGAGGAAAAAGACTAAAAGACACTGGTGAGAAAGCTGTAAAGATTGAAGAAGACTCTGTAGAGTTTGACATTAAGTTATGCAAATTATATGCAAACTATGCAAATCTGCATGAAGAAAGAGAAGCTGTGATTGTTTTCTCTTTCTTTAAGTCTTACATAAACACCTTCTGAAAGGAGCAGTGGAGGGTACTAAATGTGAATTTCTCAACAGTATCATTTTCTAGGTACCTTACACCTAGTTCATAGAAAATTGAATTAATCACATATTCAAAAACATGTAAATGCCATAGGAAATGTAGTCTTTTTTTTTATCACTATGGTCATCTTAAATGGTTCTCAAGTGCCTTCTAGGACTCTATTTCCACATCTCTGCCTTGTATAGTGATCCCACGCCTCCTTTGCATGGGAACTGAGAGGCAGAAGTCACCTACCTCAAAAGTTAAGCATATCTGTACTATTTTCTAGATTCCACATACATGCATTAATATATGATATTTGTTTTTCTCTTTCTGACTTACTTCACCCTGTATGACAGACTCTAGGTCGACCCATGTCTCTACAAATGACCCAATTTTGTTCCTTTTTATGGCCAGGTAATATTCCACTGTGTAGGGCAAGAAAAGAGACACAGACATAGCTGAGAAGGGACATGTAGACACAAGAGGGTGGGGTGGGGTGAACTGGGAGATTGGGATTGACATACGTGCACTGCCATGTGTAAAACGAGGTGATGACCTAGATGGGTGGGATGGGAGAGAGGGTGGGAAGGAGGTCCAAGAGGGAAGCGGCATATGTATACCTATGGCTGATTCACTCCATTGTACAGTGGAAATTAGCAAAACATTGTAAAGCAACTATACCCCAATTTAAAAAAAAGTTAAGTATGTGACATCACACAATGGTGAAAAGACTCAGCCTGACTATGAGTATATGCTAACTCACATACCAGTGAAGTAGATGACAGCAAACAGTATTTGATCCTCTGAGGTCATTTCCATCAGCTAACCCTTTATTTAGGAACAACCAGCTTGACACCATACCATTCTGACTTTGGATGAACCTCATTCCATGAAAAAGCCTACTTTTCAAGTAATTCCAGTAACACAGAACAGCTATTTCACTGCTTTTTCTGTCAAAACTATAACCCTTGAGATAAACAAAAAAGAACACCTCAAACTAAGAAGAAATAGAAGAGTAGATGGATAGAAAATAGGATGAGCGTGGCAATTAAAAGGGCCTTGACAGATTTCTGCCAGTTACTTCCTTAGAAAGAAAAGTCACTACGGGATAGTGGAGACAGACAAATTGTTGCTGTTGTTCATTTACTAAGTCCCATCCAACTCTTTGTGACCCCATAGACTGCAGCATACCAGGCTTCCCTGTCCCTCACTCTCTCCCGGAGTTTGCACAAACTCGTGTTCATTGAGTCACTGATGCCATCCAATCATCTCATCCTCTGTCGTCCCCTTCTTCTCTTGCCCTCAGTCTTTCCCAGCATCAGGGTCTTTTCCAGGGAGTTGGCTTTTTGTATCAGGTGTCCAAATTATTTGGAGAAGGCAGTGGCACTCCACTGCAGTACTCTTGCCTGGAAAATCCGATGGGTGGAGGAGCCTGGTGGGCTGCAGTCCATGGGGTAGCTAAGAGTCGGACACAACTAAGCGTCTTCACTTTCACTTTTCACTTTCATGCATTGGAGAAGGACATGGCAACCCACTCCAGTGTTCTTGCTTGGAGAATCCCAGGGATGGGGGAGCCTGGTGGACTGCTGTCTTTGGGGTCGCACAGAGTCAGACACGACTAAAGCGACTTAGCAGCAGTAGCAGCAGCAATCCAAAGTATTGGAGTTTCAGCTTAAGCATCAGTCCTTCCAATGAATATTCAGGGTTGATTTCCTTTAGGATTAACTGGTTTGATCTCCTTGCAGTCCAAGGGACCCTCAAGAGTCTTCCCCAGCACAGCTTGAAAGCATCGGTTCTTTGGCGCTGAGCCTTCTTTATGGCCCAACTCTCACATCCATACATGACTACTGGAAAAACCACAGCTTTGGCTATATGCATCTTTGTTGGTAAAGTGATGTCTCAGCTTTTCAATACTCAGTCTGGGTTTGTCATAACTTTCCTTCCAAGGAGCAAGCATCTTTTAATTTCAGGGCTACAGTCATTGATTGTCCTCAGTGACTCTGGAGCCCAAGAAAATAAAATCTGTCACGGTTTCCACTTCTCCATCTATTTGCCATGAAGTGATGGGACTAGATGCCATGATCTTAGCTTTTTGGATGCTGAGTTTTAAGCCAATTTTTTTACTCTCCTCTTTCACTCTCATCAGAAAGCTCTTTAGTCTCTCTTCATTTTCTGCCATTAAAGTGGCATCATCCGTATATCTGAGGTTGCTGCTGTTTCTCCTGGCAATCTTGATTTCAGCTTGGGATTCATCCAGCCTGGCATTTCACATGATGTACTTTGCATACAAGAGTGACAATATACAGCCTTGAGGAACTCCTTTCTCAATTTTGAACCAGTCCGTTGTTCCATGTCTGGTTCTAACTGTTGCTTCTTGACTTGCATATAGATTTCTCAGGAGTCAGGTATGGTGGTTTGATATTCCCATCTCTTTAAGAATTTTCCACAGTTTGTTGTGATCCACACAGTCAAAGGCTTTAGCATAGTCGATGATGCAGAAGTAGGCATTTTTCTGGAATTCCTTTGCTTTCTCTATGATCCAACTAATATTGGCAATTTGATCTCTGGTTCCTCTGCCTTTTCTAAACTCAGCTACTACATCTGGAAGTTCTCAGTTCATGTACTGCTAAAGCCTAGTTTGAAGGATTTTGAGCATTATCTTGCTAGCATGTGAAATGAGCGCTATTGTATGGTAGTTTGAACATTCTTTGGCATTGACCTTCTTTGGGATTGGGATAAAAACTGACCTTTTCCAGTCCTGGGACCACTGCTGAGTTTTCCAAATTTGCTGACATCTTGAATGTAGCACTTTAACAGCAACATCTTCTAGGATTTTAAATAGCTCAGCTGGAATTCTAAGACAGATAAATAAAATATGATTTCTGCCTTTAATCTTCTCAGACATTTTAACTTTTACCTGGAACATAAGATATGAAACTTTGGATTTAGCCAAAGAGTCCTGAAGGAGGCCCACAAATCATCTACTAATCAGAATAAACTATCCTATTATAAGGGAATAACATGTCCTATCCTATACTGGTAGTACAGGGCTGGAGACATTCACTCTTCTTTGCCATTCCAGCTCTTTCAAAACGTATGGTGATGAGACTTCCTTGGCCATTCAGTGGTAAGAATTCACTTGCCAATACAGGAGACATGGGTTTGATCCCTAGTCCAGGAAGACGCCACATGCCTCAGGGCAACTAAGCCTCTGCACAACTACAGACGCCCATGTGTCTTAAAGTCCCTGTTCTGCCAAAAGAAAGGCCACTGAAGTAAGAAGTCTGTGCTGCAGCTAGAGAGTAGCTCCTCCTCACTGCAACTAGAGAAAGCCCACACGCAGCACTGAAGACCCATGGCAGCCAAAAATAAATAAAACATTTTAATTTAAAAAAAAAAAGTATTGTGAGGAAAGATGTCATCCACTGGGTGACATCCATGATGAATTAGCTTTGGAGGAGATTTCGGAAAATGTATTCAATTGCATCGTTGGTCAGATGATGGGGAAACAGAAAGAAACCAAAGTCAAGAGATGTTAAACAATTTTCTGAGTCGCAAAGTTACTTAGTGTCAGTGGAATGGGTCCCAGGCTGATATCTATTTTTTCACTTATTATGCCAAATAATTTCCATCCAAGGATTTCAATTACTTATGCTTTCCTAGACCCATATTATCATCAATAGTCATCTGCTGACTATGTATTCCATTAAAATTAGCAAATAACATCTACATCGCTTCCAGAGGATCTTACCAAATTCAATGTCATTCCCTTGCTTTAAAAATCATGTTATCCCCCAAAGAGAAAATTTAACCCAGGTAGAACATAGGTTCTTTCACCAGATACTCCTTCAGCCTAGTCATCCAGATCTCCCACCTCAGACTTTGTATTCCAGAAATATCAAACCGCTTGGAGTTCTCAAAATGAGAAAGGCTATTTGGCACTGCCCTGGTTTGCATATAGGCCCCTTCTTCCTCCCAACAGGGTGTTCTCTTGTTTTCAGGAAAAACTCATACTCATCCCTTAAAACACATCTCTTTCCTAAAGACTACTCTCCAAATTATACACACTACAATTGGTTTTCCTGGTGGCTCAATGGTAAATAAAGAATGCCTGTCAATGTAGGAAATGCAGGTTCAGTCCATGGATCAGGAAGATCCCCTGGAGAAAGGAATGGCAACCCACTCCAGTGTTCTTGCCTGGAGAATCCCATGGACAGGGGAACCTGGTGGGTTACAGACTCATGGGGGTCACAAAAAAGTCAGACACAACTTTGGGACTAAACAATAACATAAACAATCACTAAACAATATATAAGATAGATAACCGATAAAAGCCTACTGTATAGCCCAGGGAACTCTACTCAATACTCTCTAATGGACTATATGGGAAAATAATCTAGAAAAAAAAGAGTGGATATATGTATATGCATAACTGATTCACTTGGCTATATACGTGAAACTAACATACACTGTAAATCAACTACAGTCCAATAAACTTTTTAGTTAAAAAATAAAATATTTTTAAAAAGATTACTGTTCGAGATGGAATTAATTAAAGCCTCCTCTATATTTTCAATATTCCTTATTGTTCAGCTAACCACATACCTTAGCAATTATTCCTCCATCAACCTAGATAGTATATTCAAAAGCAGAGACATTACTTTGCCGACTAAGGTCCATCTAGTCAAGGCTATGGTTTTTCCTGTGGTCATGTATGGATGTGAGAGTTGGACTGTGAAGAAGGCTGAGCACGGAAGAATTGATGCTTTTGAACTGTGGTGTTGGAGAAGACTCTTGAGAGTCCCTTGGACTGCAAAAGGGATTGGGGGCAGGAGGAGAAGGGGACGACCGAGGATGAGATGGCTGGATGGCATCATGGACTTGATGGACGTGAGTCTGAGTGAACTCCGGGAGATGGTGATGAACAGGGAGGCCTGGCGTGCTGCGATTCATGGGGTCGCAAAGAGTCAGACACGACTGAGCGACTGAACTGAACTGAACTGTCTCTCTCTACTGAATTGTGACACCTCAAAGAGACAGTCCATAGTCTTATATCTTTATATCCCAACTGCAAGCACAAAACAAGTACTCAGCTCAGTGTTATGTGGCAGCCTGGATGGGAAGGGAGTCTGGGAGAGAATGGATACATGTATACATACGGCTGATTCCCTTTGCTGTCCACCTGAAACTCTCACAACACTGTTAATCAGCTCTACTCCAGTATAAAATAAAAAGCTTGATTCATGTTGAGGTTTGATAGAAAACAGCAAAATTCTGTAAAGCAATTATCCTTCAATAAAAAATAAATTAATTTAAAAAAAGAAGTACTCAGTATTTGTTGAATAAATGAATGGGATGGGGACTAAAATAAGTGCCATTATTTCTATCTCTCTTATGTAAGGGAGATCTAGCTCAAAACACAATTGACAACACTCAAGGAACTGTGGTAAAGCTAAAGATTTAACACTTGCGATCGTTACACATTTTAAATTAGCGTAAAAGTCTTTAAACTCTGACTATGGAAAGGGGGTAGCAGCAAAGAGAGCAATCCATGTACAATGGGCATTGATTTAAGCAGGGTTTTTTCTTTTTCATTTTAAAGAAAAGCTTTCTTGGAAAAGGTCACCTTTATTACCACTTTGCTTTAATTGCAAGACTTTTGTACCTGATGCCTATTAATTTGTCTGCCCTGCTCGAAGCCAAGTCAAGAAACTACAACAAAAGAAAAAATAAACCTTTAAATGGAAGCAATAAGGAACTGGCTCTGAGTAACAATTACCTTGGGTAATGCAGGAATGCTAAGTAGCCAGTGCAGCTCACTAAATAAATTTCATCCTCAATTATGGAAAATGGGAGGCAAAATAAAAAGCTTCATCATTCGTTGCACATGAACAGAATCCAAAGGGAAGTATAGATTATTTCGTTTTATAGAGTACAACAGTCCCACTTTACTGAGGCAATCTCACCTAGCACGAAGGGATCTTGCCTGCATATCTGTGGCAATCTGTGTGCTATCCAGGGGCAGAGGACCCAGATATTAACTGCCAAGGACTCTCTCTCCAGCCACTGCAGAACCCACTCCAACGACAGCAAGTTGAGGGAACTGACGGAATATCTACCTCGTGTCTAATACTTCCTGATCATTGACTGGACGCTAAACTTGGCATCAATAAAATATCTGGAATACCCATAACGCTTTGATGGTGCAGGATAGCAGAAGATAAATAATTTAGGAATGCAGCTATGTTCCCAGAAGTGAAAACTCTTGTAAGTTCTCAACTTACATTTCAAATCCACCGACTGGCATGGGATCAATTACCCACGTGTGCACGTGCGTGCTAAGGTGTTTCAGTTGTGTCCGACTCTTTGCGATCCCATGGACTATTTTGTCTGCCAGGCCCCTCTGTCCATGGGATTCTCCATGCAAGAATACCGTAGTGGGTTGCCATGCCCTCCTCCAGGGGAACTTCCTGACCCAGGGATCAAACCTGCACCTCTGTCTCCTGCATTGGCAGCCAGGTTCTTTACCACTAGCTCCACCTGGCCCTACTTGGCCGGAGTCCCTGCTTATCATCTTTTAAGACTAAACGGCAAGCAAGACTGGCTACATGATTTGTGGAGCTCAGTGAAAAATAAACATGAAGGATTTCCTGCTCAAAAATGAAGAATTTCAAGAAGGTGAGAGCAGGGCATCAAACCAAGCAAGAGGCCCTTCTGGAATCCAGCCCTGAGCAACTGTGTGGTCTGCACACCCATGAAGCAGATCCTGGGTATAAGAACAGAAAGGTTTTTATCATTAGGATTACTACAATTTTTTTTTTTTAATTTTACTTTATTTTATAGCAAATGACTCCTCCTGCGATTACATTTTCTTTCTGTCTCCCATTCCTGGAGTCAGAGATTTTATACCCAAGAAACAGGCAAGCTTAAACTTTGGCAGCTATGACATCTAAACACTGAAGCTGCAGTAAGTCTCCATAAAAGACTGTTTTGTGATCTTGCCAAAATTAAGACACATTAGTCATAAAAGGCACTGATCTTGCCCTCAAAGCGGTCATCACAGACACAACTGGGAAATGCTGATGGATCATCCTGTAAAAGTAAACTGGTTTCAAAGAGGCAGCTTTGTCACTAGTGGAATGAATGGGTGATCCATCACTCCCCTCCAACTCCAAAACCGACCGGTCAGTCAGAGAATGTCTCCTCCATTTACGGGGCTGCCTTTTACCCTCAGGATTTCTAAGCAAAGAGCTCATTTGTACTTTAGAAAATGGAGACTATGGCACCAATTGAAAATGCTTCAAAAAAAATGAAGCTTCCGTCCATTTCCAGGCCATGACAATTTAGCGGCAGCTTAGTCGCCTCCCGCCTGGGCTGGGGCTGCAATCGGTAATTCTCAGACAGACATAAAACACAGTAGTTTTGCTCTGGATAATAGGCTGTTCATCCACTGAAAAGACTTCTATATTTTTTCATGCACTGTACGAAATGCTTCATTTCGACTAGAATCAAAATGACAAATCCTTTTACATCAGGGTTTTGCTAGCTGCCTCAGGAAGCTGAAAAATACTGTCACTGGAGAATAACACGCAGGATTTTAAGAAGCCCTGACTGGGGAATGGTGCCGAGACGTGATCAGCCTCCGCTTTTCATTCGGCACCAGACATCGCAAGGGTGACTCAAATTAGAATGATCACTCCGTAAGCGCTGACAACTACTTTCAAAAATAATTCCCCAAATTGCTACATTAAAGATCCCTCAGTAAGAAAGGCCCCAGGAAGAGGCAGCCTAGAAATGGACTGCTTTGAGGACTTCCTGTGCTGTGCTATGCTTAGTCGCTCAGTCGTCTGCAACTCTTTGGGACCCCATGGACTGTGGCTCACCAGGCGCCTCCATGCATGGGGATTTTCCTGGCAAGAATACTGGAGTGGGTTGCCATGCCCTCCTCCAAGGGATCTTCGCAATCCAGGGGTCAAACCCAGGTCTCCTGCATTGCAGGTGGATTCTTAATTTGCAAAGGATTCTCAATCCACTGTCTGAGGCACCAGGGAAGCACTTGAGGACTTTCAGGAAGCGCTCGTTTTAAAGGCAAGAAACCACTTAAATCGGGAAAGGGGAAATGTGCTGATTTCCTAGGAATTTCTAGGGCTGCTGCCCTCATGGAAGGCACTTTGTGAAATGCAGAAAGCCAGCATGCCCCCTCGGTGACTGAGAAGCTCAGATGTCTTCCTTTAAGAATGAGAATAATACTGTGCATTTTCAATAAAAAGAGAATCTCTTCTCCTTTGCAAACTTTGCTTCATCAAAATACCTGGAAATATGTCAAGGAATCGCACCTCATAGGAATGGCTGAGATGACCTGCCTGGATCAAAATCTCCTATGCTCTGTATGGTAGGAGTTGAGAATGAGGAGAAGTAAAATCAGCCTGAGTTTTCAATTTGAAGAATTTGCCAGCATTAGGGCAACTGTGGGCTTCCCAGGTGGTGCTAGTGATAAAGAATCTGCCTGTCAATGCAGGAGACTCGGGTTCAATCCCTGGGTCAGGAAGATCCCTGGAAGAAGGAAATGGCAACCCACTCCAGTACTCTTGCCTGGGAAATCCCATGGACAGAGGAGCCTGGTGGACTGCAGTTCATGGGGTCGCAAAGAGTCAGGCACAACTGAGCGACTAAACATCAACAACCAGGGTAACTGTGTCCAGTGAAGCAAATCACTAGAGTGAAGACTCGGGTTGGATTTCCTACCGAGTGTGTTGACAGAACAGGTCAATACACCCCAGCCATGGAACACGATGCGAAGAAGATAGCTGGAGACGTGTGCGTATTTATACCTTCAAGTTCCTCCAGGCAAAACCTCTCTCCCTCGAATAAAGTGAACAAATGGATTACTTACCACGATTGCAGATGCAATAGATAATGTGTTTGACTACAGGCAAACTGATTGTTTTCCACTCTCGTTTTCAGTCAATCAGTGATGGCTTTAGAAACCATTCAACTTTTTTTTTTTATATATTTACTTATGTTACTGCCATCAACCAATCTGAGGTGAGAGGCAGTGAGAATAGCACTGTTTTACAAGGATGGAGAGATGTCTTTTTAGAATAAATGTTAACCTGAAATCCATATTTCTAATATTTGAAACATATTCACCATATGCACTTCTGTGTGTTTCTCCAAAGTGCTGAAATGGAAAGAGGGAAAACTTGAGATCAAGTGAAGCTGGTTTGAATACTGCCATCATCGGTTAGCAGTTACTTGTAAGATTCAGACCAAGTACTCTTTAGAAAGATGGAGGAGATGACACTTCCTCACCGGTGTGCTGTGAAGATTAAGCAAGGTGATAGGGTTTCCCTGGTGGCTCAGTGGTAAAGAAACCTCTTGCCCATGTAGGAGACATGGGTTAGATTCCTGATCCATGAAGACTGCACATGCCTCAGAGCAATCAAGAGCAAGCGCCACAGCTATGAAGCCTGTGCTCCACAAGAGAAGCCCACCCACCACAACTAGACAGTAACCCCCGCTCTCTGTAAATAGAGAAAAATGCGGGAAGCAACAAAGGCCCACCACAGCAAAAAAACAAATTAAAAAAAGATGATGACTGTAAGATACCAAGCACAGATGTGCAATACAAATCATAGGTTCCTTTTCACTCTCCCCCCTTCCCTGCACCGAGTCACTGTGGAATTTTCAGGGCAGCTGCCATTGTGCCACCTCTATCTGCAGGCTCAGGGTGGCCTGAAGGGGGTTAGAGCAACTGAACAATCTCTAGTCATTCTGCTGGGTCGTAGTTACGTTTCCAGTGAATCTGCGGTTCTTGCTTCAACACAAAAGAATTCAGAGACAAAGCGGTAGGTAAGAACTGGATGAATAGGAGAAAACACACTCCACAGAGTATGGACCATTTCAGAAGGTGAAAGAGACAGAGAGAGAGCCCCGAAATATGGCATGGTTAGTTTTTATAGGAACATTTCCAAAGGAAATTATCAATTAGTTACCAAGAGAACATTTCATGCCAAGATGGGCACAATAAAGGACAGAATGGTATGGAACTAACAGAAGCAAAAGATACTAAGAAGAGGTGGCAAGAATACACAGAATAACTGTACAAAAAAAATCTTCATGATGTAGATAACCACGATGGTGTGATCACTGGACTAGAGCCAGATATCCTGGAATGTGAAGTCAAGTGGGCCTTAGGAAGCATCACTACAAACAAAGCTAGTGGAGGTAACAGAATTCCAATTGAGCTTTTTCAAATCCTAAAAGATGATGCTGTGAAAGTGCTGCACTCAATATGGCAGAAAATCTGGAAAACGCAGAAGTGACCACAGGAATGGAAAAGGTTAGTTTTCATTTCAATCCCAAAGAATGCTCAAATTACCACACAACTACATTCATCTCACACTCTAACAAAGTAATGCTCAAAATTCTCCAATCCAGGTTTCAACAGTATCTGAACCATGAACTTCCAGATGTTCAAGCTGGATTTACAAAAGGCAGAGGAACCAGAGATCAAATTGCAAAAATCCACTGGATCACTGAAAAGGCAAGAGAGGTCCAGAAAAACATCTACTTCTGCTTTATTGACTACGCCAAAGCCTTTGACAATGTGGATCACAACAAAATGTGGAAAATTCTTCAAGAGCAGGGAATACCAGACTACGTGACCTGCCTCCTTAGAAATCTGTATGCAGGTCAAGAAGCAACAGTTAGAAATGGACTTGGAAAAGGAGTACATCAAGGCTGTATATTGTCACCCTGCTTGTTCAACTTGTATGCAGAGTACATCATGCGAAATGCCAGGCTGGATGAAGCCCAAGCTGGAATCAAGATTGCTGGGAGAAATATCAATAACCTCCGATATGCAGATGACACCATTCTTATGGCAGAAAGTGAAGAAGAACTAAAGAGCCTCTTGATGAAAGTGAAAGAGGAGAGTGAAAAAGCTGGCTTAAAACTCAACATTCAGAAAACTAAGATCATGGCATCTAGTCCCATCACTTCATGGGAAATAGGTGGGGAAACAATGGAAACAGTGACAGATCTATTTTGGGGGGCTCCAAAATCAATGCAGATGGTGACTGCAGCCATGAAATTAAAAGATGCTTGCTCCTCGGAAGAAAAGTTATGACCAACCTAGACAGCATATTAAAAGGCAGAGACATTACTTTGCCAACAAAGGTCCATCTAGTCAAAGCTATGGTTTTCCAGTAGTCATGTATGGATGTGAGAGTTGGACTATAAAGAAAGCTGAGCACCAAAGAATTTATGCTTTTGAACTGTGGTGTTGGAGAAGACTCTTGAGAGTCCCTTTGACTGCAAGGAATTCCAACCAGTCAATCCTAAAGGAAATCAGTCCTGAATATTCATTGGAAGGACTGATGCTAAAGCTGAAACTCTAATACTCTGGTCACCTGATGGAAAGAGCTGACTCATTGGAAAAGACCCTGATGCTGGAAAAGATGGAAGGCAGGAGGAAAAGGGGACGACAGAGGATGAGATGGCTGGATGGCATCACTGACTCGATGGACGCGAGTCTGAGTTGAACTCCGGGAGTTGGTGATGGACAGGGAGGCCTGGCGTGCTGCGATTCATGGGGTCGCAAAGACTCAGACACAACTGAGCGACTGAACTGAACTGATGACCATGTCATTCTCTTTTAGGCTGTGCCCTGCCCCCTTCCCTCCTGTTTCAGTTACAATGAATAATAAGGAAACAGTATTCAAAATCCTGTGATAAACCACAGTGGAAAAGAATATTAAAAATAATGTATGTATATACATATATATATATTCATATACACATATATAACTGAATCAATTTGCTGTAAAGAAATTAGCACAACCTTGTAAATCAACTTCAATAAAATATAAATCATATCATACAATAAATCATACTTCAGTAAAAATAATGATAATAAATATATGCAATGTGTTCATTATGTTGGAGAGTTTTTGCATTGGAAGATCACATCAGCAGCTTCGCATAACAAAAGGTTCAAATATGAGCCTCAAAACAAATAAACAAACTTGATCACTCAGCTCAAAATTCAGTCAGTCTCACTGAAGAACCCACAATTGCCTCTGACCAATGTTTCAACCATGCTTCTGGCTAACAGATATTGATAAATCTGCAACATTCTCCCTTTAGGAACAGTGAAGCACTCAGGTCTGGGCGCCAGTCTGCCTGGGCAGGAATCCCAGATCTGCCACTTAGTAACTGTGGAACTTGACTCCTTTCAGGCCGTGGTTTCCACCACTTGTGGAATGAGGACAACAGTTTCATCTTCTCAAGACGTTGTTAGGATTATGTCAGTTCATGATGTAAAGCACACAGACAGTGCCTCAGACAGAGTCAGAGCTCAAATAGGAAATTTTTCAGTCTAACTAACACATCAGCTGACATTCTTTCTGGGGCCAAGCAATATGACTGCTCTCTTCAAACAGAATGTGGTCACCATTTTCCCCGGCAAGGTTTCTCCATCCTTCTAGATCGCAGGAAGGCCAGAAGAACTGAAGGTACCCACAGATCTACTCTGACTTAGGTCTGAAAGAAAGGTACGCGCCAAATACACACCTATACACACAGACATGTCAGCCCTGGTAGCTCAGATGGTAAAGAATCTGTCTGCAATGAGGGAGACCCAGGTTTGATCCCTGGGTCAGGAAGCTCCCCTGAAGAAGGAAATGGCAACTAGCTCCAGTATTCTTGCCTGGAAAATCCCATGCACAGAGGAGCCTGGAGGGCTATAGTCCATGGAGTCCCAAAGAGTCAGATACGAGTGAGGGACTGAGCATGCACATATGCACCCTCCTCACAGAAACAAAGAAGATGAGGACAGAAGGATTGAGTGACCAACTCAAAATCCATCTGCTTTCAACCTATAAAGAAAAAATAAGAATATAAAGTATTTGGGAAGAAAAAGATAGAGGAGGAGTAGGTGGATGTGGAGTACTTCTCTCTCCATGGATACATCAGGAATACACCTTCAGACACAGACGTGCATGCAGAACAACAGCTGACAGTGGACAGGAGGACCTGACCAGTGGAAAAGAATATATAGAACCACGCAAAACTCGGTAGGACGAAGGAACTAGGAGGAAAAACGGGAGTGTTAGTAGGACTCAACCTGCCCTCAATGGCTGGGGGAACTGAAGCAGGGGTCCGATCCCCACATTGGGGCAATTGTCTGAGTCAGAGAAGAAACATTTAAGGCTGAGAGTGAAGCAGCTGATCTGTGGCAGCCTAAATGAGAATCAGACAGTCCTTGCCACAGCCATACATATCCTGGACAAGGATGCAAGTCCCCTGGAAGGCTGGGAGCTGGAATTTAGGGATTGTGGAGCAATCCCAGGGCGAGGGCTGCTGTTGACTGTGGAGAGACAGATCAAGGGGATGTGAGGGAGGAGACTGTGGTGCAAAATGCCTCTGGAGGAAAGCCAGGCAGCCATGGAAGCAAGGCAATACTGCTGTGAGGCATAAGGGGTGGAGCCACCACCATAACCTCCCTCCCCCTACACCGCCAGCATCGGCAGCTGAACAACAGAGGCTGGCCCATCAAACGCCTGATGCACTGAACTACAGAGAAGGGCCCCACCCAGGGTGCTCCTTTAAGTGACTGATGCTCTGATCTATAGAGTAGGACCCCACCCGGGGTGCCCCTTTAAGTGCCTGATGCTCTGATCTACAGCGTAGGACCTCAGCCAGGGGGTGGTCCCTCAATGGGTCTGACGCACCAAACAACAAAGAAGGATCCGAGGCAAGGGAACCCTCTAAGTGCCTGAGTGGAGGGAGCTACACAGAAAGACTGGCCAAAGAGGGCTTCTGATCACCAGCTACAAGAGGCTCGAAAAAAGACTCAGATAGGGCCTTAACTCCTGGGGTGGAGACAGTCTGTATCCTGGCACACTTTGTGCTGCCAGGGTCCCTGAAAGCCAAGTAGCTGTGCGACCTTCAAGTTCAACACTCACTGGGGCAGAGCTGCCACAGGAAAAAAAATCTTGCATCTATACATGTAGGGTTGTATCAGTTGTGTCCAACTCTTTGTGACCCTGAAGACTGTAGCCTCCAGAGAAGGCAGTGGCACCCCTCTCCAGTACTCTTGCCTGAAAAATCCCATGGATGGAGGAACCTGGTGGGCTGCAGTCCATGGGGTCGCTGAGAGTCGGGCACGACTGAGCGACTTCACTTTCACTTTTCACTTTCATGCATTGGAGAAGGAAATGGCAACCCACTCCAGAGTTCTTGCCTGGAGAATCCCAGGGACGGGGGAGCCTGGTGGGCTGCCATCTATGGGGTTGCACAGAGCTGGACACGACTGAAGTGACTTAGAAGCAGCAGCAGCAGCAGCAGACTGTGGCCTGCCAGGCTTCTTTGTCAGGGAGGGGGGTTCTCCAGGGAAGAATACTGGAGTGTATTGGCCAACACTGGTTGTCGTACCCTTCTTGTGGTGGTTTAGGCACTAAGTCATGTCTGACTCTTGCGACTGCGTTGACTATATATAGTCCTCCAGGTTCCTCTGTCCATGGGATTCTCCCAGCAAGAATACTGAAGCGGGTTGCTATTTCCTTCTCCAGGGGATCTTCCTGATCCAGGGATTGAACCCAGGTCTTGTGCATTGCAAGCAGATTCTTTACTGTCTGAGTCTCCAGGGAAGCCCCCTAATAAGCTTGGGGCCATGCCAATGCTGCTGGTAGGCAGACCATGCTTTGAGGAGCAAGGATTCAGAGACCCAGTCCAATAGTTTATTCATCATGTTTCCAAAGTTCTCTTTCCTAAGAGAAAACAACCCAACATCCAAAGAAAACTGTCCTCTATAAATCTGTGGCTAGAAGGGTTGGTTGCTTTGGCCTTTCAAGTCTCAATGGCAACTAACTCAGTTGGCAAGCATATGTTGCTAATGGGGGTCTAGAACTCAAACTTGACTTCAGTTCAGTTCAGTTCAGTTCAGTTGCTCAGTTGTGTCCGACTCTTTTCAACCCCATGAACTGGAGCACGCCAGGCCTCCCTGTCCATTACCAACTCCTGGAGTCTACCCAAACACATGTCCATTGAGTGGGTGATGCCATCCAACCATCTCATCCTCTGTCATCCCCTTCTCCTCCTGCCCTCAATCTCTCCCAGCATCAGGGTCTTTTCAAATGAGTCAGCTCTTCGAATCAGGTGGCCAAAGTACTGGAGTTTCAGCTTCAACCTTAGTCCTCAATGAACACACAGGACTGAGCTCCTTTAGGATGGACTGGTTGGATCTCCTTGCAGTCCAAAGGACTCTCAAGAGTCTTCTCCAACACCACAGTTCAAAAGCATCAATTCTTTGGCACTCAGCTTTCTTCACAGTCCAACTCTCACATTCATACATGACCACTGGAAAAGCCATAGCCTTGACTAGATGGTCCTTTGTTGGCAAAGTAATATCTCTGCTTTTTAATATGCTATCTAGGTTGGTCATAACTTTCCTTCCAAGGGGTAAGCGTCTTTTAATTTCATGGCTGCAATCACCATCTGTAGTCATTTTGGAGCCCAGAAAAATAAAGTCTGACACTATTTCCACTGTTTCCCCATCTCTTTGCCATGAAGTGATAGGACCAGATGCCATGATCTTCATTTTCTGAATGTTGAACTTTAAGCCAACTTTTTCACTCTCCTCTTGTTCACTTTCATCAAGAGGCTTTTTAGTTCTTCTTTACTTTGTGCCATGAGGGTGGTGTCATCTGCATATCTGAGGTTATTGAGATTTCTCCCGGCAATCTTGATTCCAGCTTGTGCTTCCTCCAGCCCACTGTTACTCACAATGTACTCTGCATAGAAGTTAAATAAGCAGGGTGACAATATACAGCCTTGATGTTCTCCTTTTCCTATTTGGAACCAGTCTGTTGTTCCATGTCCAGTTATAACCGTTGCTTCCTAACCTGCATACAGGTTTCTCAAGAGGCAGGTCAAGTGGTCTGGTATTCCCATCTCTTTCAGAATTTTCCACAGTTTATTGTGATCCACACAGTCAAAGGCTTTGGCATAGTCAATAATACAGAAATAGATATTTTTCTGGAACTCTCTTGCTTTTTTGATGATCCATCAAATGTTGGCAATTTGATCTCTGGTTCCTCTGCCTTTTCTAAAACCAGCTTGAACATCTGGAAGTTCACGGTTCATCCCAATGCAGGGATCGAACCCTGGTCTCGCGCATTGCAGGTAGATTCTTTACCGTCTGAGCCACTGGGGACTCATTACTCTTATGTATTCCCAAATACCCTCAGAATATAAATGGGTGTAACTGAATAAGCTCTGAGCGAGCACATCACGGACAACCACAATCACGGACAACTAGCCAATCTGATCACACAGACCGCAGCCTTGTCTAACTCAGTGAAACTAAGCCATGCCGTGTGGGGCCACCCAAGACGGACAGGTCATGGTGGAGAGGTTTGACAGGATGTGGTCCACTGGAGAAGGGAATGGCAAACCACTTCAGTATTCTTGCCTTGAGAACCCCATGAACAGTACGAAAAGGCAAACTTGACTTCACCAGCCATTAATCATCATAGTTTTGTATTTAAAATGTTGATTGACTCTTCTGTGTACAACAGTATTCTAGGAACCAGGGTATAAGCAATGATCATAACAAAGCCCTTGCTCTCACAGAGCTTACATTCTAGTGAAGGAGACAATGAACAAATACCCGGGTAAATGGGTAAATAAACAACCTGCTAAGGGGTGATGATGCTACAGAGAAAAACAAGGCAGAACAAAAGAGAGAAGCACCATGGTGGGGCATTTATTTCACAAGAGATGGTCAGGAAAGGCCTTGGTGAGCTGACACGTGTACAGAAACCTCGAAGAAACAAAGGATGGAGCTATGTGTGTCTTGGGAGGAGTTCAACACAGAGACAGCAACAAATTCAAAAACTGAGGCTGGAAACAGGAAAGCTAGGGTCCTGAAGTAGGTAAAATACAGAGCAGGAGACGAGATAATGCTTTACGTTGTGCTGCTGTGCTTGTTGCTGTTGTTGTTCAGTCACTAAGTTGTGTCCAACTCTTTGCAACCCTACGGACTGCAGCACGCCAGGCCTCCCTGTCCTGCACCATCTCCCAGAGTTTGCCCAAGTTCACAGCCGTTGAGTCAGTAATGCTATCCAACCATGTCATCCTCTGCTGCCCTCTTCTCCTTTTGCCTTCAAGTGTTGCTTTGAGTTAAAAATCATGCCAAAACAAAAATAGGAACAAACAATAATAATTTTCTAACTTCTGATGACAATGAATTTTTGACAAGGGGAACACAGTATCAGTGGGCTTTAGTTAGAAGACCTCTCTACTGGAAAAACAGGCAAATCAGTGTCACAAGAGGAAAAGTAATAAGGCCTTTAGCATGAGAATGGTACCTCCAAAAAGTTAAATAATTACTGAGGAGCTTTGGAATATGGGAAAGTGGATGCTTTTGTCATTTGATCAATGGAATATCACAAATTCGTTTGTCTATCAAAATTATCCCTCCTGAAAGACACACCGACAGGGCCTCCCAGGTGTCTCAGTGGTAAAGAATCCACCTGCCAATGCAGGAGACACAGGCTTGAGATCCCCCAGAGGAGGAAATGGCAGCCCACTCCAGGATTCTTGATGGGATAACTCCATGGACAAAGGCATCTGGTAGGCTACAGTCCATGGAGTCACAAAGATTCAGATGCAACTGAGAGACTGGCATGCACGCACGCAAATGCATATCTCTCCAAACATGCACCTGGAGGATTCTGGACAGAAAGATGCGGCAGAGCCTTTCTGTTTCAATAAACGTGGATGTGTCTCTGAGTGAGCATTCAGATATTCATACTGTTGAGATTACATAGTCAAATATGTAGACCCTGGTTCTTGGAATCCATATTCTCCTGGGAAGACTCAAATGAACACTGAGGCAGGTATATCACAAATCCCAAATGTATGAGAAGCTAGCATGCCCCACTTCCGCATCGTGCTGATATACTCTGCAGGGAATACTCTCTAATAGCAGGAGTGAATCATCAGTTCAGTTCAGTCGCTCAGTCGTGTCCAACTCTTTGCGACCCCATGAATCGCAGCACGCCAGGCCTCCCTGTTCATCACCATCTCCTGGAGTTCACTCAGACTCACGTCCATCGAGTCCGTGATGCCATCCAGCCATCTGATCCTCGGTCGTCCCCTTCTCCTCCTGCCCCCAATCCCTCCCAGCATCAGACTCTTCTCCAATGAGTCAACTCTTCGCATGAGGTGGCCAAAGTACTGGAGTTTCAGCTTCAGCATCATTCCTTCCAAAGAAATCCTAGGGTTGATCTCCTTCAGAATGGACTGGTTGGATCTCCTCAGACCCCATGAATCGCAGCACGCCAGGCCTCCCTGTCCATCACCATCTCCCGGAGTTCACTCAGACTCATGTCCATTGAGCCCGTGATGCCATCCAGCCATCTCATCCTCGGTCGTCCCCTTCTCCTCCTGCCCCCAATCCCTCCCAGCATCAGACTCTTCTCCAATGAGTCAACTCTTCGCATGAGGTGGCCAAAGTACTGGAGTTTCAGCTTCAGCATCATTCCTTCCAAAGAAATCCTAGGGTTGATCTCCTTCAGAATGGACTGGTTGGATCTCCTTGCAGTCCAAGGGACTCTCAAGAGTCTTCTCCAACACCACAGTTCAAAAGCATCAATTCTTCGGCACTCAGCCTTCTTCACAGTCCAACTCTCACAGCCATACATGACCACAGGAAAAACCATAGCCTTGACTAGACGGACCTTAGTCAGCAAAGTAATGTCTCTGCTTTTGAAAATGCTATCTAGGTTGGACATAACTTTTCTTCCAAGGAGTAAGCGTCTTTTAATTTCATGGCTGCAGTCACCATCTGCAGTGATTTTGGAGCCCAGAAAAATAAAGTCTGACACTGTTTCCACTGTGAATCATGGAGAAGGAAAAGAGCCCAGGGACCCAGGGCAGGGCAACAGCAGCAGCTGGCCATAGTTAGAGCAAGCTCTGTGCACCACTTCCTTCCCATGAATCTGAACCTGTATCTGGGAACCAATCCACCACTGATCAGACATTCTCCATAGCCACCCCTCTCCTCTGCAGCTATACTCATAGACGCTCAAGGATCTCCCAAATTAAGAACCAACAAGCAAATCTTCCTTATACGGTTTCCCATCACAATTAAAATCTAACCTGGATTCTTTTTCATGGTCTACAAAGCTACTTAACCTTGAATCCTGTCCTACCTTCTCCCACAGGCACTTCATTCCACCCGAACTTTCAGGAACACACCAAGACCATTCTTTCCTCAGGCCCTTTGCAAGAGCTGTTCCAACACCCAGTAAAGCTTCCAACAAACATCCACATGGCTTGTCCCCTTGCTTCATTCACAGCTCTGCTCAAAAGTCACCTCCTCAGGGAGGTCTTTTTTGCCTTGCCCATCTAGAATAGCACCCATGGGACTCAGTCATCACCTCCACTCTATCATCTTCATAGCACTGGCCCTACTGACAAGATATCAGATATAGGTTGAGTGCTTGTCTCTCCACTAGAGCGTGGCTGAACGTTGCTCTCTTTGGTTCACCATTGCATCCCTAGGATCCAGAAACACCGGGCACACATTAGGTGCTCAAATAGTATCTGCTGAGTGAATAGCTGAATGAATTTAATTCCTTAATATATATTCAAGTAGCTATACTGGTTCTTTGTGTACATTTTATCAAAATAGTGATTGTTGGCATATGTTCATTTTCCAGGCATACGCTTCATGATGAAGTGATACATTTTTCAAGCTAAAAAATGAAGGGAAAAGGATGATACAGATATAAGTGCACAAAACAATGCACTAGAGCAAAGAGGAGGAAACAGAGCAGAAGAATCTCCCCCAGGAATCTGGCAAAGACAGACAATCCTAAACGATGGAAGAATAGTAATCTAAGAGGATCACAAAGACGGGCCAGGCACATAAACACCATGGATACAAAAATGTTCCTGCATAAATAATAACTTAGTTGAAGTAAGTCAGAAAAAGAGAAATATCACGTTAACACATATATGTAGAATCTAGAAAAATGGTATAGCTGTGTGCGTGTGTGATAAGTTGCTTCAGTCATGTCCAATTCTGTGTGACCCTATGGACTATAGCCCACCAGGCTCCGCTGTCGATGGGGATGCGCCAAGCAAGAATACCAGAGTGGATTGCTATGTCCTCCTCCAGGGGATCTTCCCGACCTGGGGATCGAACCCATGTCTCTTATGTTTCCTGCACTGACAGGTAGGTTCTTTACCACGTGCACCACCTGGGAAGCCCACTGTATAGATGAGCTTATTTGCAAAACAGAAATAGAGACACAGATGCAGAGAACAAATACGAACATGAAGTGGGGGAAGCCACGGGGCGGGGTTTGGAATGAATTGAAAGACTGGGATGGACATACACACACTATTGACACCATGCACAAAACAGACAACTAATTAGAACCTACTGTGCAATCAGGAAGCCCTTATTCAGTCCTCTGTGGTGACCTACATGGGAAGGAAATCCAAAAAGGGGGTCTATATGTTCATATATAGCTGATTCACTTTGCTGTTCAGTAGATGCCTCTTGAGAAACCTATATGCAGGTCAGGAAGCAACAGTTAGAACTGGACATGGAACAACAGACTAGACACACTGAACAACAGACTGAACAAGTACGTCAAGGCTGTGTATTGTCACCCTGCTTATTTAACTCATATGCAGAGTACATCATGAGAAATGCTGACCTGGAAGAAACACAAACTGGAATCAAGATTGCCAGGAAAAATATCAATAACCTCAAATATGCAGATGACACCACTCTTATGGCAGAAAGTGAAGAGGAACTAAAAAGCCTCTTGATGAAAGTGAAAGAGGAGAATGAAAAAGTTGGCTTAAAGCTCAACATTCAGAAAACGAAGATCATGGCATCCGGTCCCATCACTTCATGGGAAATAGATGGGGAAACAGTGGAAACAGTGTCAGACTTTATTTTGGGGGGCCCCAAAAATCACTGCAGACGGTGATGGCAGCCATAAAATTAAAAGATGCTTACTTCTTGGAAGGAAAGTTATGACCAACCTAGATAGCATATTAAAAAGCAGAAACATTACTCTGTCAACCAAGGTCCGTCTAGTCAAGGCTATGGTTTTTCCTGTGGTCATGTATGGATGTGAGAGTTGGACTGTGAAGAAGGCTGAGTGCCGAAGAATTGATGCTTCTGAACTGTGGTGTTGGAGAAGACTCTTGAGAGTCCCTTGGACTGTAAGGAGATCTAACCAGTCCATTCTAAAGGAGATCAGTCCTGGGTATTCTTTGGAAGGAATGATGATAAAGCTGAAACTCCAGTGCTTTGGCCTCCTCATGAGAAGAGTCGACTCACTGGAAAAGACTCTGATGCTGGGAGGGATTGGGGGCAGGAGGAGAAGGGGACGACAGAGGATGAGATGGCTGGATGGCATCACTGACTCGATGGATGTGAGTTTGAGTGAACTCCGGAAGTTGGTGATGGACAGGGAGGCCTGGCGTGCTGCAATTCATGGGGTCACAAAGAATTGGACTCGACTGAGCGACTGAACTGACTGAACTGAAGATCCTAACACAACATTGTAAAGCAACTATATGCCAATAAAAATTAATTAAAAAAAATAAAGTGCCATTTTCTGGGTGGAAACTAATAACTTAGCAAGAGAGGTTATTATAACTTGGAGAAGTTAAAATAACTTAGCTCAAAGAATGCTGGATAAAGAGGCTAATGATAGCATAAATAGGAATTAATTCGTGAATCTTCAAAATCTGCATAGCCCAGAACAGAAAACCAAATAATTTTTTTTTCACAAAGAAGATGAATTACAAATCAGTTTTTATGACTAATGGCCGAACATTCTTAACAATGTGATCGCTTAAGAGGACCCCACATTCCAGTTCTAGGTGACAACTTTTATTTATTCAGTCATAAGCTATTCAGTTCAGTCGCTCAGTCATGTCCGACTCTTTGCGACCCCATGAATCGCAGCACGCCAGGCCTCCCTGTCCATCACCATCTCTTGGAGATCACTCAGACTCACATCCATCGAGTCAGTGATGCCATCCAGCCATCTCATCCTCGGTCGTCCCCTTCTCCTCCTGCCCCCAATCACTCCCAGCATCAGAGTCTTTTCCAATGAGTCAACTCTTCGCATGAGGTGGCCAAAGTACTGGAGTTTCAGCTTTAGCATCATTCCTTCCAAAGAAATCCCAGGGTTGATTTCCTTCAGAATGGACTGGTTGGATCTCCTTGCAGTCCAAGG
>SJYT01010927.1:627866-654903 GCA_006410635.1 Cephalophus harveyi
GGTGTTGACCATCTGGTGATGTCCACGTGTAGAGTCTTCTCTTGTGTTGTTGGAAGAGGGTGTTTGCTATGACCAGTGCATTTTCTTGGCAAAACTCTATTAGTCTTTGCCCTGCTTCATTCCGCATTCCAAGGCCAAATTTGCCTGTTACTCCAGGTGTTTCTTGACTTCCTACTTTAGCATTCCAGTCCCCTATAATGAAAAGGACATCTTTTTTGGGTGTTAGTTCTAAAAGATCTTGTAGGTCTTCATAAAACCGTTCCACTTCAGCTTCTTCAGCATTACTGGTTTGGGCATAGACTTGGATAACTGTGATATTGAATGGTTTGCCTTGGAGACGAACAGAGATCATGAGTCATAAACTTAAATGCCCACAGGAGGCAGGCAGGCAACGGAAATGAGGGAAGCAAGGCTGGGCTGCCTGGGGGCAGCCTGCCATGCACCTTCCGTTGGGACAGCAGCTTCTTCCCTCTAGTCAGGACGAGCACCCATGTTGTTAGGAAGCCTAGGTTTTCTGGCAACATTTCTTGATTTTTATTACTGGCAATCAATTCAGACATTTTATAAATGTCATGCAAATACAACACATTTACAGTATCTTAGGTTTGTAATCGATTATTTAAATACAAAACCCACTGGAAGAATAGAAGTGATATCTCTCTTTTCTAATTATGTGATCAAATTCTATTTTTAAAAATTGCTATTTACACAAACCCAAGTCTTTGTCAGTTACAAATGAGGAAAATGTTGTGGGAAACCTGAACTACTGAAGGCATAAGATAGCAGCTAAGGCTTTATACATGTAACATTAATAAGATGATTTCATTTTTATCCATAGTTCATTTCAGTTGCTCAGTCATGTTCAACTCTTTGTGACCCCATGGACTCCCCATACCAGGCCTCCCTGTCCATCACCAACTCCCGGAGCTTGCTCAAATTCATGTCCATAGACATGGTCTATTCATTTATCCATAGACACGGTCTCAATTACATTTGTAGAGCTATTCATTTCAGTTATTCATTAAACAATCACGAGTTTCTGATCAACATATGAAGTACTTAAAAAGCAAAGTAAAGAGTGAGCTGACAAGCTTACTATCTAATTTATTAATTTAGGGGCTTTCCAGGTGGTGCTAGTGGTAAAGAACCCACCTGCCAATGCAGGAGACACAAGAGACGCGAGTTCAATCCCTAGGTCAGGAAGATGCCCTGGAGTAGGAAATGACAACCCACTCCAGTATTCACGTCTAGAAAATTCCGTGGACAGAGGAGCCTGGTGGGCACCAGTCCTGGGCCTACAGAGAGTTGAACATGACTAAGCACAGATACCCAATCTATTCGCTAAACTAAAAAACGAGCCTACAACTTACATATAAAACAAGCTGCATCAGCATTTGCAGTTTCACTAGTTGCAAGTGACCCCTAAAGGGCCGTGACGTAAAGATCCGTCAGCTTGCTGAGGACTCACTCGGTGAGGGAGCCCAGCAGTGGCCTAGCATGCCTGCCACACTTCAGTTTTATTGCTCTCTATGTACAGTCAGACTTACCAAAAGCTTTACAAAGTATCTAAAAGAGATTCATTTAATTTCTCAGTCATACTTTCCAGCACTATGATCAAATTTATACATTACCCCAGTAATAGCATATTGAGAGATTCACAAAAGTATTGGTATGTTTCCCTGATTAACGCCAAGGTGTACCTCCCCTGTTTATACCCAGTGAAAGCAGAAAGGCTTCATCTGTATTTACAGCCACTCTGCATCACTTGCGCTGCCTCCTGGGCTCTGCCTCCCGTCAGCTTAACAGTGGCATTAGATTCTCATAGGAGCTCAAACCCTACTGTGAACTGCCCATGCGAGGGATCTAGGTTGCGTGCTCTTTATGAGAACCTAATGCCTGGTGATCTGAGGTGGAGCTGGGGCAGGGATGCTAGCGCTGGGGAGTGGCTGAAAATATAGATTATCATTAGCATGGAGGTTTGACTGCACAGAGACCATAATAAATCAGTCACTTGCAGGCTCATATCAAAACCCCATCGGTGAGCAGCAAGTGACAATTGAGCAACACACTTCGGATGTCAATGGCTCCCTTCACGCCCAGATGGGACCGTCTAGCGGCAGGAAAAACAAGCTCAGGGCTCCCACTGATTCTGCAGTATGGTGAGCTGTATAATTATTTCACTATATATCACAATGTGATCATAATAGAAGCAAAGTGCACAATAAATGAAATGCACTTGAGTCGTCCGGACCATCCCATCCCTGCTCCATGGAAAAACTGTCTTCCACAGAACTCGTCCCTGGTGCCTGGAAGGTTGGGGATCGCTGTTCTAGAGCACAGATCAGGGCCTGGTTTTATAAGCCGTGTTTCTGGAACACAGCCATGCCTTTCTTTGACCTATTGTGGATGGCTGCTCTCATACTGTGATGGCAGAGATGAGAAACAGAGACCATCTGGCCCCTAAAGTCTAAAATAGTTACTATTCAGGCATTTAGAGAAAAGTTTGCTGACCCCTATTCTGGAGGATCTATCCTTTCTTACCCTCTGAGATTTCCTCTTAACATCTCTCCTTCTCTCTGTTATCTTCGACCTCTCCATTTCTACAGTTTCCTGTCCTTCAACCCGTTGCATTTATATCATCGTTCAATCCCTCTTCAACAAATACCAACTGAGCACCTACTAAGTGCCAGAGATGGGAGACACAAATACTAACAAAACACAATCCCTGCCCTCCAGCGGTTTGTGGCCTAGAAGGGGAAGGCAAATATGTAAGCAGCTAAGCTTTCTCTAGTATTTTGGAAGCCAAGAAGAAAGTTCAAGCAAAGCTCATCTCTACCTGGGGGACTTTAGGGGGATCAACTATATCAAAGAAGTCCAGGAGAATATACACATAACAAATCGCTCATCCAGGTGGTGGTTCTTACACAAATCTTCCCCTTCTCACCTTCCGTTAACCATCCTCATCCTCCCTCTACCATGCCACACTCTCCTGATCTCTTTATTGCTAATATTCTGAGCTTTCAACCTACTCAGTCATTCCTTTCAGCCTGGTTCTGTAACACCACCCCATGGCAACTGCTCCCTCAGAGGTCAACCAGGGCCCTCAGCTGACCTGATTACAGCCGCATCTCAATTCTCATCTCACTCACCCTCCAGGCAGCATGCGATCATTGTGTACACTCAATCTCCTACCTAAAAGCCTTCCCTGGCTCCACCTGTCTGAGTTTCAAATCCCCTAGACTCTCTTACAATGCTTCCAAGCTCTAGGCACCTTCTTACCCATCGAATGCTTGTCAAATCCATAAGTATACCCCACTATGCTGCATCTCTTTGTTTCTTCATGCTTTGCCCCTTGTCTGGGGTGGTCTTTGTTACCTTTCCCCATCCTGTCAACTCCTAATTATTCTTTAAAACTCAGTTCAAGTGCCATTCCCACCATGAGAGGATACCAAGATCAGCTCTTCGTCCTTCCTCTCTGCTCTCAAAGCACTTGGTAGAAGTGCTTCTTCTACCAGAAGCTCGGTGGAGCATTCTGGACTCCCAGTGCTTACTCACATGTACGGACCCATCACTCCACTGTGCATGGCAATCATGGCTCATACCTCTTTAAATCCCAAGCACTTGGACTAAATCCATGTAAAACTATAGGAAATAAATGACTCAAGTAGCAGCTGAGCTTGGCAGCTCCAACCAGAAAAAAAAAAAATCTAAATTCCTAAACATATCGAGACAAGTTATTGCTCAGGCATGCATCTCTTAAAATTCAGTAAACTTTCAGAATATGCAAATGACAATAAAACTTCCCTTCAGCACATTAGAGTGACAGTTACAAGAAAATGACATAAAACAGCTCCCTAAGGAGCCATCTCAAGATAGCATTAAATACTCAGACTTGTCACTAGGAAGGGCACCACCTAAGTCATTTTTTTTTTCCAGTTTTAGTGATAAAGATAGCACAGTTATCAGTATATTTTCATTATCATCTCTGTCTTTAGAACTATGGGCAGAAAGCTATTGACTATGAATGTTAAGCATGTCGTAATCCACGTCTCTCATACATAGGTGCCCCAAACCCACTTCCGCGATGGGGAAGAGGACTAGTGGGTTTGGGGCACCTATGTATGAGAGACGTGGATTACGATTCAGTAGGCTCCTCAGGAAGATCCCCTGGAGAAGGGCATGGCAACCCACTCCAGCATTCCTGCTTGGAGAATCCCCAAGGAAAGGAGCCTGGAGGGCTACAATCCATAATGTCGCACAGAGTCAGACACAACTGAAGCCACTTAGGAGGCACGCACACGCACAGGCTACACCTTCTGCAGGATAGCAATGGGGATACTCCATCCCTGAGCTCTCCCTGTGAGCACCAGCCCTACCCCAGGTCTTGAATTTAGAATAAGCCACCTGCCCAGGTCCAATCAGTGTCCGTCCCAAATGCTGGGGCCCATCAGAGCTTTGGGAGTCCATGAGAACCTTGAGGTGGAAGAAGAAGGCAGGACACGGACTTCCCTGGTGGTCCATTGGTTAAGAATTTACCTGCCAATGCAGGGGACATGGGTTGACCTCTGGTCTGGGAAGATCCCACACGCCTCGGGGCAACTAAGCCTGAGAGCTGCAACTACTGAGCCCACATACCCTAGATGCTCCACAAGAAGAGAAGCCAGTGCGATGATTAGCCAGCGCACCCAACTCGAGAGTAGCCTCTGCTCATTATAACTAGCCCGTGCGCAGCAACAAAGACCCAGTGCAACCAAAACCAAATACATTTTAAAATTACAAAATGAAGGCAGGACACTTCCCCGCAATTAATATTCTTGGAGTACGTACACACAGGCACAGAGTAATTTAGGGAGGTTAGGCTGTGATGTCACCCTGCACACTTTTAGGAACAACTCTGGGTCAGATTAAAGTCCAGGAAAGCCCATTGCCAATTCTGTGGAAGCAGAGGAGCATTCATCATCTCCTGTGAAATATTTTCCACTTTCTGGCTCCTGCATGTATTCAGCTAGTCAAGCGTCAGCACAGAGCCTGGAACTCATATGCTTTGTCGCTTTCGCTGTGACAACTGCATTTCCAAGCCTGTCGTGGCAGGCAAGACAACATTTGTAATTGTCTTGTTGGCTGAGGGTAAAACAAATACACATTTAGATCGCAACTGATAAAGGCTTCCCCTGAATTAATCACCACGGGAGCCCAGAAAACACACTTCTATCAGGGAAATTGAAACTCATCGTGGCAAACCCACCCACAAGGAAACAGAACCACCTGAAATACAGGGCAATTTAGAATCTTGCCAGTATCCGCAAATTGGGAGCTCTTGTTGTGAAAGCAGTCTCCCAAAGGCCTCAACTAGATAAAGATGAGAATGTGTGAAGGTGAACGACCTTGGAAGGTCAGGTTTCCAGAGAGATCCTTTCACCCCAGCCAGTGAGATCCCACTGATTACAGACTCAGTGCAATTCACTTTAAAATGCACTTTTTGCAGGCCCACTGGGTGCTTGGCACAAAAGGTCACAAAACCCACTTACATTCACTCCTGGCAGGAGAGAGAGAGGCAGCATAAGCCCTCTCGGTGAAAAGACCCAAGACAGACCCTGGCAACAGACCTTTCCGCTTGTTTTCCCCCACGTGCATTCGGAAGGCACATTTGCGTTATAGTTCAAAGCAGAAATGGATGAGTTAGTCTACATTTCGTGGATCTTCCCGACCCAGGGATCGAACCCAGGTCTCCCGCATTGGAGGCAGATGCTTTAACCTCTGAGCCACCAGGGAATGATAGGAAGGAGGGAGAAAACAGATTTTGTAAAAAGCTGATTCTTTATACAGAAGGACCATGTAACACTACCAGCCATACCGTTGATAGCAGAAGGTAAGCACAACAATCCATTATTAAACAAACTGCCTGTTAGCTGGGCAAGCATGAGAGATGCACGAAAACCTCCTTACTTCAAGCCGGAATCGTATTGTCTAACGACACTGAGTTTTCCTGGAGGTAAATAGGGTTCCTTTTATTGTGATATCTCCAGGGACTTCCCTGGTGGCTCACACAGTAAAGAATCTGCCTACAATGCTGGAGAACCTGGGTTCAATTTCTAAATCGGGAAGATCCCCTGGAGAAGGGCATGGCAACCCACCCCGGTATTCTTGCCTGGAAAATCCCGTGGACAGAGAAGTCTGGTGGGCTACAGTCCATAGAGTTGCAAAGAGTGGGGCATGACTGAGCGACTAACATTTTCACTTTCTTTCCGGGGACTACAGCACGTGACAACCCATAAGGACAGATGCCCTCTCCTAGGGAGTCCTCTTCCCTTCCTTTAGCCTTCCCTCCTTCCCTTTCTCCTCTTCTTTTTCCTTCTCTACTCTCACAGGTCCAGGCCCTTAGGACACAGACTCTAAGCTGCAGAGTCCTGTGCAGGAACTTTCCTGGGAAGCGTGTTGGGAATCACAGCCCTGAAAGCATGTGGGAGGCAGAACTGGAGAGAAATTGAACTCAGTTTCCACCAAGGCTTCAGCAGCCCCACTGGGAATTGCAGAGCTGGGATGGCCCCAGAGATGTCCACAGTGGGCCACAATAGTGACAAGGGAGGTTTGTAATCTTGGGAGATGCAGCTCCCTTCAACCAAGGTCAGTTTCTGGGAGAGGGAGGACTCAGTCACAAGCCCTCAGCAGCCAACATGCTCCTGCAGCTGGATTGCTGTTCGGTCGCTCGGTCGTGTCCTACTCTTTGCATCCCAATGGACTGCAGTACATGAGGCTTCCTATCCTCCACTGTCTCCCGGAGTTTGCTCAAACTCATGTCCGTTGAATCGACGATGCCATCCAACCATCTCATCTTCTGTTGCCCCCTTCTTCTGGCCTCAATCTTTCCCAGCGTCAGGGTCTTTTCCAATGAGTCAGCTCTTCACATCAGATGGCCAAGGAATTGGAGCTTCAGCATCAGTCCTTCCAATGAATATTCAGGGTTGATTTCCTTTAGGATGGACTGGTTGGATCTCCTTGCAATCCGAGGGACTCTCCAGAGTCTTCTCCAACACCACAGTTCAAAAGCAGCTGGGGAAGGAGAGTAACTCAGTCCTGAAGGGAGAGCCAGGTACCCAGCCACTGCCCCCCTCCCTTCCTCTTTATCCTTCCCTTTCTTCCCTTCTCTTCTCTTCTCTTCCCACAGCACCCTGAGTCCTACCTGCCTTTGTTCTCCTTTCCCTAGACTCCTGCCTCTTGCTCCTTTTGGTCTAAGCGACAAGCCTTGTAATAACTCTGTTCCATTTACCACCACCAGGATGGGGTGATACCTACAAGCCTATCATCCTTTCATGCTGACAATATATACCCACTCTTAGCAGATATGAAGTAAATTTTCAAGAGACAATCCTCCTTTTTATCTAAAGTTTACACCACCAAACAGGTATCATGTGTTATTCTAGCCTTAGTATGTTTCATGGCCCCAGTAGGGTTTCTTAATTTCCAAGTCTCTACTTAGGGACTTCTCTGGTGGTCCAGTGGCTAAGACTCTGAACATCCAATACAGGGGATCTGGGTTTAATCCCTGGTCAGGGAACAAGATTCTGCATGCCCCAACTAAGAGTTTGCATGCTGCAACTAAAGATCTGGTGTGCTGTGACTTCCCTGATGGTCCAGTGATTAAGAATTCACCTTCCAATGCAAGAGACGTGGGTTCAGTCCCTGGTCAGGGAACTGGGATCCCACATGCTGGGGAGCAACTAAACCTGGGCACCACAGCTACTGAACCTGCAAGCCACAACCAGAGAGAAGCCCTCGCACCACAACAAAGAGCTCCCGGGCCACAACTCAGACCCAACAGAGACAAACAAATGAACAAGCATTTAAATATAGATCGATAGATCCAAGGACGGAACGGAGACCTGGACAGGCCACGAACTTCCCTAAGATCACACAGCTAGGAAGTGCTGAGGGCCGGATATGGCCAGTGCACCAAAACCCAGACCTCTCCTCCATGGTATTGAGGAAGCCACCCAGCCAGGGACCACATATTCCTGCCCACCTTGTCCCCAGACAGGGTCCGGTGAGCAGACGTGGTGTGTGTGGGTGCTTTGTACCCACTTCACGCTCTCTTTCCTGTCTGCCTACCATACACTGTGGGCTTTGAAGCCCCAGGGAGAGCAGAACCATGAGATGGAGAGAGACCAGATCCCTGAATCACCAAGTAGAGGAAAGCCACCCGTCAACATTAGACTTTCATGAGTGATAACTAAAGTTCTGTTATGCACAACTGAAATTGAGGGGCCTGTCAGGGCAGCTAGCACTACCCTAATTAATATCAAGATGAAAGCTAGCCTTGCACTTACATATGTATACAGTTATTCATTCGACTAAATGAATGGTAGAGGCCACTTGAGTAACCTTTTCCACTAGTTATATACTAGATACCAGGATGTAGAGATGCACATGACATGGTCTCTTCCTTCTAGGAGCTCATGTATGGTGAGGAAGAGAGGTTATTCACACCATGGAAATACTAGGGGGAAAGATGGGCTCTGCCTGGTCTCGTTTATGTAGTTTCTCCTCTGGAGAGGCACTGATATTTACATGGAAGTTCTATTTTTACTTATGTTTTCTAAATGTATACATATATAAATTCTTTCCATGTGGATATTCTGATAAACATAAGGACCTGATTTGGGGGGGGAAAAATCCCTGAAATCAACTAGGGAGTGAGGGTTGTCAGAATCTAAAGTCAGACAATATGTTCAGTGATTACTAGTAACTCTCCTAAAAATATTTTTGAGGTATTGGTAACTTTTGTCTTCTGCCTTCAAAAACTAGTTAGTACAATGGATAGATTAAGAAATACAATAAGTAAAGGTGCAAAAAAAAGTGGCTTTTTCTTTCTGAGTCCCACTTTATGCATTCTGGTGAGAGAAGAAAATCAAGAGAAGCATTACATCATGACCCCAAACTCCCGGGCTGGCCCAGAACCTTCCTTTCCTGTTCTAATTCTGTTTGCACTGGTAGAAAAGAACCCTTTCCTGCCTTCCTATGTGTCTCATCCATGTCCACCCCCACCCTTCCCTCTGCATCCACTCCCCATTCCCCAAGTATTCCAGTATATGCTCTCCATCCCTTTTCTGAGCAACTCTACATTTATTATTTAGTTGTAATTAAGAATTTAATTGCTCTTTATTTTTTATTGGACTATAATTGCTTTACAATGTTGTATTGGTTTCTGCTGTACAACAAAGTGAATCAGCCATATGTTGATACACACATTCCCTCCCTCTTGAGCCTCTCTCCCACCCACCCCCCACATGCCACCCTTCTAGGTCATCACAGAGCCCTGAGCTGAGCTCCCCGTGCTGTAAAGCAGCTTCCCACTAGCTGGCTACTGTATACAAGGCAGGGTATATGTGTCAGCGCTACTCTCTCAGTTCATCCCACCCTCCCCTGCCCCCCACGTTCACAAGTCTGCCCTCTCTGTCTGTGTCTCTATTCCTGTCCTGCAAATAGGTTCCTCAATACCATTTGTCTACATTTCATATATACACGTTCATATACAGTATTTATTTTTCTTTTTCTGATTTACTTCACCTGGTATGACAGACTCTAAATTCATCCACATCACTACAAATGACCCCGTTTTGTTCCTTTTTTATGGCTGGGAAATATTCCATTGTATATATATATATACCACAGCCTCTTTATCGATTCATCTGCCGATGGACAGTTAGGTTGTTTCCACGTCCTGGCTATTTACAATACACTGGGGTACACATGTCTTTTTGAATTATGGTTTTCTCAGGGTATATGCTCAGTAGCAGGATTCCTAGGTCATACGGTAGTTCTATTTTCAGCTTTTTAAGGAAGTTCCATACTATTCTCCATAGTGGCTGTGTCAATTTACATTTCTACGAACAGTGCAAGAAGGTTCCCTTTCCTCCACATCCTCTCCAGCGTTTACTGTTTGTAGATTTTTTGATGATGGCCATTCTGACCAGTGTGAGGTGCTATCTCATTGTGGTTTTGATTTGCATTTCTCTAAATAATATTAAAAAGCAGAAATATTACTTTGCCAACAAAGGTCTATCTAGTCAAGGCTATGATTTTTCCAGTGGTCATGTAGGATGTAAGAGTTGGACTGTGAAGAAAGCTGAGTGTTGAAGAATTGATGCTTTTGAACTGTGGTGTTGGAGAAGACTCTTGAGAGTCCCTTGGACTGCAAGGAGATCCAACCAGTCCATCCTAAAGGAGATCAGTCCTGGGTGTTCATTGGAGGGACTGATGTTGAAACTGAAACTCCAGTACTTTGGCCACCTCATGCGAAGAGCTGACTCATTGGAAAAGACTCTGATGCTGGGAGGGATTGGGGGCAGGAGGAGAAGGGGACAACAGAGGGTGAGATGGCTGGATGGCATCACTGACTCAATGGACGTGAGTTTGAATGAACTCCAGGAGTTGGTGATGGACAGGGAGGCCTGGCGTGCTGCGATTCATGGGGTCGCAAAGAGTCGGACACGACTAAGCGACTGAACTGTACTGAACTAAATAATTAGTAATGTTGAGCATCTTTTTATCTGTTTGTTGGCCATCTGTTTATCTTCTTTGGAGAAATGTCTATTTAGGTCTTCTGCTCATTGATTGGGTTGTTTATTTAGATACTGAGCTGCATGAGCTGCTTGTACATTTTGGAGATTAATCCTTTGTCTACTGTTTCATATCCAAATATTTTCTCCCATCTGAGGGCTGGCTTTTCAGTTTATGGTTTCCTTTGTCATCCTTTGTTTTTATTTTCATTACTCTAGGAGGTGGGTCAGAAAGGATCTTGTTACAATTTATGTCAAAGAGTGATCTGTTTCCCTCCAAGAGTTTTACAATTTCTGACCTTACATTTAAGTCTTTAACTCATTTTGAGTCTATTTTTGTGTATGATATTAGGAAGTGCTCTAATTTCATTCTTTTACATGCAGCTGTCCAATTTTCCCAGTTCCACTTATTGAAGAGACTATCTTTTCTCCATTGTGTATTCCTGCCTCTTTTGTCAAAGATAAGGCACCTCTAGGTATGTGGGTTTATCTCTGGGCTGGCCATCATGTTTTACTGATCTCTCTCTGTTTCCATGCTAGTGCCATACTACCTTGGGGGCTTCCCTGGTAGCTCAGCTGGTAAAGAAACTGCCTGCATACAGGAGATCCTGGTTCAATTCCTGGGTCAGGCAGATCCCCTGGAGAAGGAATAGGCTACTGATGGAGTATTCTTGGGCTTCCCTGGTAGCTCAGACAGTAAAGAATCCGCCTGCAATGTGGGAGACCTGGGTTCAATCCCTGGGTCAGGAAGATCCCCTGGAGGAGGGCATGGCAACCCACTCCAGTATTCTTGCCTGGAGAATCCCCATGGACAGAGGAGCCTGGCTGGCTACAGTTCACAAGGCTGCAAAGAGTCAGACATGACTGAGCAACTAAGCACAGCACAGCACAGAGAAGAAAGCCTTTCAAAAACTCAGCCTTAAGGGATTTCCTTTTGTACTGAATCCAGTCCCTCTTTTCAAAGTAATTCTAATAAGCAACCTAATGTTGACTCCATCTCAGAGTAAGACAGCCCTCCCTTCTAAATCCACGCTTCGTCCCAACGCAAACGACTAAAGAAATGAACGATGTGATGCAGTGAACACTGTGCCCTTTGCTTTTAGAACCTAATTCTACAAACTGCTGAGAAGGCACTTCTCTGATGGAAGCGGAAGCGCAATGGCGAACTGTCTGGTCACAAGCCCGAGCTCTGAACAATACGGAGCGGTGTCTGCCGCTCCTGCACTGCTCATTAATTGTCCCATATAAGGTGAATCAAGGGATTGGGGTGTAGTGCTCTTCCAAGATGCAGCAGGGAGCCAGCCGGGCTGGGGAAGCCCAACAGGCAGGGGTCTCCTGCTGCTCAGTCAACAAGCTCCGGGGCTCGCTGGGAGCCCAGGGCTCCTGCTGAGACCTTTATTTTTCTGTCAGCTGTGACTCCCCCTCCTCTCATTAATGCATGTCCTGGGGTCTTCTTTACAGAAGCCGAGGCAGCACTCTTCATTCTTCAAGACGGCTCTCCTAATTGGTGGGGGGTGCTGGGAGGAATGCACTCAAGCAGAAGCAAATGTTTACACAGCTCCTTTCCTCACCCCATCTTCTCAGTGGGACCCACAAGACCCCTGGGGCACAGTTTCCTTGAACATCGGTGGGACTGGCTGCCTCCCCCGTCCTTCGTCTAGCACTGTTGACTCCTCCTAATACTGCCTCCATGGGCTCTTCATTAGGATGAAGTAGGTTAGCAGCAGAGGCTTCAGGGTCAGACTGCCAGGGATTGAATCCTGGCTGTGTGTAAATTTGGGCAAGTCACTTCATTCTCTCTTCCTAACCTGTGAAACAGAGGTAATGGCATTTTCAGCATAGGGTTATTATGAAAATTAAATGGCATAATGTCTGTAAAAGGCATTTCCAGGCATGTACTTGCCACACAGTAAGTGCTCAAAACCAATGATCATCAACTGCCCTCTCTGACCACCAATAACTTAGTTCATATCTCTTAGGAAGCACTTTACCATCCTTCCCCCAACTTAATCCAGCCATCTGACTCTCGGGTTCAATCTATGCGTCATGAAGATCCCCTGGAGAAGGAAATGGCAACCAACTCCAGTATTCTTGTCTCAGTTCAGTTGCTCAGTCGTGTCGGACTCTCTGCAACCCCATGAATCGCAGCAAGCCAGGCCTCCCTGTCCATCACCAACTCCCGGAGTTCACTCAGACTCACGTCCATTGAGTCCGTGATGCCATCCAGCCATCTCACTCTCTGTCGTCCCCTTCTCCTCCTGCCCCCAATCCCTCCCAGCATCAGAGTCTTTTCCAATGCGTCAACTCTTTCGCATGAGGTGGCCAAAGTACTGGTGTTTCAGCTTTAGCATCATTCCTTCCAAAGAACACCCAGGGCTGATCTCCTTCAGAATGGACTGGTTGGATCTCCTTGCAGTCATGAGTGATCACATCATCATGATTATCTGGGTCGTGAAGATCTTTTTTGTACAGTTCTTCTGTGTATTCTTGCCACCTCTTCTTAATATCTTCTGCTTCTGTTAAGTCCATACCATTCCTGTCCTTTATCGAGCCCATCTTTGCATGAAATGTTCCCTTGGTATCTCTAATTTTCTTGAAGAGATCTCTTGTGTTTCCCATTCTGTTCTTTTCTTCTATTTCTTTGCATTGATCCCTGAGGAAGGCTTCTTATCTCTTCTTGCTATTCTTTGGAACTCTGCATTCAGATGCTTATATTCTTGCCTGGAGAATTCCTTAAACAGAGGAGCCTTGTGGACTACAGTCCATGGGGTCCCAGAGTTGGACAGAGCCGAGCAACAAACACTTTAACACACTTTATTTTTAACTTTCTACTTTACATTGGAGTATAGTTGATTAACAATGTGATTGCTTCAAGTGGACAGCAAAGTGATTCAGTTATACGTATACATGTATCTATTCTTTTTCAAATATAGGTTATATAATACCTAGCAGAGTTCCCTGTGCTATGCAGCAGGTCTTTGTTGATTCTTCATTTTAAATATAGCAGTGTGTACATGCTGCATTGGTTTAGATGATACCAGAAAACTGAGTACTCTTCTCACAGGTTAAGTCTGTACTGTGCAAAAATGCAGAATACTACAGACCACCTAAAAATTCAATTTCCTTCCATTGTATTCTAACCTTGGTGTGCTATGAAAGTATGAATTTGTATGAAAAGCAGGCCAGAAACTACCATCATATCAATGATGGAAAAAATGCTGCAATAGGATTTTCAGCCATAATCCTTTCATAGTTTCCCCATCTATCCTCACAAAGTTAAAGAAAAAAAAAAAAGATTTTTTTTTTTCATGATATCAAGTGTTTCAGCTTTCAACAGAAAGGGAATTTAAGAGAAAATGTCTTTCCATACAATAACTAATTTAGCCACCTCCAATTATTCTCCATTATAACTAAAGTGATGATCGTTGAATTTTCACATTCAAGATCCAAAAATCAAGACATTTTCCAACCTCTCTCATCTTAAAAATCTCCCTAATACTCAACGAAGTAAGAATCAGAAATAGAATTCAATCTTTGAGCAGTGTAGGGGGTGCCAGTACAGGAGGTGCAGGTTTGATCCCTAGTCAGGGAACTAAGGCCCCATATGTCGTGCAGTGTGGCAAAAAAAAAAAAGAAAAAAGGGGCCTATTAGCTCTCTAATGACAGAGAAAGAGAAATAGGCAATTGAAACATAAGTTTAAAACCTACATCCACGAAATAAAAACTTATTATAAAAATAAATATAAAAAAGAAAATTCTTTAAGATATTAAAAACACTGCAAAAATTTAAAAATAAGAAACAGCAGACAGCAAGATTAGGTCAAGGAACTCACCCAGAAAGCAGGACAAAAGAACAAAGAGGTGGAAAATAGGACAAAAAAACTTAAGAAGGTTAGAGGTTCAAGCCAGCCAATAAGAGTGCCAGAAAAGGGGAACAAAGAAATCACTGATGAAGAAATTCTCAAAGAAGTATTTTAAGGAAGCTTCCCAGCACTGACCCTGGGTCGGGAAGATCCCCTGGAGGAGGGCATGGCAACCCACTCCAGTATTCCTGAAAGGAGAATCCAATGGACAGAGGAGCCTGGTGGGCTACAGCCCATGGGGTCACAAAGAGTCGGATACAACTGAAGTGACTTAGCACACACATGCTTAAGGAGCTCACACACCAGCACTGAAGGACAGAAATTTCTCGCTTAAAAGACAGCAAAAATGAATGAAAAGGAATTCATATGGAGGGTAGCAGTGTAAAAGCTGAGTGTACCAAACACAAAGAGATCTCAACGTTTTCCAGCAAGGAAAAAGTGGTCACAGGCAAAAGCTCAGAAATAAGATAAGCATCACTCTGCTCAAAAACTGCATTATGACCTAGAAGTCAGTGTAGGAACAGCTCCAAAATCCTGAAAGAAAATAATCTGCCATCAATGATCATAGATTCAACCAAACCAGCAATGAAGCATAAAAACAGAATAAACACTCTTCTTCAGATATGTAAAGTTGGGAAATTTACCTCCCATGGCTTCGTAGGAAGCTGAGGAGGAGGAAGAAATTAACTAAGGAAGAAAATGACATGAAGCGACAAGACACAAGCAAGAGAAACAAACTGAACTGGGCAAAGGACAACAGATCTGCAGTAGGAATCAGGACTTCCTCAGTGGCCCAGCGGTTAAGATCATTCATCCAGTGCACGGGGCTCAGGTTTGACCCCTGGGCGGGGAGTTAAGATCCCTCAAGTCTCATGGCCAAAACACCAGAACATAAAACAGAAACAAGATTGTAAAAATTCAATACTTTATAAATGATTCACATCAAAAAAAAAATCTTAAAAAAAAAATGAAGCCACCAGCCTAGGACAGATCAGAGTACTAAGGGCTACAGAAGATGCCTCAAAAAAATAAAAATAAAAAGGGGGATGGGATATGATATCGATCGTTTGCTAGGTTGGACTATGAGAAAAATAAGAAAGACATCTCACAAAGCTGAAGGGGATGTGACAAATTGAGTTGGGCCAGAGATTTGAAGGCAGTGCAGCAAATAAAAACAATCAATGAAGTGATGATTAACTTCAGGAAAAATTAAAATAAAGTAAATGTAATCATTGCCTTGGAGAAGGCAGTGGCACCCCACTTCACTACTCTTGCCTGGAAAATCCCATGGGTGGCAGAGCCTGGAAGGGTGCAGTCCATGGGGTCCCGAAGAGTCGGACACGATTAAGTGACTTCACTTTCACTTTTCACTTTCATGCATTGGAGAAGGAAATGGCAACCCACTCCAGTGTTCTTGCCTGGAGAATCCCAGGGACGGGGGAGCCTGGTGGGCTGCTGTCTTATGGAGTCGCACAGAGTCGGACACGACTGAAGCAACTTAGCAGCAGCAGCAGCAATCATTGCCTACTACTTGGCTCAGATAAAAATCATGTTTACCTAGTTAAAGTATTAAAAGCAATGCCAAAAACTGTGAAATAACTGTAGCAAAAGGATACAGGAATTTGGAAGATAGGGCCTGAGACTAAAATTTCTAGCTTCATAAAACAGGAAATCATAGAACAAATAAAGACTTAGGAACAGTTTATTGCCTCTGGAGAATGGCATGACATTCAGTGAGGGAGGAAATGACTTATTATATATACACATATATTTATGGCATCACTGACATACATAGCATCATTTATATATACATATATATAATCACTTACATATATGTATAGCATCACTTATATATGTGTGTGTTTTCTATTTATTTTTCTTTCTCTTTCTCCAGAAAAAGCAAGAAAATTCCAGAAAAACATCTATTTCTGCCTTATTGACTATGCCAAAGCCTTTGACTGTGTAGATCACAACAAACTGCAGAAAACTCTTAAAGAGATGGGAATACCCGACCACCTGACCTGCCTCCTGAGAAATCTGTATGTAGGTCAAGAAACAACAGTTAGAACTGGACATGGAACATCAGAGTGGTTCCAGATAGGAAAAGGAGTGTGTCAAGGCTGTATATTGTCACCCTGCTTATTTAACTTCTATGCAGAGTACATCATGAGAAACGCTGGGCTGGAGGAAGCACAGGCTGGAATTAAGATTTCTGGGAGAAATATCAATAATCTCAGATACTCAGATGATATCACCCTTATGGCAGAAAGTGACGCGGAACTAAAGAGACCCTTGATAAAAGTCAAAGTGGAGAATGAAAACGCTGGCTTAAAACTCAGCATTCGAAAAAAGAAGATCATGGCATCCAGTCCCATCACTTCATGGCAAATAGATGGGGAAACAATGGAAACAGTGAGAGACTTTATTTTCTTGGGCTCCCAAATGACTGCAGATGGTGATTGCAGTCATGAAATTAAAAGACATTTGATCCTTGAAAGAAAAGCTATGACCAACCTAGACAGCATATTAAAAAGCAGAGACATTAATTTGCCAACAAAGGTCCATCTAGTCAAAGCTATGGTTTTTCTAGTAGTCATGTGTGGATGTGAGAGTTGGACTGTGAAGAAAGCTGAGCACAGAAGAATTGATGCTTTTGAACTGTGGTGTTGGAGAAGACTCTTGAGAGTCCCTTGGACTGCAAGGAGATCCAACCAGTCCATCCTAAAGGAAATCAGTCCTGAATATTCATTGGACAGACTGATGCTAAAGCTGAAGCTCCAATACTTTGGCCATCTAATGTGAAGAACTGACTCACTGTAAAAGACCCTGACGCTTGGAAAGATTGAAGACAGGAGGAGAATGGGACAACAGAGGATGAGATGATTGAATGACATCATCAACTCGATGGACATGAGTTTGAGCAAGCTCCGGGAGCTGGTGAAGGACAGGGAAGCCTGCCATGCTGCAGTCCATGGGGTCGAAAAGAGTCAGACACAACTGAGCAACTAAACAACAAAGTTTAAAAAACTGGATGAAATTACAATATAGCGAACACTGTACCCTTTATTTTTACAACTTAAATATTTCTAAAATACCCGGGGGAAATAAAAGCCTTTCTCATTACTGGAACTAAGCTATACATTTGTACTAAACATGTTATTTAAAAGATTTGGTAGTAAATAATTAATCTCTCCCCCTCAACCACCATTATGGATCACAAATTACCAAAATACAAAATACAAAGCCCTCTGCAGTCATCTTTCTTTTTCATGTCATTATTATTCACCCATAACTGGTGGTGTTTTAAAGTGACTTAGAGCACTGGGGATGCCTTCATGACAGAGCATCATAATAAACATACATGAAACCTCCTTCCTCCCTCTCACCCCGTCTCCATTGCTAAAACATGAAAGAAGTGGGGACATTTGTCCTGAACTGTCTACCATCTGAGCCTAAGACTTTCAGCGGTCAAATTCATCATTTTGATCATGTTATCATTAATTAGAATTCATTATAAATGCTGCTGCTGCTGCTAAGTCGCTCCAGTCGTGTCCGACTCTGTGTGACCCCATAGACGGCAGCCCACCAGGCTCCCCCGTCCCTGGGATTCTCCAGGCAAGAACACTGGAGTGGGTTGCCATTTCCTTCTCCAATGCATGAAAGTGAAAAGTGAACGTGACCGGTTTACAATATACAAATACAGGAATTAGCAATTTTCTGATATCACGAAGAAAATGAAATTGAAAAGGATTCTCCCAGAATTTATCAGAAAGATAAGGCAAAAGCAAAGGCTGAATCAGGGATTCTGAAGCTCGTTTCTCGACACCACCTCTAGAAGACGCGACAGTCTGTCGTGACTTAGGTTCGCGCATCAGCTAACCTCTTCCACTAGGGGGCGTCATTAGCATTTCTGCTCCTGGCATAAGAGCCGTGGGTGGTGTGTTGAAATCCCTAGGTAATTCTGCCAGGCCCCTATGTCCTGCTCCCCACCCCACCTCCACTCACAGGCGTGTTCCCTCCTCTCTCTTTCCCTCCCCACTCTGCTCCTCCCACCCAGCAGAGATAACTAGTTAGAGAATCAAAGGTCGGACAGGACTGAAGCGACTTAGCATGCATGCACGTACCATTTCCATTATGCTGATGACATAGTCTATATACACGTCTATATTGGAGATACCTATCCTGTCCAGTTCCTTAAATATAATAAAGGGCCTTTCAATGTGACCTGCTTCAGCCTTCTCTTCCTCCTCAAATTCTATCCTCTCTCATTCTCCACCCTACCCAGCAACACACACGCTTTGCTTAGACCCTAAACCTCCCATCATCCCTGGACTTGCCATGTTCCTTCACATCTCAGTGCCTCTGCTGATGCTGTTTTCTCTACCCAGCCTAGCCTCTCGCAATCAAGGGCTATTTTTTGCTGTTTTTTAAAAATATTTATTTATTTGCCTGCATCATGTCTTAGTTGTGGCACATGGGATAATCGTGCGACATGTGAGATCTTTCATCGTGGCACACACATTCTCTAGTAGTGTGCGGGCTGAGTTGCTTCCCTGTTATGTGGGATCTTAGTTCCCTGACCAGGGATTGAACCCACGGTCCCCTGCATTGCAAGGTGGATTCTTTACCACTGGACCACAAGGGAAGTCCCCCAAGTTCTATTTTTAAAACTTATATTACCGTTTAATGGTCCGCTCAAATATCATCTCCTCAATGAAGCCTTTCCAGAAAGGATTAATTACTCTCTTTTAGGTGCTCCCTATATTTAAAACATCTATCACAAATTATAGTTCACTGTTTATATACATATTCCTTGTGCTAGGTGGTAAGTTCCCAAAGAATAGAAACTTGACTCATATTTGCCTCTCTCACATAGACAGTTACCTGCTGTTTTTCATAGTTGAAAGTTACCTGTTGGCACATGAGAGTTATCTGCTATTTTCTTGATATGTAAATGGGATAGAAGATCAAAGAAGGCAGAACCAGTGTCTAAGCATTTCCTGGGTACAAGTCCTTAGTCCAGCACCACACACAACAAGGAATCTCACCAAAGATCCGTGAGAGCAACTTCAGTAGACACATAAGGTGTCCGAATGACATTCTTTGGGGCTCGCCTATGATTTCAGCCATGGGTGACGTGGAGATTCATGTCAGTTAAACACACCTTACAGTAAACACCTCTTCCAGAGTAGATGCAATAGTAGATGAATAACCCCAGGATCCATTGCTCCTATCACATATCACATCACCCAGAAGGACCCTGCCTAACAGGATATTCGAATGGCCTCATATCAGCTTCAGCCATGAAATTAAAAGACTCTTGCTCCTTAGAAAGAAAGCTATGACAAACCTAGACAGCGTGTTAAAAAGCAGAGACATCACTTTGCAGACAAAGGTCCGTACAGGCAAAGTTATGGTTTTCCCAGTAGTCATGTATGGATGTGAGAGTTGGACTATAAAGAAGGCTGAGCATCTCAGAATTGAAGGTTTTGAACTGTGGTGTTGGAGAAGACTTTTGAGAGTCCCTTGGACTGCAAGGAGATCCAACCAGTCAATCCCAAAGGAAATAAACCCTGAATATTCAATGGAAGGATGCTGAAGCTGAAGCTTTAATACTTTGGCCCTCTGATGCAAAGAGCTGACTCACTGGAAAAGACCCTGATGCTGGGAAAGATTAAAGGCAGGAGAAGGGGACGACAGCAGATGAGATGGTTGGCTGGCATCACTGACTCAATGGAATGAGTTTGAGCAAACTCCAGGAGATAGTGGAGGACACAGGAGCCTGGCGTGCGGTCCATGCGATCGCAAAGAGTTGGACGCCACTTAGCAGCTAAACAACAATATACTGGCTCAGCTATGGGCGTCCCCACTGGCTCAGCAGATAAAAAATCTGCCTGCAATGCAGGAGACACAGGAGACACGGGTTTGTTCTCTGGGTCGGGAAGATCCCCTGGAGAAGGAAATGGTAACCACTCCAGCATTCCTGCCTGAAAAATCTCATGGGCAGAGACGAGCCTGGTAGCCTACAGTCCAGTGGGTCGCAAAGAGTCGGACCTGACTGAGTGACAGCACAGCACAGCACGTGGCACCACTCATGCCTACAACCTGCAGTTAGGAGGCTGTTCTCTAAGATGCATTCTGTGCGTTGAAGCAATAACCATTACATGGCGCTGGGTCCCCCAAAGCCAGAAAACCAATGTCTGGGCACAAGGGGTGCATGCATTGGTTGGCTCCTCTCATCACTATTGCTTGACTCAGATTGCTTGTTTCCACAACTTTAAGCTTTGCTAGAATAGAGGTCCCGGGTCTTAGAGGGCATTTCTCATAGGACACTTCAGCTGAAGCTGCAACTCGACTTAACCACTCAGACTCTTCATGCCACAGACCACAGTCAAAGAATGGAACATCTCTCAATGTACTGGCAGAGAAACTACTGATAATCTGAGGAGACAGGGTAACTGCTACACAGTGGAAAAGCAAATGAGGAGAAAGTCTGAATCTTGGGCGATCCTCTGAGACGTCTCTTGGTGTTTGGTACCCACTGATCACAGGGAACAGGCAGGAAGTCAACCCACCCAGTCTCAGACCCCAAAAGGCTGGGTCACCTGATTCAGCAACCTCCTGGCTGGGGGTGAGGGAAGCCTGCAGGGTAGAGCAGAGAAGAGAGATGAAGGGTAGCAACTGTGACTGCAGAACCCACTGCAGTGAGGAGGACTGTGGCTCCCTACACTGGGAAATCTTTTCTTCAAGGCAGGGGTCAGCCTAGTCTTTGAAGAACAGTGACGATGGAATTGATGAGGAGCATCGGTGGGTCTGAGTAGTGCCAAGAGCCTGCACCCCAGACAGGATACTTCTGGCACTGGGTGTGAGCAGTGGCACGCAGGGCGTGACTGGCTTCCTGCAGATAGCAGCTTGCTCCAACGTGGAACTGAGCCCAGCCCGAGGCCTTGCAGGGACTCCAGCAGCAAAGCTGTCTACTGGACGTTCCTTCGTCCCTGTCTCACCCTCCACTCCTCCAGTCCTGACTGCTAGGGTCACCTCCAAAATAAAGAACCTCCCTGTTTCAGACTATGTTTTCAGGAACCCAAGGGAAGACCACGATCATGTTTAAGCTGAAGTTTTCAAGTTACCTTTACAAACCTTGCACTGCCCCCTCCCCTTATAGACCAGCTACCTGGGGAAATAGCACACTTCAGCACTTGATCTCTTTCAAATAAAGAAAGAGCACACGTATGAGTAATAAGGAGAGCAACAGGGTGGGGGCTATTACCAATTCCAGATCGTTTTCATTTTAGACAGGCAAGGAGGCTGCAGCTTGGAGAGGTTATGCGTCTTGTCCAGTGTTAAAGGGCTTGTACAAGAAGGAGGGGAGGGTACTCTGTATATTGGTATTGATGATAGATGCTGTGGGTGCCTCCTCACGCACACACACACCTCAGGTCAGTCTCTCCATCTCTCAGCTGCTGTAGGTGTTGCTGCTAAGAGCTCACAGCTACACCTTTGTCCAGAGATTGCCCTCCTCCGACGTAAATGCCTGGGAGGGTACGTACCTCTAGCCCACTCTCGGGCTCCTGCAGTGAATAACTCACTGATGAAGGGTGACTAGAGCCCAGCTTTCCTGTGTCAAGACGGGGCTTCTCAGGAGTTTGAGATGGACATGCACACACGCCTGTATTTAAAATGGATAACCAACAAAGACCTACTGTATAGCACAGGGAACTATGATCAACGTCGCATGGCTGCCTGGATGGGAGGAGAAATTGGGGGAGAATGAATACATGTATGTATAGCTAAGTAGCTCTGCTGTGCACCTGAAACTCTTACAACATTGTTAATCAGCTATACTCCAATATAAAACACAAACTTTAAAAAAAAAGGTGGGACTTCTCTTTGGTGTCATTCATGCTCCCAACTTCCCCGTGTGATCAGATTAGATTTCAACCAAAACACCTCTTTGCTTATTTCCTTCCCTGCACTGTTCTGTCTTCTCACCTCCTACTTGTACACCACTCAATAAATTATTTGCACAGCCCTGTCTCTCAGGAACCCAACCTAAGATAAGATCTATGTTTCATGATTCCTAGGCTAGTAGTTTCCCCACTGCTGAAGATCACGTGGTTAAAGAGATCTAGAAGACACTACATGCTAGACGCTTACTTATTAACACCGGTCACTCATCCAGATGAACAATTTTCCTGTCTCAGAAAAATCACAGAAACTTATTTCTCAGTGTTTCTTAAAGTAATACTACTAAGAAGTGTGTCTGCCTCAAATAAGGACAAGGATACTGGGCTTTTAGGTATAAACTTATTCTAAATTTTTCAAATTTCTATACAGTTTTAAAGATTACTTTCCATTTACAGTTACTACAAAATATTGACTATATTCCCCATGTTGTATAATAGGTGAAAAAAAAAAGTGAAGTCGCTCAGTCGTGTCCGACTCTTTGCGACTCACGGACTGAAGTTCACCAAGCTCCTCCATCCATGGGATTCTTCAGGCAAGAATACTGGAGTGGGTTGCCATTTCCTTCTCCAGGGGATCTTCCTGACCCAGGGATCGAACCCAGGTCTCCCAAATTGCAGGCAGACGCTTTAACCTCTGCACCACCAGGGAAACCCTTATATAATAGGTACAAACTTTTAAATATTTCAGTTAACATATTTCAGCAGCACACTTTATGTGCGTGTGTATGCATGCTTAGTCGTTCAGTCATATCCAACTCTTTGTGATCTTCTGGACTATAGCCTGCCAGATTCCTCTGCCCATGGGATTTTCCAGGAAAGAATACTGGAGAGAGTTACCATTTCTTTTCTCCAGGGGGGATCTTCCCGACCCAGGGATTGAACCCACGTTTCCTGCGCCTCCTGCTTTAGCAGGCAGGTTCTTTACCACTGAGCCACCTGGGAAAGCCCAGCATACTTTAGACTCTTCAATAACTACAAAGTGTTACAAATACAGAGGGACAACAAAGAAACTCACAGGTTGATGTAATTAACTTGTCTCATTTGACAGAAGTATGTACAATAATTCATCAGCCCAGAAGTACGTGCCTACAAAATGATAAATCTATTTTCTCAGCTTTCCCCTCTTATCTTGCTCTTGGAGGTCCAAAGTGAAGTAAATTTTATAAACTTTTATTTTCTGAGAATTGTCACAAAGACAGTAATGGTTCATTCTGTTGGCAATCATCCCTGAGAACTGGTATCTGTATCAATCAAGGTTAAACTAGAAAATCAGAAACCACTTCACAAACCCAGAACAGGGACTTCAGTAACAGGGAAGTGGTGGCACAGGCGACGGAAGAGCTGTTGAGAAACCAAATAGGAAGTGAGGCAGCCCAGAGACAGACAGCAGCAGGAAGCCAGGACCAGCCCAAGGCGAGAGGAGTCAGGAAGGCGGCTGCAGCCGGGGTGGCCTGGAGGAGCTGGTGCCCTGCCCTCTTCCAGCCTCCAGGTACCCCCATTGGCAGAGCCCTGTGTGAGAGTGTTAATCGCTCAGTCGTGTTTGACTCTTTGAGACCCCATGGACTGCAGCCCGCCAGGCTCCTCTGTCCATGGGATTGTCCAGGCAAGAATACTGGAGTGGGTTGCCATTCCCTTCTCCAGGGGATCTTCCTGACCCAGGGATGGAACCCAGGTCTCCTGCACTGCAGGCAGATTCTTACCATCTGAGCCACCAGAGATCAAATGACAAGAAGGAGAGGGGGAATCAAGCCAGTCTGCCAGGTTCATCCCCATCACAGGGAGCAGAGAGAGGAAGGGCAAGGAAGGCACGCAGGCAAAGGGACAGAGCACACGGCATACTAAACACCGCAACAAAGATCTGAAACGATCAAAGGCTCTCCACGTGAGAAGCGGCACGTCCAGATCGCTGCCTGGAATTCTAACACCCGAGAACAAAACGAGGGGGAATCTAGTCTTTGATTGTGCAGCTAATGAAATTATAAATCAAAACCACAGGGAGAGCTTTCCGACTCAGGTTTGTAGCAGCACTTAAATGTTATTTCAGAAAAGCTTCTCACTAGCATCCTTAGAAACAGCTTTGGGAAGGGACTAGGCAGCTTTGCAGGAAAAAAAAAAAAGCTTATTTCCAATCAGATCAAAGAAAAATGTATCTGGTTTGTTGCTGTTGTCATCACCTGACCTCCAGGCTTTTCTATAAAATGTAAGTATCTACTGTCTAGGCTTGAGCTTTAATAAGGGGTTACTGAATTTAAAAATGTGTTTCTATCACTTTGGGTGAAAATCATAGTGTGAACACTAGGTATTATAATTAATGCTTGCAAGGATAATCATGATCAAAATAAAAGAAAAAGTTCGTTGAAGCATGCGTCTTTGAAGTAAAAAATTTAAATTTAGCAGAGAAAAGTCTATTGCGCAAGCTGAACAAGCACTCATTAACGTAATGAATCCAATGATGTGTTTGAATTATTACAGTAATTTTTCCCTTTTTAAAAATTTCAATGGTAATAGACTCCAAAACTAAAGAACAATCAGAAACTGTGTTATGAGCAATTAAGATTTGTGGAAAACAGAAAATACCCAAAATGTCATAATTCCGCTAGCCCAAATACTGTTAGCGTGTTTGTATTTCAGTCACAAACCATTTACTGAAAGACCATAATAGGAACCATTATTGAGAGTTCTGTGCTAGGAAATGGAGAGTCTCAAATTTGATTACAAGTCTAAACCACAATGGCAACTCCCACTACATAGCACAGGGGAGCGATGGAAGGAGAAGCAGGAAGAGAGGCCTTTGCTACCCTTGCCACCATCCTATAGCAACACAGTTCAAAGGATGCTAACTGCTTGGCATCCCATAGAAAGTAAATCCATTGTCTGGATTCTCAAGAGAGTTTGCTATCCCCAATTAGAACTGTGTTTTTAAATACATTGCCTTTTCCCTGGTGGCTCAGACGGTAAAGAATCTTCCTGCAATGCAAGAGACCCAGGTTCGATCCTTGGGTCAAGAAGATCCTCTGGAGAAGGGAATGGCAACCCACTCCAGTATTCTTGCCTGGGAAATCCTGTGGACAGAGGAGATTGGTGGGGTCACAAAGAGTCAGACACGACTGAGCGACTAACAGTTTTCACTTGTCTAAACATATAAATAACCTCCAAGAGAAGGAAATCCGCACAGGAGTGAGAACTAAAGTCCCACAGAGAACTTTTTCCTCCCTCTGGTTGCAGTCTACTCCCTTGTCCTCAAAAATGTTTGAATCTAGCAGAATTAGACTTTCACTTCTGAATATGTAAGACCCAAAAGAGACTCCCAAAACCTAGACTCTGTGTCACCACACAATTTAGCACCAAATAACTCTGTACTGTTTTACCACTTGATATTTTTATGTGTGCTGTGCTCAGCTCCCATGGAAGTCGTAAAAGAGGTGACCAAGGTCAGATCTCGTATTTCCCTGTTATCCAATAGCCCACCTCACTCACCAAGCAGCTAGTACATGCTCAATAAGTACTGCTGATATGATTGACTCTGGTTTTAAACTAAAACCCAAACTACTGCATAAACATTATGAATTACATTCTAAAATGCATTTCACCAGATATTTACAAGGTTCTCTCCCTTATTTCGTTCAGGCAGATGCTCACACAACAGCCCTTCAAAGCGTCCCTCTTTGACTATAAAATCAGAACTTCCTAACACTTTCCATCTCTGTATCCTGCTCTCTTTCTCTTCTTAGTATTCAGTACTTGATGTATTACAGACGATATTCCCCACTAGAATCTCTCACTAGAATGTGAGCTCCACAGTCTTTCTTGTTCACTGCCTTATCTCAGCGCCTAGAAAAGACCTGGTTCAGAGTAAGACTCAATAAGCAAGTATGGAATAAATCAATATGGGAATGAATTAAAAATTCATGAAAACACATGAAAATTATATAGAAAAACAAGTAGCTGGCCTAGAGAAGGTTTAAACTACCATAAAGGAAACCTTTTTTAAAGATTTTTTTATTTCTAATTTATACATGAAAGTCAAATAAATTTGACTTCACTGATTGACCACTGCAAAAAGTTCAAATGACGCAAATGTGTAAAGTAAACCACTCACCTACTCTAAAAACGGACATCCTAAAGCATCTGATGCATAGTTGCAAATTTTCTCCACGTACATAAAGCATAATAAATGATTGTCAGTGGTGGTGGTGATGGTTAGTTACTAACTCATGTTCAATTCTTTGTGACCCCGTGGACTGGAGACCACCAGGCTCCTCTGTCCATGGGACTTCCCAGGCAAGAATACTGGAATAGGTTGCCATTTTCTTCTTTAGGGTATCTTCATGACCCAGGGATCAAACCCGTGTCTCTGGCTTGGCAGGCAGATTCTTTACTGCTAAGCCACCAGGGAAGCCCAATAAGTAATTACTAATGAGTAAAAGGTTCTTAACATTCCTTTTCGATGTGGAAGGATAGGAAGACTGGAGGTGAAGACTGTGAAATTGGGAATGAGGGCCCATTGGGCTGTTTCGGGTTATAGTGACTTCTTCAAGCTGTCTATTAAGGTGAGGATGTGTAGAGAAGGATGGGGAGGAACACACAATAAAGAAGCCAGAAAACCCAGAGATTAGAGCATCATTCCACTGTGGCGCTAGGGTGAGTTATG
>SJYT01010936.1:0-74896 GCA_006410635.1 Cephalophus harveyi
AGTGGGACATATGGACTGCATGATCTTGTGTGCATGTGCACTAAATAACTTCAGTCATGTTTGACTCTTTGTGACCCCATGGACTGTAGCCCGCCAGGCTCCTCTGTCCATGGGATTCTCCAGGCAAGAATACTGGACTGGGTTGCCATTTCCTCCTCCAGGGGATCTTCCCAACCCAGGGATCAAACCTGTGTCTCTTGCATCTCCTGCACTGGCAGGTGGATTCTTTACCACTGTACCACCTGGGAAGCCCCTGCATGATCTTAGAGTCTGCTTAATTCTAAAAATCCAGTAATCACATAAAGAATGAGAGGAAAAAAACCTATCTTTTCCCCAGGTAAATGTGGATACAGTTACACTAGACAACATTCTGACTTGGATCTTAATCATATGCTGTGTAATATTTTTCTCCTGCAAACAGGTGCCCAATGCCTGGGAGGATGGACTTTGCTGTTCATCTCTCTATAGGGTGAGTGGCTGGGGAACTTTCCAGTGGACTAGACCATTTCTGTCCCCTGTACTCCATCTTAGCAAAGCACAAACCATGCAGACACCCTCCCACTCTCACTCTCTAGTTTCCTCAGGCCAACTGACAAATGTCCAGGGGTTTTAGGAGGAAGGCTAAGCTGGTTCTTAGCATTTTGCTCACTTTCCATAGCTTTCAGCTTCTGAGCAGGCACTGGGCTGACTAAAATCATCTGAGATTTAGGAGCAACAAAAAACCCACTTATGGAATCCACCTTATTTATCTGCACATTGTTTATACAGTTAGGGGCAGCAAATATCAGATGCCAGTCATAATTAAGAAAAAGCCAGAAGTCCTTTGAAGACACTTAAGGTGAAATGCTTACAGGAAGAAGAGAAGCTTTCCCTAGATTCTCCATTAAAAAAAAAAAAAAAAGAAAGAAAATAATGTTAAACTCCTTGGCGCTGCAGCTGAATATTAAATAGAAACATCTTAAAGAAACTTGCCTGTGAGCTATATGAATTCTAAACTATGAAAACAAGACACTCAATAGAAAACTGTAAAGAGAAAAGTGATAAGTTTGCTTTATCAAAGAAACAAAGCATTTTCCTCCAGGGAAGAAGGAAGCATGATGGGAAATCTGCAAACAATGGACTTCTGAAAGATTTCATGTATTTGCTTAAAAACAAAAATAACAACAACCCAAACCCTATGGTATTGACAAAGAATAAATGCTCATGGTATTGACATGGGACAAGTATTCTCCTACCTAACAGCACATGGGCCCTGGGATATTTCCAAAGGCAAAGAAGTTCAGACTCCATCTCCTTCCCAGTATGATTTGGACCTTCCCACAAATCTCTGCCCTGTTCCAGGCACCTTGTGAAAATTCTTCCCTGTTGTCCGCTATCTAAGGCTAAACAAAGAAAGGTGTCTAGTGGTGATGGTGGGGAGTGTTGGGGTGAGGTGCAAAAGGGTGCTTCTGTTTATTCTGCAGTTTGCTTTTTATGCCTGTATTTTTGTCAGTCTCTTGTCTGTTTTTCTGTTTGGTTGCTGTTCTGTCTCTATCTCCCTGGCTGTTTCTCTGTTAGTCTCCCAGTCTTTCCTTGTCTCTTTTTCTCTTCCTGTCTATCCCTGTGTCTTGATGCTCTGTCTACCTTCTTGCTTCCTCTCTGTACGTCTCTCCCTCAGGTTCTGTCTGTCTGTTGATATGTCTTTAGACTGTATGCCTTTAGATATGTCTTTAGACAGACTAGTTCTGTCGATCTCCATCCTGCATTCTTTCTCTCAATCTCTCCTCTCTTGCTCTCTCTCCATCCTTCCCTCTCTGTGCCTGCCTGCATCTCACTTTGTCCCTTGCCTGGTCTATTTCTGGGTTTGTCAGCCTGCCTTCTATTCTGCCTCTGTCTCTTTCCAATGACCCCTGACCCTCTCTTTCTGTTTCTCTTTTTGTCTGAGTATCTGTCTCCATTTAATTGCTCATTTCTGGTCCTCAGTCTGTCCCTCTGTCCTTTGCTGTGACTATGGTGCTGTATGGCTTCCTGTTTCTTAGTTTCTCAGCCACTCGGTGCCTCTTTCTTGCTGTTCACTCGCTTCTTTGTCTCTGTCAATTCTTCATCATTCTATCTCTGTCTATGTCTCTTTCTATTTCTCTCTTTGTCAGTTTCTTTCTATGCCTGTCTGTCTGTCTGTCTGTGCGCTGGCTATCCATCCAGTCTATCAGCCTGTTTCTCCATTAGCTTGCTTCTGCCTGCTTGGTGCTTTGTCTGCATGTATTCATATCAGTTTCAACTTCTGTTTGTCAAACTGATTGTCTTGATCTCTTTTTCTCTCATTCTCTCTTCCTCCCTCTGTATCTGACTCTCCACCCCTTTTTGCTGCCGTTTCTCTCTCAGTTCCTTCATTTCTTGTCTTTTGATCTGATACACTGTCTCTGCCAATCTCTGTCTGCCTGTCTTTTCTATCAGTCTGTTCTGTCTCTGCTTGTCTGTCACTCTCTCTCCCTTCCTAATAAATAGTCTTTCTGCCTCATAATCTGTCTCTTGCTTTATTCTTTCCCTGTCTCCATTCGTTTTCTTTTCTCTCCCTCTTGCTCTCAGTGCCCGTGTCCCTCTGACTGTGTCCTGTGCTTTGCGTCACTTCACATTAGTCCCCTCTGCATCCTCTTCCCCCGTGTCTACCTGTACTGTCTTTTTATCTCTCAGTCTTTAGACTCTACTTATGCCTCTCTGTTTCTGTTGGTATCTCACTCCATCTGTCCATCTCCTCTCTGCCTGCCTTCCTGTCTGTGTATCTGTCTATCTGTTATCTGATTATCTGCCTGTGTCTACTTTTCCCTCTAGCAGTCTGTCTGTCTGCCTGGTTCTCTCTTATGCTATCTTCCATCTCTCTGTCACCTTGTCTATCATTGTCTATCTTTCTCTCTGTGTCTCCTCTTTCTAAGTCTCATTTTTTCTTCTCTCTCTCTCTTTCCTGAGGTGAGATTCACATAACACAAAAATTAACCATTTTTTAAGCAAACAGTTCAGTAGCATTTAATACATTCATAATGTTGTACAATCACCACCTCTATCTAGTCCCCAAATATCTGCATTATCCCTAAAGGAGAGCTAGGACTCATTAAGCAGTTGTTCCCCATTTCTCCCTCCCTAGCCCTTGGCAACCACCAATCTACTTTCTGTCTCTTTAGATTTCTTATTCTGGATATGATATACAAATGGAATCATATAATCTGTGAAATTGTGAGTCTGGCTTTTTACATGCAGCATAATGTTTTTGAGGTTCATCATTTTGTAGCATGTATCAGTATTTCATTTATTTTCCCCCTTCTTTTTCCCTTTTTATTTTTTAAAAATTAATTTATTTATTTTAATTGGAGGCTAATTACTTTATAATATTGTAGTGGTTTTGCCATACACTGACATGAATCAGTGATGGGTGTACATGTGTTCCCCATCCTGAACCTGTCTCCCACGTCCCTCCCTATCCCATTCCTCAGGGTCATCCCAGTGCACCAGCTCTGAGCACCCTGTATTGAACCTGGACTGGCAATCTATTTCACATTAAAATTGAAAATTTTTTTAGACAAGTTCAAGGTTCACAGCAAAACTGACAGGAAGATAGACCTCCACATAGTCCCTATGTTCATACATGTATAGCGTCCCCCATTATCAACATCCCCTATCAAAATTGTATAACCAGAGTGGTTTGATTTGTTACAGTTGATGACCCTACATTGACACATTACAATCATCCAAAGTCTGCAGTGTATGTTAGGGTTCACTCTTGGTGTTGTACATTCTGTTGGTTTGGAGAAATGTAGAATGACATGTTTCCGTCATTATGTCACACAGAGAATTGCCTTTGCCCTAAAAATCTGTGTGCTCTGCCTGTTTATCTCTACTTCCCACCTCCAGGGAACTGCTTTTTTTTTACCATCATAGTTTTGCCCTTTTCTGGAATGTCTATAGTTGGTATCATACAGTATGTCGCTTTTTCTGATTTGCTTCTTTCACTTAGTAATATGTGTTTAAGGTTCCCCTATGTCTTTTCATGGCTTGATAACCCGTTTCTTTTTGGTGCTGAATAATATCCCATTGTCTGGATGTACCACAGTTTATTTATCCATTCATCTCACGAAGGACATTGTGGTTGCTTTCAAGTTTTGGCAACTATGAATAAAACTGATATAAACATCTAATTTATTATTAGGACTGAGTATTGAATTCCAAGCTCCTTAGATGCAGAACTGGACACTGAAGTCCTATTTCATTTCTTTTTTATGGCTGAATAATATTTCATTGTAGAGATATATCACAATTTATCCACTCATCTACTGATGGACATTTGGGCTGTTTCTGTTGATTATTGTGAACATCACTGTTTTGAACATGCATGCACAGATATTTTCTTGAATGTCTGCTTTCAATTCTCTTGAGTATATATATTTGAAGTATATACTTAGGATATATACTTGGGTATATACTTATGATTAAAAGTATTATTAGGTCATATGGTAACAATGTTTAGATTTTTGAGGAACCACCAATCTTTTCTACAGCAGCTGAACCATTTTACAACCTCATTAGCAACTGGGAATAGGAGGGTCTTTAATTCCCACATCCTCAAAAACAGTTGATATTTTCTGTTTCTTAGATTCTAGACATCCTTCCAGAAGAGAAGTAGTGTCTTGTGGTTTGGATTTGCATTTCCCTAATGACTAATAATGTTGAATTTTCTTTCATGGTGGCCATTTGTACATCTTCTTTGAAGAAATGTCTATTCAACTCTTTCACCCATTTTTTTTTTTGAGTTGTCTTTTTGTTGCTGAGTTGTAAGAATTCTTTACATGTTTTGCATACCTACACCCTCACCAAATATCTGGTTTGCAAATTTTGCAAGCCTTCTCTCCCAGTTTGTTTCTCTGTTTCTTTCTCTCTCTCTTTCCATTTTCATAGTTTTATAATTGGGAAACAATTAACATATAACACTAAATTTGTTTCAGGTGTAAGATATACTGATTCGCTATTTGTATATATTGTGAAACGATCACTGCAATAAGTATAGTTAACATCCATCTCTTTTTTCTCTCTTTTTTATTTCTCTCTGACTCCTGACAGACTGAGTCTTTTTGTCCAATTGCTCATTTCTGACAACTTTTCTGTTGGTCTACTCTTATCAGTCTGTCTCTGTCATGTCTCTATTTGTTTATTTCTCCCCCTCCCTCCCCCTCACTTTCTGCTTCCTCTCCCTTTCTCCCCGCTTCTCTCTCTTTTTCAGTTTCTCTTTGGATCTGTCCTCCTTTCAGTCTCTATTTCTGTCACTGCCTCCCTCTTTCTCATTTTTTTCTTTGCTCCTCAGCCATCTCTCAGTCTAACTGTCTCTCTGCCTGTGCATTTCGTTGGTTCTCTTTTCTCTCTCTCTCTCCACTTTTCATCTGACTCCATGCCTTTCTGATCTCTGTTCGTTTGTCTCGGTCAGTTGGTTGATCACTTTCTCTTTCCCTGTCTCTTCTGGTGTGTCTCTCTCCCTCTGCTTCTCTCTCTGTGTTGGACTTTCTGCCACTGTCTCCCTGAATGTGTGTGTCCCAGTATGTCTCTCAGTCAGTCTCTCTCTGCCTCTGTTTCAGGCACATTGTTTCTAGCTCTGCGGACTCCTTTTTTCTTTCTGAATCTGCCTCTCCATCTCTCTGTAACAGTATCTTTTGGTCTTTTTCTGTTTCTCTCTCCTTGCCTACTTCTCTTCATCTTTTGATCTCTCTGCCTGTCAGCCGCTGAGTCTGTCTCTCAGTCTCTCCATCTAACTCCCCATCTCTTGTTCACTCTCTCTCTCCCCTGCTTCTCCAACATATTTCTGTCTGACTGACTCTTTCACTGTCTCTTGGTTTCTCTCTCTCATTACCGTTCTGTCTGCTTTTTGTCTTCCTGTCTCTTGTAGTGTCTTTTTCTATGTTGATCTCTCTCTGGCTCTGTGTGCGCCTCCCTCTTTTCTTTCTCTCCCCTTGCTCCCTCACTCACTCTGTATGTTCTCTTTGCTTCTATGTCTTCCTGTCTTTAGCTCTACTTCCCTTTTTCTCTACAACTCTTCCTCCCTACTATTATGTCAGACTCTTAGGCTTTGTCTTTATTTATTGAGAGTGACCCTTCCTTTCTCTCTGTGTGTCCGTTTCATTGTCTTTTCTTTGCGACTCTCTTCCTCCTTCAGTTTCAGTCTCTTTCCATCTTCCTCTAGTTCCTTAGCTTTCTCTAAGTCTTTATCGGTGTACCCTTTTCTCTTTCAGACTCTCCCCTTATTTTGTCTTTTCCGTTTGTCTCAGTCTATCTCCGTTTCTTGCTCCCTATTCCTCACTGCTATCTTTGTTCTCCTTTCCTTTCTTTTTCTGGCTCCCTGTCTTGTCTTCCAGTTTGCCTGCTTTTCCTCCTGTCTGCTTCTGTGTCTATCTATCCATCTCTCTTGATACGCCTCCATTGCTCTATATTTGTCTGTTGATTGCTATCCCTTTATTTATCTGTGTTTCCCTCCGTCTCTATTTTTTTCCATCTGTCTGTCTCTGTGTTTTTCTCTTGGTCTGTTCTTCCCTATCTGCCCATTCTGCCTCTGTCCAACTCTGTCCATTCCTATTTTTATCTCTCCCTGGCCATCTATCCGTTCCTCTCTGCCTCTCTTTTGAAACTGCTATGGAGATTGATGCTAATGGCACTAGTCTTTTATGAAAGCTGAACTGTAACTATCTTCCTAGCCTCTGCCAGTTTAACACATGCATCTCAATCTCTGGCTTGCCAAAAATGCATGGATTACACTGAATTCCTGAAATGTAAGTCGAATATGTCAACTGGATACCTTTAAAACACAAGTATACGCTAACTGTGATGGCATTCAAGCATTTCTACTTATTTGTTCATTATTGAAAAATACAACAAAATCTACATGCTGAAAGCACATCTTGTCACCCTTTCACTGGGCTCATATTTTAAGTAAACTTCCAGAAGTCAAGGAGGTTAAGAAACTGTATTATAATAGGAATAGGAATTAAGGAACAGACCACATAAAATATAGATCCTCAACAGATTGTCCTTGAAAAATATTTTTTTAATGAAACATAGAGCAACCCAGAATTTGGCAGACTGTATTACATCAGAACAACCACTTGATTTTTGCCTGACAATCTAGTTTGGTAATCTTATCCAAGCCCCAGTAATAAGGAAATATTTTGAGGCATTATGGAACAATGTCATTAAACCTTTGCATCTCATGTCTTTGTAAATAAATGGGGCTTATAATAATAAATGATCTCAGAGGGCTGTTACGAGGAATTAATTAGTAATCATGTAAAGGTCTTAGGGCAGTGGCTGACAAAGTAGGAGCTCAAAAAGTGTTAGGTATTATTACTTCTATTATTGTTATTATTGCAATTATTGTCACTTAAATCATTATATAAACATCTAAACAGCAGGTCTGTTCTTTAGGCAGTTTCCTTATCTAAAAAATGAAGCTGTAACTCTAAGATTATATATGGTTCTATGTTTCTTGAATTTCATGGATCTCTGAGTACTAAGCATATGGGGTCATATTCATATTACGTTGCATGATATAATTTTCACCCTCAAAATTTTGTCATATCTGTAAGTTACAAAGGAAAGAAGAAAGCCATGAGGATAAACTGTTGGTTTTGAAACATTTCTAAATCCAATCTGATAGCTGCAAACCTCTGCTTTCTAATTGACTTATTTACCTCTCATAGGATCACAATAGAAAACACAAATTCAGGAACAACGTTCATTCTCAATCTTTCTCCACTGCTGCCTATATCAGACATTTGTGGGTAGTTGCCATTCCCATAAAGAGAAGAGGACTTGGATTCCTTATTAACTAGAGTGCCATACTTTCCATTAGAGATGTGTACTTTGCTTCAAATTGTTATCTGTGGATGCTGTATTTTTCCTGGGAATGGTGTTCATGGATGTGGTATATTTCTTAAGAATGTTATCTATGCATGTTCTGCTTTCCCTAGGAACGCTGTTCATGAATGTTGTACTTTTCCTTGTAATAATGTCCGTGGATAGTGTACTTGACTTTGGATGCAATTTGTGGCTAAGTCACCTCCTAGGCTGAGGGACTCTTGAACATCGTTCAACCTTCAGTTCCTCTTTGAAGCTCTTTGTCCTGTGCAGCTTCTAAGAAGAACTGAATTAGTGTATAATGTGTTTTACATTTCTGGTATTTTGAGTTTGTAACTTTATTGGTAAGCTCATTAATACTTTCTCCAGACTGACTGGATCTCATGCTTAACTGTGTTCAATAAATATAATTTGGCCTACTATTCCCATTTTCTGGATGGAGAGCTGGGGGTGGGGACCTATGGGGGAAAATGAGGAACATCAATCAGCAAATTGACTTCAGACCTGAGAAAACAGCCCACGGCATACAATTTCTAACTTATTAGCTAGGCAAAGCAATTGGCTATGGTTACCCTCTGAAAAAGATGAAAACTGTGGAAGCACAAAGCATATTTATTAAGGCAAAAGCCATTACTTCCAAATATCTTGGCATAATATACCCTGCCCTGTGGTAAATGAATCTTTACTTTTAGAATCACAATGTTACATAATTTTTCAGAATATTTCTTACAACTGAAGCATAACATTTCCATACATTCTACAAGAATTCTCAAACCTTATTTACCCACTCTTCTATTTTCTTCATCTTCAAGATTTGTCTTGGAATGAAAATGTCAAATTCCCTGTAGGTATGTAGCAACTTTCATCTATCCTTAACACCTGTCTTGTCCCTGCTCCCTTAATCATGCCAGCTTTAGCATACGTATGCTCATTCATACACATGCTTGCTCCCTTACAAACTCATGCTCCTCACCTCTACAGTCATACAGAATTCATTTTGTCCAAGCTGTACAGGTGAAAGAACAAGGTCATGTACTAAGCAATATTGACCTTGGGGGGCTGCTGCTGCTGCTGCTAAGTCGCTTCAGTCGTGTCCGACTCTGTGCGATCCCAGAGACAGCAGCCCACGAGGCTCCCCCATCCCTGGGATTCTCCAGGCAAGAACACTGGAATGGGTTGCCATTTCCTTCTCCAATGCATGAAAGTGAAAAGTGAAAGTGAAGTCACTCAGTCGTGTCAGACTCTTAGCGACCCCATGGACTGTGGCCCACCAGGCTCCTCTGTCCATGGGATTTTCCAGGCAAGAGTGCTGGAGTGGGGTGCCATTGCCTTCTCCACCTTGGGGGGCAGATCCATATAATTATACACAGAATATTTCCAGGAACCATCCTGTTTAGTTCCTATACCTTCACTCTCTCTGCAACAAGGTTAGACAGGCAGTAAAAAATAACTTGTCATAGATGAATTGTTTGTAGATGCTTTAAGATGGCCAGAGAGGAAAGCGTGAATAGGTCACCAATGCAAAAACAGACTGTTTCAATTTTTTTACCACAGCTTTTCAGAATGAGAATTCACCTGTACTTAAGCATCCTGAACCTTGGTTGGCCATTCATTTGCCTTATTTTTTCCTTTTCAATTAAACTTTTAATTAGAGATAACTGTAGATTCACTTGCAGATATAAGAAACAAGAGGCATCCAGTTGCTTATCCAGTTGCTCTCAATGGTAGTATCTTGTACTATCATCTTGTCACAGGGTGACAATATACAGCCTTGACGTACTCCTTTCCCTATTTGGAACCAGTCTGGACTGCAGCATGCCAGGCTTCCCTGTCCATCACCAACTCCTGGAGTGTACTCAAACTCATGTCCATAGAGTCAGTGACGCCATCCAACCATCTCATCCTCTGTCATCCCCTTCTCCTCCTGCCTTCAATCTTTCCCAGAATCAAGGCCTATTCCAATGAGTCACTTCTTCACATCAGGTGGCCAAAGTATTGGAGTTTCAGCTTCAGCATCAGTCCTTCCAATGAATATTCAGGACTGATTTCCTTTAGAATGGACTGGTTGGATCTCCTTGCAGTCCAAGGGACTCTCAAGAAAGAAGTTAAATAAGCAGGGTGACAATATACAGCCTTGACGTACTCCTTTCCTTATTTGGAACCAGTCTGTAGTTCCATGTCTGGTTTTAACTGTTGCTTCTTGACCTGCATACAGGTTTCTCAGGAGGCAGGTCAGGTGGTCTGGTATTCCCATCTCTTTCAGAATTTTCCAGTTTGTTGTGATCCACACAGTCAAAGGCTTTGGCATAGTCAATAAAGCAGAAGTAGATGATTTTCTGGAACTCTCTTGCTTTTTTGATGGTCCAATGGATGTTGGCAATTTGATCTCTGGTTTCTTTGCCTTTTCCAAATCCAGCTTGAGCATCTGGAAATTCATGGTTCACATACTGCTGAAGCCTGGCTTGCAGAATTTTGAGCATTACTTTGCTAGCCTGTGAGATGAGTGCAATTGTGTGGTAGTTTGAACATTCTTTGGCATTGTCTTTCTTTGGAATTGGAATGAAGACAGACAGACCTTTTCCAGTCCTGTGGCCACTGCTGACTTTTCCAAATTTGATGGCATATTGAGTGTAGCACTTTCACAACATCATCTTTTAAGATTTGAAATAGCTCACTGGAATTTCATCAGCTCCACTAGCTTTGCTCATAGTGATGCTTCCTAAGGCCAACTTGACTTTGCATTCCAGGATGTGTGGCTCTAGGTGAGTGATCACACCATTGTGGTTATCTGGGTCATGAAGATCTTTTTTGTACAGTATTTCTGTATATTCTTGCCACCTCTTCTTAATGTCTTCTGCTTCTGTTAGGTCCATACCATTTCCGTCCTTTATAGTGCTCATCTTTGCATGAAATGTTCCCTTGGTATCTCTGAGTTTCTTCAAGAGATCTCTAGTCTTTCCCATTCTTTTGTTTTCCTCTATTTCTTTGCATTGATCACTGAGGAAGGCTTTCTTATCTCTCCTTCCTATTCTTTGGAACTCTGCATTCAAATGGTTATATCTTCGTTTTTCTCCTTTGCCTTCTGCATCTTTTCTTTTCTCAGCTATTTGTAAGGCCTCCTCAGGTAACCATTTTGCCTTTTTGGGTGGCCCTACACGGCTCATAGTTTCATTGGGTTAGACAAGGCTGTGTTCCATGTGATCAGATTGGCTAGTTTCCTGTGATTGCCATTTTCATCCTGGCTTTTTTTTCCACTCAGCAAGACTCTGGAGATTTATCCACATTGTTGAATGTATTAACACTTTGATTCTCTCTATTGCTGATTAGTATTCCATGGTATGGCTACACCGCAGTCTATTCACCTACTGCAGAACTTTTTTTTTTTTTTTTTTGTAGTTTTTGGTTATTACAAATAAAGTTGCTATAAACATTCATGTATGGGTTTTTGTATCTCAGGGGTCAATTCCCAAGAATGCAATTGCTGGGCTGTGTGGTAGTTGCATGTTTAGCTTTTTAAAGAAAAAAAAACCCACACTTTTCCACAGTGGCTATACCATGTTATATTCCTACCAGCAATGTATAAATGATTCAGTTTCTCCACATCCTGGCTAGAATTTGGTGATGTCATTATTTTCAATTGTAGCCTATTCTGATATGTGATATCTTGTTGTGATTTTAATTTGCATTTCCTTAATGGTTACTGATACTGAGCATCTTTTCAAGTACTTGCCATCTGTATATACTTGTCAATGAAACATCCATGCATGGCTTTTGCACATTTTATAATTAGATTATTTCACTTTTTAATTTCTGAATTTGGGAGTTCATTATATATCCCTAGGTAGTAATCCTTTGTTGGATTTATGGTTTGCAAATGTTTTCCCCTAGTCTGTAGCTTGTGTTTTCATCCTATCAACAAGGTCTTTCACAGAATTAAACTGTATTTTCATAAAGGCAGAATTTGTCAATTTATACCTTTATGGATTGTGCTTTTTGGTGTTATCTAAGTAAACTGGTGTTGTCTAGGTAAACTCTTTGCCTAGCCTCAGGTCCCAAAGATTTTCTCCTATTTTTTTCCCTAAAAGTTTTATAATTTTACATTTTAAAATTAAGTCCATCATTCATTTTGAGTCAATTTTTTTGTATAAGGACTGAGATTTAGATCTAGGTTTTTTTTCCCTCCCACATAGATGTCTAATTGCTCTAGCACCCCAAGGATGTCTAATTGCTCCTGCACCCTCCTTTCACTGAATTCTTTTGCACCTTTTAAAAATTAGTTTGATACATTTGTGTGGGTCGATTTCTGTGTTTTCTATTTTGTTTCATTGGTCTATGTATCTATCACTCCACCAATACCACATAGTCTTGATTACTGTGGGAATATAGCAAGACAATATTGGGTAGATTGATTCCTCTGAATATATTCTTTTTTCAAGATTGAATTAGCTCTTGGTCTTGTGCCTTTCCATATAAATGTTAAAAATAAACTTGTCTATGTCTCCAAAAATACCTTGATGGGATTTTTATAGAAATTGCATTGACCTTAAAAATCAATTTGGATAGTACTGACATTGGTTACTTTTGCCTCCTGATACATGAACATAGTGTGTTTATCCATTTATTTAGGTTTTATTTGATTTCATTAGTGTTTCATAAATTTCAGCATATAGATTCTGTACATATTTTGGTTAATTTATACCTAAGTATTTCATTCTATTTGGAAAGTTTTAGTGTCTGAGAATTCATTGCTAATATACAGAAATACAGTTGAGTTTTGTACATTTATCTTATATCCTGCAACTTTCCTGTACTCCTATATTAGTGTCAGGAGGTTTTTTGTTGTTGTTATAGTCTTTGGGATTTTCTGTGTATCATCTGCAATCGTTCTGATCTGCATGTCTTTCACTTCCTTTCCCTCCCTTATTTCAATGGCTAAAATTACTGACACTATGTTGAATAAAGGTGGTGAGAGTGGACATCCTTGCCTTTTTGCTAGTCTTATGGGAAAAGCAAATTAACTCTTTCATCAGAAAGCACAATGTTAGCTACTGGTTCTTACTGTATGTTCTTTATCAAATTGAGGAAATTACTCTTTATTCCTATTTTTTCTGAAAGTTTTTATGATGAATGTTGTTTAATTTTTAAATTCTTTGTGTGCACTGATTGGTATGATTTTTTGATTTTTCATCTTTAGCTTTTTAATGTAATGATTACATTGCCTACTTTTCAGATATTAAACCACCCTTGCAGCCCTTGGTCACTGTGTATAATTCCTTTTATATATTACTTAATTTGGTTTGCTAATATTTTTTTCTTTATTATCATTATTATTTTACTTTACAATATTGTATTGGTTTTGCCACACATCAATATGAATCTGCCACGGGTGTACACGTGTTCCCAATCCTGAACCCCCCCCTCCACACCATCCCTCCAGATCATCCCAGTACTCAGCCATTAAAAAGAATACATTTGAATCAGTTCTAATGAGGTGGATGAAACTGGAGCCTATTATACAGAGTGAAGTAAGTCAGAAAGAAAAATACCAATACAGTATATTAACGCATATATATGGAATTTAGAAAGATGGCAATGATAACCCTGTATGTGAGACAGCAAAAGAGACACAGATGTATAGAACAGTCTTCTGGACTCTGTGGTTTGCTAATATTTTGTTGAGGATTTTACAACTATATTCATGAGGGATATTGGGAATATAGTTTTCTGTTTTGTATTGTCATTGTCTTATGTTGATAGTAGGGGAATAAGTGCTTCATAAAATCAATTGGATATTACTCTGTCCTATTCTATTTCTTGGAAGAAATTGTGTAGAATTGGTGTGAATTCTTCTTTAGAAGTTTTTGATAGAATTGTCTGGGGAAACCATTTGGCAACAGAAATTTGATTCAGGGAGATTTTAAATTATGAATTCAATTTCCTTAATAGGTATATGACTGTTCAAATTACCTATTTCACTTACAGTTTATGTTTTTTGGGGAAGTGGTCTATTTCATATATGTTGTCAACTGGTATATACTGGGTATATTACTGGGTATACCAAGATGGCAGTGTAGGAGACCCCAGCCTCTATCTCTCCACAAAGATCAACAATTATATAGCTATCCATGATGAAAAACAATTCCAGGAGTGCTCTGGAGTCCACTTAAGAAACTTCAGCAACACAGTGAAACAAACAAACAAAAAACTGAGAAAAACTTCACAAAAAGGGAAGGAAGAATAGCTTCATTTTGCCTGCATCATCCCATCTCCCAAGCCAGCACTGCTTGGTGCTAAGAGGAAATGCTCCAGCTAGAAAGAGTTCCCGATGCTGGGAAAGGAAAAGTGAGATGAGCACCCAGCTTCCCCAGTCTTTTGGGTCACTACAAGAAGAACTTGCTTTGGCTTCACACCATCCAGAGACTGGCAAAACTGAGATAGACAGAGATCACTAGGAATAAGGAGGAAAAGCAGGGACTGCCAATATTAGTCACAGGACAAGAAAGACTCTGGTTTCCAGTGACCTGCTTGCAGATGACCCAACAGCTTCTGCCACTGAAGAAACCAATGACCAGCACAGCTGCCACGGATTCCTGGAGATTATACCACTTTTCATCCCATGGATATTCACATTTGCCTTTGCCAGCTGCCTGAGTATCTTTCTGTCTCCCTGGCCAGAGGCTGGGAACTGCACCAATTGCCAACCTAAGCTGCTGTAGCTGCATGAGAGCAAGACTCTAGCTTAGACTCTCCACAGCTGAGTTAAGGCCCTGCAACTGCTTATGGGTCAGGATTCAGCCCTAGATCTGGTCACTGGTCTGTAACTGCAGTCTCATCTGCAATTAGCCCCCTTAACTATGTTCCTGCATGCCTTCCATCTGAACTTCATTACTACATCTATGGCTTTGTGCATGTCTGTCAAGAGACTATACAGCCAAAGCAGTGGACATTGAAGCTGTTTGTGAGCCCAGTTCTGGTCCTGTCTATTGTCACTGGCCTGTGCCACTGGGCTTACCTGCAACTATGCACCTCCACAACTCCTGGCTTCCAATACCAGCTTTCACTGCTGTGTGCCTGTGGTAAGACCCAGCAGCATACTGGTAGTAGTACACACCAACAGCCAGGGCCCAGTATGCCCCAAATTGTTCCCAGCCAGCTCCTTTTCCTGGCTCCCACCATTGTATGTGTCTGTAACTGGTCCCTACCTCAACAGAGTCATGAGTAGCTGCTCCCTACAGCTGAATGTGTGCACACCACTGACTCTGGCCATCACTGCCGCCTGCCATGGTCCCTAACTGATGGACCTGGGAAGCCACTGATGAGCTCAACAGTCCTTGTCGCTCCTATGGACTCATTCAGCACTTGCCAAAGCCAACATAGTGTTGTGGACTCCAGCAAACTAAGCTTATGAGTTACTGTGATTCACTGGACTTTGAGCTACCACATGCCCCCTGCACATGATTCCCTGCACTATTAGACTTGGGGTGACAGTATACTCCAGCATGCTACCATATGCAGGTGAAGGTCTTTCCTTATTGAAGGCAGTCCAGTAAATGTGTGGCATGTTTTCATATTCACAACAGCCAAAACATGGAAACAACATAAATGTGCATTTACAGATGAATGGATAAAGAAGATGTGGTACATATATACAATGGATTACTACTCAGCCATAAAAAGAATGAAATAATGTCATTTGCAGCAATATGGATGCAACCAGAGATTATCATACTAAGTGAAGTAAGTCAGAAAGAGAAAGATAAATACCATATGATATTACTTATATGTAGAATCTAAAATATGACACAAATGAATCTATCTGCAAAATAGAAACAGAATCACAGACATAGAGAACAAACTTGTGGTTGCTAAGGGAGGGGGAAGACTGGGAGTTTGGGGTTCAGTTCAGTTCAGTTCAGTCGCTCAGTCATGTCCGACTCTTTGTGACCCCATGAATTGCAGCATGCCAGGCCTCCCTGTCCATCACCAACTCCCGGAGTTTACTCAGACTCATGTCCATTGAGTTGGTGATGCCATCCAGCCATCTCATCCTCGGTCGTCCCCTTCTCCTCCTGCCCCCAATCCCTCCCAGCATCAGGGCCTTTTCCAATGAGTCAACTCTTCACATGAGGTGGCCAAAGTATTGAAGTTTCAGCTTCAGCATCAGTCCTTCCAATGAACACCCAGGACAGATCTCCTTTAGGATGGACTGGTTGGATCTCCTTGCAGTCCAAGGGACTCTCAAGAGTCTTCTCCAACGCCACAGTTCAAAAGCACCAATTCTTTGGCGCTCAGCTTTTAAACTACTATATATAGGATGGATAAACAAGGTCCTACTATATAGCACAAGGAACTATATTCAATATCTTGTGATAAACCATAATGGAAAAGAATACTAAAAAAATAAATGCTGAAATGAGTTCTTCAAGCTGAAATGAAAGTATGCTACCTAGTAACATGAAAACATATGAAAATATACCACATATTTATAAAGGTAAATATATAGTCAGATTCAAAATATTCTAATATTGTAATATGGCAATGTGCAACCACTTAACTCAAGTATGAAGGTTAAAGGACAAAAGTATTAAAATTTCTATGGTTAAAAGAACTACATAAGTTGCTTATATATTTTATATTTAAGATATTCCACATAATTGAAACCTAAAGGAACAGGGGTTTTACCTTTTATATCAGGTAAAATAGACTTTAAGTCAGAAACTGTGACAAGGGACAAAAAAGGTCATTATATAATGATAAAGAATTCAATTCATCAAGGTAATATAAAAATTATAAATATATATATGCACTCAGCATTGAAGCACTGAAGTACATTAAGCAAATACTAGTAGATTTGATGGGAGTAATAGACAGCCATACAATACTAGTAAGGGACTTCTCTACCACATTCTCAACAATGGATAGATCATCCAGACAGAAAATCAACAAGGAAACATTGGATTTGAACTATACTTTAGGCCAAATGCCCTTAACAAATGTATATAGAACATTCCATCCAACAGCACCCAAATACAATCCTTTTCAAATGCACAGAAAACTGTCTCTATTTGTTTATGACATGAACTTATATATAGAAAACCCTAAAAATTCCACCGAAACACTGTTAGAACTAATATATGAATTCAGTAAAGTTGCAGGATACAAAATCAACAGACAAAAATCAGTTGTATTTCTAGAAAATAATGATGAAATATCTGAAAAAAGAAATAAAGAAAACCATCCTATTTATAATAGTATCAAAAGTAAGAAAATACTTAGGAATAAACTGAACCAATGAAATGAAAGATCTAGCTACCAAAAAAATTGTAAGACTTTGGGAAAGAAATTGAAGGAAACACAAATGGAAAGTTACCCTCTGTTCATGGATCATACGAGTTAATATTTTCTTAAATGTCCAGACTTCCTAAAGCCATCTATAGATTCAACACAATCCCTATCAAAATTTCAGTAGCATTTTTTATAGAAATAGAAAAAACAACCATAAAATTTGTATGGAAGCACCATAGAACTAGAAAAACCAAAGCAATCCTGAGAAAGAACAAAGCTGGAGTCATTACACTTCCTGATTTTAAACTATATTACAAAGCTATAGTAATCAAAACAGCATGGTGTTGGCATAAAAGCAGACACATAGACTAATGGAACAGCATCTAGAGCTCAGAACTATATCCCTGCATCTATGGTCAACTAAGGTTTGACAAAGTAGCCAATAATATTCAATGAGGAAAGAACAGGCTCTTCAATAAGTGGTGTTGGAAAAACTGGACATGCAAAAAATGAAACTGGATCCCTATCTTTCACAAACTTAACTTAAAATGGATTACAACTGGAAATCCATGACCTGAAACTATTAAGTACTAGAAAAAATATAGGCAAAGCAAGGATGATTCAACACCAGAAAATCAATCAACGTAACTTACTGCATCAATAGACTGAAGGAGAAAAGCTGTACAATTATTATAACAGAACCAGAAAAAGCACTGGTAAAAGGCAATAACTATGTGTGATTGAAAATAAGAATTCTTAGAAAATAAAATATAAAATATAGGGAAATAACTCCTTAACATTGGTCTTGGTCACAAATTTTTGGTTATGACACCAAAAGCATAAACAACAAAGGCAAAAATAAATGAGATTACATCAAACTAGAAATCTTCTGCACAGAAAAAAGAAACAATCAGCAAAATGAAACAGACAACCTATAGAATGCGAGAAACTACTTGGAAACCATCTGACAAACATGTTAATAATTTCTCATTGAAAGATTTTTATCATACCTGCTTTGAAATCTTTATCATATAATTCTAACATCTCTGTTGTCTCAGTGTTTGCATTTATTGATAGTGGTTTTTCATTCAGTTTGAAATCTGCATGGTCCTTGGTATGAGTGACTTTTAATTAAAACCTATAAATTGTGCATATTATGTTATGAGACTTTGGATCTTATTTAAACTTTCTGTTTTAGTTGGCATTGTTTAACATCATTCTAGCAGGGGTAAGGAGGTATTACCTCATTATGGCCAGGAAGTAGAAGACCAGGTTCCCCATTTAGCCTTCATTGACATCTGAGGGAGGTGGTCTCCTCATCATTGATGGGCAGGGGTCTTAGTTCCAGCTTCCCATGTAGTCTCCACTGACACCTGCTGGGGGTAACCTTGTTACTCCTGGGTGATGGTGACAGTCATGAATTTCCATCACCTCCTCTGATGCCACAACAGTGAGGAGGAGCATTCTTTTCACTTTCAATCGTCAGAAAGGAGTAGAAGTCCAAGCTCCCCAGATGGTCTACTGTAAAAATGTTGGTGGCGGGGGGAGTAGTTTACTGCTGACCAGTGGTAATGAAAATTCCAGCTAGGTACCTTGTCTTTGCTGACACTGTCCTGGCAGGAGTCCCTGGCAAAGGCACTGGAGTGCCTCATTAGAGCCTTGTGGCAGATGGAAATCTAGGTTCCCCTCTTGGCTGGGAGTGGGTGGGAATAGGGCCACAGTTTTTTCTGTGCTGTTTGGCTGGAGTAGAGCACTTAGCTATATTATCTATAAGTTTTCCATCTTACTAGACTGCTCTTTCCTGGTCCTTTGGCTAGAGACAGCAGGTTTTTGTTTGAACTTTTCTGGGTCTATACCCATTGGTGTTTATGGGTTTCCAGCTTCTTCAGCCCCAAGTGTGAGATATATGAGGTAAAAAGAAACCCATGGAACTCACCACCAGTCACTCTTCAGGTCTCAAGGTCCCTAGACAGTCTGCCTTCTCCTCTGTGCTTTTCAGTCTTATTATTAATTTTTAATATATAATATCTAAAGGTGTTAGTTGTACTTAGAGGGAGGAATAGGGAAACTGTGTCTAGTCCTTCTTCCTGGAAGTAAAAGTCACCCTATTTGTCTTCAATTTTAAGATGCTCATACTTGAAGGGACAAAAATAGCTTAATATCTTTACTTTGTCCCAGGAAATGAAGACAGAGAAGATAAGTAACTTGCTAAGGTCAAATAATGATATGAAGGCAAAAGCTTAGATTAAATTCAAGGTCTTCTAGCTTCTATTTCTGTATTTCCCCCCTCTACTACCCTGTTTTTCTTACCCTTACATTTTCTTTCATACAATTTCACCTTTTGCTAGTCCTTCCATTTTCCTTTTCCTGCACTAAACTTTCCACCTAAAAAAACACACTGAGATCAGACAGCCACCTCCATGTCATTTTTATTCCCAATGCTACATTAAAAACTTGTTGGACTCTGTGGGAGAGGGAGAGGGTGGGATGATTTGGGAGAATGGCATTTAAACATGTATAATATCATATAAGAAACGAATCCTCAGTCCAGGTTTGATGCAGGATACAGGATGCTTGGGGCTGGTGCATTGGGATGACCCAGAGGGATCGGATGGGGAGGGAGGTGAGAGGGGGGTTCAGGGTGGGGAACATGTGTACACCCATGGTGGATTCATGTTGATGTATGGCAAAACCAATACAATATTGTAAAGTAATTAGCCTCCAATTAAAATAAATAAATTTAACTTAAAAAAAATACTTGTTCTCCTAAGAAGTTATAGTTCAGCTCTTTTGATAGTGGGAAAAGAGGAATGTTTGTGGCAGGGAATAGAGAGAAGGTACTATATAAAGTCTAATAAATAAATAATCATAGCTAACAGACTTACAGATTCAGGCTAAGAGCACAATTTTTTTTCCTAACTACCCATTCATCACATACTATAATCTTCTAGCAGAGTGCCCTAATTCAGTACCATCTGCTGCTATTACATTAAATGACTATTATGATTTTGAGTACCAAAGTCATAATATGCAAAGGTTAAAGCTTTTGGTATTGGTAACACCCTAGAAGTACATGTGTAGAGTACTTTGATAATTAGAAAAAAAATAATTCAATGAAAGAGGTCTAATGGATTTATAAAAGGTTGAAAACTCAGGAACTATTTTGAACCTTGTTCTCTCAGTCATTTGGAGAGACCTCATGTAAAGTAATGTTTCTAATTATTAATCCTCAGGCACAACATGAAAATTATGACTGCTTGACAGGAGATAAAATGAAGAGGGGTTGGAAGAAGAAGAAATGCTAGCAATGACAACTGCCATTTACCTTGTGTTATTTTGTACCAAAAGCACAGGGCTACGTACTTTATTTTATGTGTTTATTTGAGACTCTCAGGTGCATACAGTTGGATTAATCATGATACTTAGTACAGGATATACTTTCAGCACCGCTCTCTAAGTTATATAGTTATTTTTAATAATGTAACAAGTACTTGCAAACCCACAGACCCCAAATAAAAACTAAGACCTTGACAATAATCTCCATCTAACTATAAGGATTCCATTATCCCCAGCTTACATGCTCCCTCACCCTACCTCTAAGCCAGTTCAGTTCAGTTCAGTTGCTCAGTTGTGTCCGACTCTTTGCAACCCCATGAACCGCAGCATGCCAGGCCTCCTTGTCCATCACCAAGTCTCGGAGTTTACCCAAACTGCTGTCCATTGAGTTGGTGATGCCATCCAACTATCTCATCCTCTGTCGTCCCCTTCTCCTCCTGCCCTCAATCTTTCCTAGCATCAGGGTCTTTTCAAATGAGTCAGTTCTTCACATCGGGTGGCCAAAGGATTGGAGTTTCAGCTTCAGGTAGCCATTATTGTGAATCCTTCATTTATTATCTCTTTGCCTTCTAAAATTAGTTTTATTATATGTACATGTAATATAAAACTCAATTTTTTATAATTTATAATATATAATATGGTATATAAGCCATAGTTCATTTGTTCTGAATATTGCATAATATCCTACTGTATGAATATACCATAGTTTATTAATCTATTATTAATAGTGATGAAATTTAGGTTGTTTCTAGATTTTTGTTTTGTGAACGATGTTGTTATAAACATAGCTATGTCTCCTGTTATACATAAGTAAGGTTCTCTTAGATATGTATCTAAGGAGCAGAATTTTAGGGTCATAGGGTATATGAATGTTCAACTTCAGGAGATAATGTCAACATGCAAACCAAAGTGCTTGCAGCAATTTATATATGTATATATAGAGACATATATATATATATTCCTACTTGTAATATATAAAAAATGCAACTCTGCATCTTCTCTAATACTTGCCTTTTTCAGAGCTCCTCATCTGAATCACAGAATAAGAAAACAATCTCAGTTTTCTCAAGGACAGTACATAAATTGTACCCCTCTAGATACAAAGGAGAGGAGTTAATTCTTTACACACAATGGATACTTTAGGGCATTAGTCCTTTATTCTCTTCAAGAACCATAGATGAGAAAGGTTCCTTGGTATTATCACCTTTTACTTTTTTGCCAACCAACTAGATATAAAACAGTATCTTTTTGTGAGTTGATTTTCCTTTTCCTTCTTAATATGATGTAGAATCTCCTCATAAGTTAATTGGCTTTCTGCACTGCAATTTTTTGTGAAAAAAAGAGCATGTCTTTGTCCATTTTTCTATGGGACTACTGGTGCTTTCTTAATTTTTATAGCTCCTTTATATATTGTTGACAGTATTTCTTTGTTAGTTGTGTTTTGTGAATATTTTCTCCCAGTTTGTAACTTGTCTTATTTCACGCTTTAAGGCATATTGTTTCTGAGCCTTTCTCTATCCCAAAGTTTGGAAGATATTCACTGGCATTTTCTACTAGGAGTTAAAAATTTTGTTTTTGAAATTTATACTCAATTAATTCTGTAAATGGTATAAGATTTATTTTCATCTTTTTCCATATGAATAACTATTTTTCAGCTTCATTTATTAAACAGTCTCTACATTTCCCACTGAATTGTCATGCTTCTTCTTTTATATATCAGAACTCCATACATACATGGGCTTATTTCTGAGTTCTCTATTTGTAAAAATTTTAGATTCCTTATTCCATGCAGTCACCACAATAAGCAATTTAATATCAATGATTTCATGTAATCCACAAAGTCATCCTATGAGGTAGATAATGTTTTCTCTGCTTTACAGATTAAGGGAACTATGGCTTAGAGAATTTACTTACTTGTTCAAAATCATAGACTAGTTTATGGCAGCTCTAAGCCCAAGAATCCAGAGCCCACGGTTTTAAGCAGTAATCGATACTGGCTCTTGCCCTCCGATCTCCTAAGGATGTTATGAAAGTCAGTAAATATCACAGACATTGAATATATATTTAGCTCTGTACTAGCTACTTAGTGGTTTGAGGTAGGGTTTGGGGTAGTGTTGTAATGGAAAGACTAGATCTAGATGATCTATAGGGTGACCCCTCTTTCACCTCTCCCATTCATTCTTCCCAGTACCTCACTGCGTGCTCTGATTTGTTTCTTATTCCCAACTAAGCTTTCAGTATAACAGTGGATTCCCCCTGCAGAAGTTGTTTGGCCCTTCTGGAGATGCCCAGGGTCACAAATTCTTGTCTTGGAAGAAAACTTACCCAGAGTGGTCAAAGAAATTTGAAAGACTTGAACACCTGTTCCATAGGAAAGGAGATAGAATTACTGGGTTGCTGCTAACTTGCAAAAATAACTCCTGAGCTCTCCTGGAAGCAAAGGCACCCTGATCCTTTCAAAGAACAGTTGTGAGAAATGGTGTGAGTATGAAGGTTGTGGGTAGGGCAGGGTGCAGAGAGATGAAATTCAAAATCACAGAGCTGTCCTCGAAGTTCTGATGCTTTAGAACTTCCCCACTGGGTTGAAAGTTCAAGGTTTAGATGGAGGTGAGAGGATAGGTTAGAGAAGTCAAAAAAGGATCAGTCTGATATCCATAGTCAGTTTTTAAGCAACCTATGCTCTTAAGAAACTTTTAAATTGCACACACGAAAATGTACCCTCAGCATGGAGCTCCATGCAGTCTAATTATCAGAGCAAATGTTTACTGAATTAATTTAAAAAGTACAATACCAAACACTATTTCATAATCGAGGGGAAGCATTTTCTTCTCAAGCCATGTTCAGTGTACAACAGGAAGCCAATTATCACCCTTGAACACTTACCAGTGAAAAAATGTGTCATTCCTTAGGACATTTAGGGCTTAAGAAGGCTTAAGGCCCCCGTCTCATTGTTTTCACTTATTGCTACCATCTAAACACCTATCAATCTAAACCAAGATTATTTTTACCATTTCATAGCCTAAAGGTGTCAATGACACTTGGAAAAAGCAAATTTTTGGCAAGAGAGAAGGCATATTTTTTGCTTACTTGAATGCTCATACCAGCTTTCTCTGAAAAGAGAGTATAATAATGGGGCTCCTGAGAGGAAAACACAGGAAACAGGCACTGTTACTGAGTAAATGAGGGTGAATTCAATTTCATCGCTTTTAAGCAACCTCAGTAACTCTAACTAAAAACTAACCAACATGGTCCCTTTAGAACTCCTAGAGATGTGTTTTTCATCAATGCAAGAGAATACATTCTATTTACCAGACTGTAGGCACCTTGTGGGTGAGAGCCTTATTCACCTTTCATCTTATTCATCTTTCTGTTTCTGTTGGAAATCAGCATTTTCATCTACCCTTCCATCCAATATCACCTGACACACAGTAGGCATCCATTAAATATTTGCTGAATAAATATCAGTTCAGTTCAGTTCAGTCGCTCAGTCGTGTCCGACTCTTTGCGACCCCATGAATCGCAGCACGCCAGGCCTCCCTGTTCATCACCATCTCTCGGAGTTCACTCAGACTCACGCCCATCGAGTCAGTGATGCCATCCAGCCATCTCATCCTCGGTCGTCCCCTTCTCCTCCTGCCCCCAATCCCTCCCAGCATCAGAGTCTTTTCCAATGAGTCAACTCTTCCCATGAGGTGGCCAAAGTACTGGAGTTTCAGCTTTAGCATCATTCCTTCCAAAGAAATCCCAGGGTTGATCTCCAGAATGGACTGGTTGGATCTCCTTGCAGTCCAAGGGACTCTCAAGAGTCTTCTCCAACACCACAGTTCAAAAGCATCAATTCTTCGGCGATCAGCCTTCTTCACAGTCCAACTCTCACATCCATACATGACCACAGGAAAAACCATAGCCTTGACTAAACGGACCTTAGTCGGCAAATAAATATACTAGCATATTATTTGCTTGTAATTGTTTATTGCTGAGAATGTGTTTAAACTGACTATATAAATAGGCTAAATTCTATCCCAACATTTCGAAAACTTTGATTATCAAAACTTTCTATTTCTTAGATACAACAAATTTTTATAGATCTAACGAATATGGACAGGAGTTTAATAGATCTTTTCATGCGCCAGAAGAAGTTCCATTTCCCTTTATAGACACCAGACAGAATTTTTCCAGACCTCCTTCTGTGTAACCAAACACTTTCAAGTAGCAACCAAACATTCCAAAGTGCCTAAGCTGTCTGAGTGCCACAGCAGAGAACAGCTGGGACATGAAGCTGAGAATGACCAGTGTTTACACCATACTCACATTCCCTTTAGTGCATACCAGATTCCACAGCTTAAAGACAGGTGTGTCCTGCTACCCTATTTTTTCCCTCAAAGAGCACCTGGATCTTGTCTGGAAAACAGATCAAGAACTGCATTGCCAACAACTATAGGTGGGATGACTGAGTTTTCTGCCTCTATAATTGAGAAAGCATGATTTGAAATATGCACTTGTAGTTTTGAGGACAATGGGATTAAAACATATAACAGTGGGGCTGCTCTAAAAAATCCAAAGTGTGTGGTTTTTCCATACTTGCAGGAATGACAAGAGAATCCACAAGACAGATATAACTAAAAATTAGATTTGATGTGAATGAACACAGCATAAACAGTGTTAAAATAGATGGGGAAACATTCAGAACATATTTAACAGAAAAAGATTAATTTCCATGACATAAAAAGAACACTTACATGTCCAAAAAGATAAATAACCATAGAAAAATGAGCAGAGGATATCACAAGTGATATACACAAGAAACACAAAGGATTAGAAAACATCTAAAAAAGAATCTCAAACCCACTATTTGTTAGAGAAATGCAAGTTAAAGCAATAAAGAGCTACAATTCATCGCTTGTCTAATGGGCAAAAAGTCAAATGTTTAAAGATACTGTGTGTCAGCAAGAAGACAAAGAATGACCCTCTCAACACTGGATGCAGCACTAGGCGTGTTACTTGGTGAGGCCTTTGTAGAAGCTATCAAAATGTACAAAGCCCATAACACTTCAATTCTGCAATCCAGTTTCTTAGACTCTAGAGTAACACTTGCTCATATGTAGAAACTAGCATGCTCATGGATATCTTTGGAGCCTTTTTGTGGCAGCCGAAAGATAGGAATAATCTAAATATCTATGAACAAGAGGATCCCAGTAGTAAATTTCCCAATTTCTAACATGGTCTACCAGGCAGTTATTATAAAGAGAGAACGCAAGTCAGGGCAGAAATCATCCTCGGTGGGGAAGTAAGTGATTTCGAAAGGGCACCAGGGCCTTCTGGGATGTCAGAAATGGTCTGTGCTTTGTATTAGGTGCTGGTTACATAAGCGTGCTTTTGTGGAAGTTCATTGGTTTACACGAATGATTTTGTATTTTTATGCATGTCAATAAAATGCTTTAAAAAAAATTAAACTAAAAAACAGATTTGAGAGACCTTGTGCTTTAGTGGCAAGAGTACTATACTAGGAAGAAGGAGTTCTGAGTTCCAGTTCCTTTCTGCCTAAACTAATTTAGGACTTTGGGCAAGTCACTTAGGCTAAATGGCAGAGCTTCCAAGGTGGCACAGTGGTAAAGAATCCACCTGTCAGTGCAGGAGACGTGGGTTCAATCCCTGAGTTGGGAAGATCCCCTGGAGAAGGGAATGGCAATCCACTCCAGTATTCTTGCCTTTGGAATCCCAAGGACAGAGGAGCCTAGTGAGCTATAGGCCATAGGGTTGCAAAGAGTCAGACAAAGCTGAGCACACACACAAGCATCTGTCAAGGTGGGGTTAATTATATTTTGCAGAAAGATAAAGAACTGGGCCCAGTGATTTTCATCCCTTTTTCATTTCTAGATTTTATGGCTTTTTGAGCCGTAACAGTTCAGGATAATTTACCTCCATTAAGTTTCTTTTATCTATCCCCTCTTCTCTATTCCTACTCCCATAACACGGATTCAGGCCCATAGTTCACTTCCCTGGGATGATTCAAAAGTCTTCAAACTTGCCTTTCTGGTTCTACCCCCTTTAAAGTCTATAATAAAAACACTTTGGTTAGAGTATCTTTTGAAAGAACAGCTCAAATCACGTCATTGCCTTCTTCAGAAACCTTAGAAACCAGTGGGGCATGGTGCAAAGTGCACAGGACTCATCGGAAAATCTGGGTTTGAATAGCTTGCTGGCTGTCTCATCTTGGGCAAGCCACTGAGCCTCTGAATCTCCATTACCTCATCTGTAAATGAGACTAGTTCTGGGACCTGCTTCTATTACTATATGTTCCATTTACAAAGAACAGACTTTTACTGAAGTGTCGAGTCCCAAGTCACGCTTAACATTGTCTGCTAGGGGCCCAGAGTAAAGGCAGAGAATCAAGTTTCTTAGCTACCTTTAAAGAACACGTCTCAGCAGTCAGAGCTTCAACACAGAACTCTACAACTGACTGGCTGTTTGACAGGAGAACAAAAAATGAAAAGCACCTCCCTCCCTGCAGGCTATGCCACAGAGAGAGTGGCACCACAAAGCAAAGGACAACAGTCTTAATTGATGGAAAGCCCAGCCTGGAAGATCTATAGACCTCTCTGTACACACCTAACGTTGGTTTAAAAACTGTTTAACAGAGACCTGGCACAAAATCAAAAGAAGCTAAAATCTTGTGGTTACCCTGCTGAGATAATTTAGGATGCATTAGTCAATGTTTCTCAGGCTGTTCATCCTAGATCAGGGTAATTATGGAGAGGAATAAAAAAAAAAAGGCCAGATTAGAAAACAGCTTGCCAGCAGAACCGCTATATTTGTATGGAATGATATTTAAATCAGCATCTGACAACAGTAAGTAGTTATGACTCGTTGCCTGCTCAGACTTCATGCCAAGTTCTGAAGCAAATTCAGCACTTGGCATTCATTTCAGAGGGAAAGCCTTGTTCCTTGTTACACAAGCCTCTTAAAATCTCTATCTTGACAGATACAAAGGCCACTCATGCTGGGGATGCCCCTCACATTAGATGATTTGCATGATCTCCAGAAACTCATTTTGGGGAAAGAAGACACATTCTTAATTTGATCTCTCTTCTTCCCAGGGAACTCAACCAAGCATCTTCCAAAATTTAGGAATGAAGTTAACTTTCATTAACCTTACCTTGCTCTGAAATAAAATTCCATGAAAATCCCTTTACTCTTCATCCAATTATGCACTTGTACTCAAATTCTTCCTGGCTTAGTGCCCAACACATAATAGCCACTTAGTAAATGTTTGTTCTTATTTACCGAGTATTCACTATAAGCAGTCACTCTTTGATAGCACTCAGCATAATTACAAGCAATTATTTGTGTAATTATTTGCTTAATGAGTGTCTTCCTTACTAGATGGTGAACATCACAAGGCCAGGGTTGGAATTTCTCTTATTTACAGCTGTACTCTTAATACCTACCATGATGGTTCACACTTAAGACTCAATAAATATTCATTGAACAAAAGAACACCATGTACTAAGCACTGTTTCATCACCTTGTTGTTTAATCCCCAAACAACCTGTACATTTGGTATTAAGACTTCTATTTTATAGGTGAAGAAACTGAGGCCCAAAGAGCTTCAATAATTTGCCTAATATCAGAGCCAGGATTCTGAGTATGTACTCTTAACTATGATTGTATCCTGCCTCCCTCTTTTTATGTACTGTTCTACATATGCAGATGACACCACACTTACGGCAGAAAGTGAAGAACTAAAGAGCTTCTTGATGAAAGTGAAAGAGGAGAGTGAAAAAGTTGGCTTAAAGCTCAAAATTCAGAAAACTAAGATCATGGTATCCGGTCCCATCACTTCATGGCAAATAGATGGGGAAGCAGTGGAAACAGTGGCTGACTTTATTTATTTATTTTTTTGGGGGGCTCCAAAATCACTGTAGATGGTGACTGCAGCCATGAAATTAAAAGATGCTTACTCCTTGGAAGGAAAGTTATGACCAACCTAGACAGCATATTCAAAAGCAGAGACATTACTTTGTCAACAAAAGTCCGTCTAGTCAAGGCTATGGTTTTTCCAGTGGTCATGTATGGATGTGAGAGTTGGACTATAAAGAAAGCTGAGAGCCAAAGAATTGATGCTTTTGAACTGTGGTGTTGGAGAAGACTCTTGAGAGTCCCTTGGACTGCAAGGAGATCCAACCAGTCCATCCTAAAGGAGATCAATCCTGGGTGTTCATTGGAAGGACTGATGTTGAAGCTGAAATTCCAATACTTTGGCCACGAGATGTGAAGAGCTGACTCATTGGAAAAGATCCTGATGCCGGGAAAGATTGAAGGCAGAAGGAGAAGGGGACAACAGAGGATAAGATGGCTGGATGGCATCACCGACTCAATGGACATGTGTTTGGGTAGACTCCGGGAGTTGGTGATGGACAGGGAGGCCTGGCGTGCTGTGGTTCATGGGGTCGCAAACAGTCGGACATGACTGAGTGACTGAACTGAACTGAACTACTACATACTAACTGTAGCCTGAAAAAGTTTCATAAGTTTTCTAAGCCTCAGTTTTCTTATCTATAAACAAAGGAGAAAAAGGTATCTATTTTACAGATTTGTTATGAAGTTTGCTTGAATTTATATATGTAAAACACTTGGTTATAGAGGTTGGCATACAATCAATATTTCATAAAACCTGCTGCTTCTGTATTGTTATTGAATCAAATATGCAGAAGAAAGGGGCTGGAGCTAGGGAATGCCACTTGCTGAAACCTGTCTCCCCTGCAAAATAGCACATTCCATTTGAGCAGTCGGACACATCTAATAGCTTTCTGTGTCACTCTCATCAACCCTCACTTACCACATCCCATAAACAGCTTGCACATGAAAGCTGGTTTTGCTTAAAATTCAAATGTAGGAGAAGCAAAATATTTTAAAGTTAATTCTATTACACAAGCAATTGCTCAATGGAAATACCACAGCCTGCATGGTTTAAGCTTAATAGCTCCTATTATCAAGGAAATTGAGATAGGAAAACAAAATCAAGACTGTCTCCCAATCCTTTTGAGGAAATTTCATCATCATGGACTTTTATTTCAATAGGTAGTAAAATGGATATCAGGAAATGGAGCAGAGCAAAAGAAAACTACAAATTAGGTGGCCACTTCTTTCTGTGTTGAAATGCCTAGAGTGGTCAACATATACACAACTACTTTGTCACCTTCTGGTATACTGCTTCACCGTTCATTCAGTTCTTGACATAAGATGTTAGACATACTTTATCATAGAATACAGGGTTTTGCTTTCTGTGGTTTCAGTTACCCAGGGTCAACTTTGGTTGAAAAATATTCAATGGAACATTCCAGAAATAAACAATCCATAAGTTTTAAGTGGCATACTGTTCTGAGTAGCGTGATGAAATCCCCCACTGTCCTGCCACATGAATCATCCTTTTGTCCAGTGTATCCCTCTTGTAAGTCACTTAGTAGCCACCTAGGTTATCGAGTCAATTGTTGTGGTACCAGTAGTATTTGTGTTCAAGTAACCCTTACTTTAATTAATAGTGGCTGCAAAGTACAAGAGTAGTTATCCTGGCAACTTGGATATTCTCCTACTATGCCTAATTTCTAAATTAAACTTTATCATAGGTATATGCATATATAGGGAAAAAATACAGTATATGTAGGGATCGCTACTATCTCCAGTTTCAGTCATCCGCTGGGGGATCTTGGAACATATCTCCATGGAAAAGTGAGGACTACTGCAATACATTCTGCACCATAGTGGTCTAAGTATACCTAGTTGCTCAGATGCAGTATGGGTAGCTGAATTGGTCCTTAAGCCTGGCTGCATAATGAAATAATTTGCCATGCCTGTAAAAAAACATTGATGCCTGGCTCTTCCTTAATTTCCATTCTGACTCAATTGACTTTTGACAATAACTTTAGAGCTATCCTGTCTGGGTTTGGGCCATATCTCCTCTACTTCTTTACTATTTGCACAAATTACTTAACTTCTCTGCATTTGTTTCTTTATCAGTAAAATGGGGATAATCATAGAGTTGCCATGAAAGTAAAATAATTTAACACATTTGAAATACTTAGAACAGCGTCTGGCACACTGGTAGTAGTAGTAATAAAGTATTTTAAGTATTACACTCTGTTGTCATGGAAGAGAAAGAAAGACATGTAGAATCTGCAATCACATGTGAAATGACAACACTAAAATGGCAGCAAAGGTGTCTGTGTTTGAAATTCATGAAAATGAAATCTCCTCCCTGTAAGGTACTACTCTGAGGCAAAATCATGATAGAAAGTTGAATTCCATCTGGAATTTGTCTTGACTTTATACACGGAGAAGTAAAAATCTAAACATAACACATGGTGCTAGAACAACCCTGTTTTTTTGTATCTTGCAATGGTTTGTCATTGCTAGTTTCCCCTGATTAAAAAGAATTCTGAAAATAGAAAAACCCAAAGTCATATTTATCTGCAAATGGTGGAGGTTCTCATCACACTTGGCATCATTCCATGGGGAGGAGAGAACATCCATTCTACTTGTGAGAGAGGACAGACAGCACTAGAGAAACCTCTGGGCTTTCTCTCCACCCTTGCTTGCTCCTTGGCACAGGAGGAACATCCACTTATCTGATTAGTAAGATTAGAATAAAAATAAGTGCTCATTTCTGGCTTAACCTCTTCATTCTGGCTCTTAGGTCAAAATGTCCTCAAGTTGAACATGACCCTTTCTCTCTTCTAAAGTAAGCAGCACTTAGGGCACAGGTACTGTTTTCCAGTTGGCAGGCCCAGAGGCCCATCTTGCTCTTAATTTCTAGCTTCCACTGAATTGTGACCTAGGGTATCACTCTCAATGATAATGATAAGGTAAATGGTCTGTTCTGCTGACTCAATCTTCCCTATCAGTGAGTATCAATGTAGAGATTTGGAGCAGGAGAAGGTAGGAAGCTTCATTAGGCCTTAGGCCAAGTTATGTTCTTATAGTTTTACTTATAATAAAGTTGATACTATATTTTGTTCCTCAAGTGGCTTTTCATGTTTGCTGTCAGTTTGACTCAGAATTGAAAGGGGCAGAGCACTCACACTCGCAACCTCGACAAGCAGCAGTAGTAGCAACTATACAAGTAGTATCTGATAGTCTTCAAAACACTTTTCCCATTTAACAGAAGTAGCAACTGGAAAAGGCTTCTGTGATTTTCCCTGGGTCCAAAGACTTGCAAGTGGCAAATTGAGTACTAAACTCACAGTCTTCAGTATTCTTCATATAACATGTCTACGTATGCTTATTTCTCTCTGAGGCCAGTGAGGCCACGGAAGCCCATATAAACCTCAAAGTCAAGAACAACACTTGCTTTGATGACTTTACTAAGCTAACAGGAGAGAAACCACCTTTCTAAATCCAAGAATCCTTTTACTATGAAATTGGATTTTACTGACCTAAAACTGATTTTTATCAGACAAGCCTTTACCCTCAAAATTGAAAAATTGAAAGAGATCCTCTAGACAAAATTATGCAACAAAGCTTAAATAACAGATAAAACACAATTATGAAATTTTTTCCTATTTGGATGTAGTGGCCGTAGGGTAGGCTGGGACGGGGGAAACAAACTGTTCCCTGCCAAGTAAGCAGGGGTCACAAAGAGCTGTTCTGTGATTTGCTGAGCTGCTGGACTTGTAGCTCTACAAAAGCAATTTCCTCATAGGTGTTTCCCAGATTCAAACTATTTTTCTAGTTTGAGATCAAAGGGCCCTTCCCTGTGTGGCAGACGGAATAGATACGAGACCTATATACCACTGCACTGCTGCTGCTGCTGCTAAGTCACTTCAGTCGTGTCTGACTCTGCGCGACCCCATAGACGGTAGCCCACCAGGCTCCCTCGTCCCTGGGATTCTCCAGGCAGGAACACTGGAGTGGGTTGCCATTTCCTTCTCCAATGCATGAAAGTGAGAAGTGAAAGTGAACTCGTTCAGTCATGTCCAACTCTTAGTGACCCCATGGACTTCAGCCCACCAGGTTCCTCTGTCCATGGGATTTTCCAGGCAAGAGTACTGGAGTGGGGTGCCATTGCCTTCTCCACTGCTTGCTACAAATCATGAAATATTGATACTACTAGCATGGAGGAAGGCAGCTCCTCTAGTTCACAGATAAACTTGCTTCAATACAAATGAATCAATCACATGCCATAGTCCTAGCCAACTTGAAATGATTACAAAGGTTTGGTAATAAGCAGTTCTGGTTCTGCTACTATTCATAATTAATCACATGACTTTAGAAAAGTCCCTTCTCTGGCTTTCAGTTTCTTCATTTGTGAAAATGATGGAGTTAGACAAGATTGCCTTCAACTCTGAAATACTATGACTCAACACCTATATCATTAGCGTCTATATTACCAACACATGAGGCTGACACATACTTCAGGTCTGTAAGAGAACTTAGGAGGTACAAAGAAGTCACAAAATCATTCCAAAGCTGTTCAGATGGTTGGAGCAAGTTAAGAGAGGTGTGTTTGCATTTTTCTATCTTGCGTCTTTTGTGCCACGCTCAATCTCCCCTCCTCCGGACAGTCCTTGAAGATGAAAAATTTCACACTGAGTTTCTATCAGAACTGAGAAAGAAGACAGCTTATTTTTCGATCCTCTAGTTATCAAGATACGGCTTTATTTTTTGAAACTGTAACCAGATAAAAACATCCAAAGGACTAAAGAAATTGAGTAGGGCTATTAGTCTACTCTTTTTCTTATTTTAATTCCATCTCAAGGAACAATAGGCTCTTCTTGCCTTTGGCAATATAATAATTCAGCTGACATGCTAGAAATACCACACACCAAGATATAAAATGGTGGCATTTTCTCTCTTTAAAAACAATCAATGCTTTCATTTGTGGACTTCAAAGTACATATGAAATAAAAGTCTTAGCCTTGTGAGGCTGAGATAAATCAAAGGGCTGAAAGTGTCATTAAAAAGTTTCCTGGTTCATTGCCCCTCTTCTAGGTAAGAAAGGAACAAAAGTACTCTCAGGCAGATGAGTGTTGATCCCATTTTTATATTTCTTTTCCAAGCAGGCTTAAACAACTTCCTCTGATAACTCATTCCAACATAGTTCTTCTTTATGTCTGACTGAATCTTTCCTCCTTGTTAATTTAGTCTTGGCAGTGCTGGAACTGTTCACTGTCTTTTATATTGTCAAGTCTCATTCCAACTTTTAGGAATTCTAAAGGAAACAGTGAGAACTGAGTTAGGAGTCTATGATCAAGTTTCAAAACTGTCTGGAGGTCCTTAGAATATCCTAACATTCCTGGTAATGCCACTCCATCTCAGTCAAACATCTTATGTCTCCTCTCTGGTTATTAGCACCTCATCTGGAAAGTGAAATGAATATGAAAATAAATTAAGAGAAAGAATCACAATATCGATGCAAATTATCATTGAATTGAAGGGTCTTCCTGGAAAACTTGTACTCTTAGGGTTCAGTCATTATTGCAAATGGAAAATGGGTGAAGGCCCTTCTTTTCAAACTGAGCTATTCATTATTCACATGAACTTTGGCAAAATTGCTTATTTTTGCCAGTATTAGGCATCACATAATTAAATGCAAACCTATCTTTCAATACAGAACTATGAGGGAAGGCAACAGAGGCAGGACTGTGTCCACATCTGGATGATCATTCTGGTATCATAATTATCCCCAAGTGAGTTGCCCACTCTTTCAATAAGCTGGCATCTTATTAGAATGCCAGTGTACTGTGATGTTGGTGCTTAAAACAGTGCATTTTATTTTAGTCATCATCTGGTTGGCCTTGCTGACTCATAGATTCTTCCACTTCAGTGCAAGTATTTGTTAAAAGTGTTGGTATTTCTGCTTCTACAAATCCAGGTGGATCTCAAACCAGGAGACAGCTGGTATCTCCTGGATAGGAATTTGGCACTACAATTTGACAAGGGTTTAAAAAGTTTCTAACTCTTTGACCATAAAGAACCATGTGAATAAGCGGACTCACCACAATCTTAGAAAATCTGTGCAGCTGCAGCATCACCACGAAACATTTCCATGGGGAAAAGGTGAAATTTGAGAGCAAACACACTGAAGAATTCTGAACTCACCTTAAGAGTGCAAAGCAGCCAGATCCACAGAGAAAGAGTTTATGGCCAAATACACACTAATATCTAATTCAGGTTATGGATCTACTTCACAGAGGAGTTGGGACAGGACACCCAAATTCCAGCTGTCAGTTTCCCTTGGGCACACATGAAATTTCATCCAGTTAAGAGGAAAAGATTCCATTAGGGTCAGTATCTGTTTCACAAGCACACAGATTCAATGTGTGGTTGCTCTAGGGATATAATCTCATGAATGTCTGGAGTCTGCTCTTTAGGGACGAGTGAGGCAGTCAGTTAATCAACATTAGATACTGAGTGCCTAGCTTGTGCACAGGTCTACCCTGTGAGTGACAAGAGAATAACAGAGAATACTAAGGCAAAGGGAAAGTAATTCTTCTGCCAGATATTTGATCAGTCAACAAACATTTCTTTAACATCTACTGTATGCAAGACTGTATCTCTGCCAAAAAACATATGGCACAGGGGCCCTTCCAATCAGGGGCTGATGACTGAGTTGAAAAGTTAAGATACATTAGTATGAACAGATAGCCAATAGTTCAAGGTGGTCTATAATCAGTGGCAAGTAATTCATATGAATATAATGACCAAGGAGCTTCAGAGGTATGAGTGAATAATTCTAACTAGGATGCTCCAGAAGGCTTCCTGGAGAAGGTATGACTTGTAATAGGTGCTGTCCCTTGGAAATGATTTTGACATGTGAAAGAAGAGGACAAGCATGCCAGGCAAAGTAAATGGCATGAGCAAGGTCCCAAAGTAGGCAGGCCCATTGCCTATTTAGAGCAAGGTAGCAGACAACCCTGGTGGAAATAGAAAACTTGTTGGGGGAGTAGCTGAAAAGAAGGGACAATGGGATCTCCACCTTTGAAGGGATCCTAGAGATGATCAAATCCAAGTGCTGCTCACCTTACTCTCAAACAAACACAGCTTTCCCTAGTGTGCCACGAATGCTCGCTATGCATTTTAGTAATAGACCCAGACTCCTAACATCTACAGACACAGTACTTCTGGGGAAGTAGTTAGAGAAAAGCTTTGGAGTTGCAGGTCTAGTCAAACCGCTTGCTAAATGCTCATTCTTAGGAAAGTTTATTCAACCTTTATTTCTTTACCTCTAAATGTGGATAACAGTGTGTGCATACTTAGTTGCTCAGTCATGTCTGACTCTTTGCAACCCCATGGACTGTAGCCCGCCAGGCTCCTCTGTTCATGGGATTCTCCAAGCAAGAATACTAGAGTGGTATCTTCTCCACCCTGGGATCAAACCTGGGTCTTCTGCATTGCAGGCGGATTCTTTACCATCTGAGCCACGAGGGAAGCTCGTGGATAATAGTATACTCACTTAAAGCAGAGGCAGGAAGAAAAGGAGAAAGAATGCCTGAAAGAGTCGGAAAAGGAAGAGGGATCTGCAAAGTGTATTGCCAAGGAAAGCAGAAGTGGAAAGAATTCAAGCAAAGTGAGGTGTTAACAGCATGAAATGAAGCAAACAGGTCAAGGTAGCTGAGACCTGTGAAAGGGCCACTGACTGTGACAATTTGGAGGTTGCTGGCGACTTTAAGAGATCAATTCTAGTATAAAAGGGGAGAGGCAGTTTGTAGAAAAGGGTGAGGTATGAGGGGTGGGAAAGGAAGAATAGAATGTACAGTGAGGAACCAGAGCTGCAGGCATGGAACTCTCCATCATGTGTAGTGACAGAGAGGGAGAGAGTTTTGATTCAGAGGTCACAGGGTTGAGCAATGTAATGGCTGCATAAGTATCTCAGCTTAGAACTGAAATGGCTGGTAGCCCCTAGCTTTCCTTCTTGCCAGGATGCAGGCAATGGTGATAAAAGAAGCAGGAAGTTCCTACTCACAAAATATATTCCCTCTTCCTTTTGTCTAGAACTGCATAGGAAGAAAATACCCTTATAAAACAATCTGCTCATTTATAATACCATAAGATTGCCAGCTGAACAATTATGAGACTCCTTGTATAGTAAAATCTCATTAATTTGGACTACACTAATTTAGAATTTGTGGTAATTTAACCTGGGCTGGAGTTACCACTGTACTATTATACTTACAAAGAAAAGGTTCACTAAGGAAATAGTGTGAAAAAGATTACAAGGGAGATAATAGAGCCTGCCAGGGGCCTAGTTCACCTATTTTTAAGAATATACTGTTTTTTAAGAGCTTACCCATATTCATTATTTGAATGCAAATTGATTCTGCTAATTATAGATTAACATAACCTACTGCTAAAATCCTATATCTGCAACAGTTACTTTGCTCTCACTGAGTATGCTCATTAGGAATAAAACTGCGCTTCTTTAAAAGTCGGTTCACAATTCAGATTAATACATGCCCCTTTTCTCCACCCTCATGAGCTAATCAGTGTTCCTCCAGAACATTATTCTAAACCAGCACATCACTCACTACGAACACAGTGGAAAAACTAGGTGATCAAAAAAGGCGTCTGAACAGCCAAAATAGATGTTTTAAAGTTGATGCCCTAAATCTTGTATCTCTCTCCATAGCAGGTTCTCTCACAGGTGATTTAACTCTTACTTAACATATTTCTTTAACACACTGACCTGGACATCTTGCTTGTTTTTTTTTTTGTTTTTTTTTTTTAAGTTTGTAACTGATTAGAAGGAGAAAAGGGGCTGTTACAGAAGGGACAGTCAGAGAAACTAGAGGTGAGTGCAGGCTGCAGAAAGGAGACAGGACGTGGATAAAATGGGGCTGAAGTGGCTGAAATAACTAAAAAGCCACTACAGTCTAGGACAGCTTTAAGTTAAAAGGTTTATATTCCTTAGTAAACCCAGAAAAGTATAATAGAGTATTGCAGCACAGTTCAGTTCAGTTCAGTCTCTCAGTCATGATTCTTTGCAACGCCATGGACTGTTGCACGCCAGGCTTCCCTGTCCCTCACCAACTCCCAGAGCTTACTCAAACTCATGTCCATCACTGTACAATGACTAATGACTGGAATTTTGCATTTAAATGGTCAAGCAAAGTTTAGATTATGTTGAATATATGACTTAAAAAGACAGATGTTACACAGATACAATTTGTACTCACAATGTTAACCTAAAAATGTGAAATGCATTGATGTTTAAAACAATGAAGTTTGTAATATTATCATATAATAACAAAATAGCAACATTTATGAAGGGATTTATTAAGGGAGGAAGTGTGTGCAGATATCAAGCTAAACAATTTATCTAATTTCACTCAACTCTATTAATAATCTTAAGAGGTTTTAGTGCCATTTTTAACATTACAGTTGAAGAAATTGAAAGTCAGAGAGGTTAAGAAATCCACCAGCAGCCACAGACAGAGAGAGCTAGGATTACAACTCAAGCCATTTCCTTAGCTGTATACGATGCCTTTCCAAAAACAACAACAACAAAAAAACATTCACACTTTTCTTGAGGGCTCTAGATAGCTAATGATTTACTGTATTTTTGTTTTCCAAACTTGTATTGAACAAATATCTTGATTTATAAGCAGAAAGACCTATGATCTAAGAGTCAGGTATGATGTTGTATGTTTGTAAACATGCTCCATTTTATAAGGCGAATGTGAAAGTAATAGTAAAAAACAGAATGAAACAAAACTCCAAACCCCATGCACATGTCTATTAGGTCTATGTTAAAATCTCAGATCAGTCTCTATGGATTACAGATACTATTTTCAAATGAATAGCCAAGTAACAGATGAAATTTTAAAAATATTTTCTTACTTTAATATTTATATTAATATTTTAATATTTAATCACTTAATATTTGAAGTGATCAGTGAAGACCTGGTTCTCCCATTCTGCCCCCCCCCCACTTGTTTTGGAGAAATATAACATGCGACTAGGCCAACAGAGCATGAACGATGGGGGTAACTGCAGGGGAGGCTAAAAATTCAGTTAGCTGTTATACAGGATTTCGAACAATCTGTTCATCAGCTGTTCTAAGAGAGCTATGAGGGCATGGAACACATGTGAGCATGGTGTGTGCTGGGGGAAACAGGGGTGGGGAGGGGAGATGCAAATATAGGCAGTTATCCACATGAGAAGTACAAGTGACGGTTCCTACTACTTGTACATACAAAGAAAGATGTACAGTGACATCATTCACTCATGTAATTCTTTCTGCATAAATCAAATGTTTTGTATTCATCTCTTCTTGTCTTAAGCCTATCCATTCAAGGGCCAGCTACAGATGCCACGTCTGCTTTGAAGTATTCCATGATGCCCAAAGCTGACTGAAACTCATCCCCTGTTTGTGCTCCCATAGGTTTGCTTACCTTTTACACATTTACCACAGCACTGACAATACTCTCTTTTATGATTGGAGTTATTTAAGTATGTGCTTTTTCCTCCCTCTATTCCACCATGAATTCCTTGAGGGCAGGGCCTCTTTCTCATTGCTATAGCTCCTACAAAACCTAGACCAGTGCCCACCACCATACAAGGCTCTGGGACAGTATTGACTCAGTGGCACTGGCCTAAGAGCATGGATTATTGCCTAGCTTACCTGAAGGAGCATTTGTTCTCTTTCTTTTCTTGCTTGACTCCCCTCCATTCTCAATGAGGCCTTCTGTGACCAGAGGGCCACTGGCACTACCAAACTGCAGGGGCTCGTTGTTGTTGGCAGGGTCAAAGGGCAGCTGGTTCAACCCTAAAGAAGAAAAAGAAAGCCAAAATCCAGACTCCATTAAGGACTGGGATGTCTCTAGGTTTTATTGTATGAGCCACTAGAGGGGAACTATCTTAAAAGCTTGGCAGTAACAGGCGAATTCCTTAAAGCCAATTAGTTGCCCTCTGCCATTTTTACAGATCTTGTTGATAAGCACAGAATTAAAATATAGGGTTTTATAAGACTCTGTCTTTTGTAAGAGGTGCAGCTCTGTCATTTTTAAGATCCTTCCTGTTTTTTGGAAATTAACGTTTATGACCATAAATAACATTATGGCTATCACCTCCCTGAAAGAGATAGTGCTGTGTGCTAAGTTGCTTCAGTCATGTCCAACTGTTTGTGACCCTATGGACTGTAGCCCCTCCAGGCTCCTCTATCCATGGGATTCTCCAGGCAAGAATACTGGAGCGGATTGCCATTTCCTTCTCCAGGGGATCTTCCTGACCCAGAGCTTGAACCCATGTCTCTTACATCTCCTGCAGTAGGAGGCAGGCTCTTTACCACTAGCACCACCTGGGAAGCCTAAAGAGCTAGGACCCTCTTTAAATATGGCTATGGATGGGCCTAGTCTTTCTTTGAAAAGTTTGGTCACATATTTTTTAGATTATCTCTTGACATTTTTTTCCTTCTTTCATTGCAAGGATTGTTGAATTGATGCAGATGTAACATTAGACTGTGTGTGTGTGTGCTTAGTCACTCACCTGTGTCTGACTCTATGCAACCCCCTAGATTGTAGCCCACCTATCCTGGGGTTAAAGTCACTGCCAACAATAATATAAGGATTTCCAAAAAAGAAGACTATAAGCAAACCAGAAAAGGAAACAAAGATATAAAACTTGCAAGGGACAGTTATTTAGTAGTTGGAATGATGGGAAATTACAACCCAGGTTTGGGTAGTATTAATCCCATCCTCTTCAAATGATCTGAGCATGGTCACTTTACTAGTCACTACTGCACAATATAAAATGGCAAAAGGCATTTTTTATTCCCAAGTCTTATATGTTTCAGTCAGGGGTGAACAGAGATAGTTTCTTACTCCTCTGGCAGCAGCACCTGGAATTTAGTGTTTCAATTAAAGCTTCATGAAATGTGGAATCAAGAGCTTTGTTAAAAATCCAAAGTTAGGTGATCTTTCCTGAGTCTTTTATCTACTGGTCCTCTAATCCTATCAAAAGAGGAATCAAGTTGGCTTGCTATGGCTCACTCTTTAACTCTCAATTTTTCTATAGCCCACAGCTGTACAATTTTTAAGGAAATGTTGTAAAATGTCAATGAAAATTTGGAATCCAGTCAGCTAAAGGTCAACCAAATTTCAGTAAAATGAATGTTAAGGTGCTAACAAAATGGCTTCACATTCTTGTTTTTAATGAAAAGTATCTCTATGCTGTTTTCAGCCCATGGAACAAATACCATTTGTTCTGCAATCAGATTCCACTTGGAATACCTCCATTAAAATGTCTTCTGGGACTTGTCAAACATTTTCCTTTACATCATCTGAGCAACTAAGCAAAAAAATAAAAACTTGCTTCTGTATCTTAACTCAACCATTCACTGCATCCTATCCATGTCCTATTAAATCCCTACCATGACCAGAACTAAACAAACAAACACCAATTGCTATCTAGCTCAGACTGCAAAGAATCCAGCTACAATGCAGGAGACCCAGATTCAATTCCTGGGTTGGGAAGATCACCAGGACAAGGAAGTGGCAACACACTCCAGTAGTGTTGCCTGGAGAACGCCATGGACAGAGAAGCCTGGTGGGCTACAGTCCACAGGGTCACAAAGAGTCGGACACGACTGAGTACCTAACACTAATACTAGAAAACATTCAGATCATGACCAAGACTATTTTCAAAGAAGATTAGTTTTTATATAATTTACAAATGAATGTATTTCTTGCACTTGAATAGTCACAGAGTCCAATATGATGAGTGTACTATTCTAAGACTTTTCCTGGCATTTCTTTCTGCGATATCAGGCTGATCAAAACAAGTTCCATGGAAGATAGAATATTATAGTGAAAACAATATATGCTTCGAAGCCTGAGAGATTGGGGTTCAAATCCTAGCTCTATTATTTACTCTCTGGCTGTGCTGTGCTTAGTCGCTCAGTCATGTCTGACTCTTGGCAACCATATGGACTGTAGCCCATCAGACTCGTCTGTCCATGGGGATTCTACACAATACTGGACTGGGTTGCTATGTTCTCCTCCAGAGGATCTACCCAATTCAGGGATTGAACCCAGGTCTCCCTCATTGCAGGCAGATTCTTTACCGTCTGAGCCTCCAAGGAAGCCCATAAATACTGGAGTGGGTAGGCTATCCCTTCTCCAGGGGAATCTTCCTGATCCAGGAATCGAACCGGGGTCTCCTGCATTGCAGGCGGATTCTTTATCAGCTGAGCTACCAGGGAAGTCCTATCTGGGTAGCTTCTGGCAATTTATGCGATTGCCCTTAGTCTTACTTTCATAATGTGTAAAAGGGGAATGATAACACTTCACCGGGCTGTTGCAAAGATAAGCAAACATATATATATTCTAAGTGAATTAAAACAAACTTTTCCCTGGCAAGTTTGAAATTTGTAAGTAGCTCTTCTAAGGAGGATCTGTCTCTCTTTCTCTCCTATAGCCATATCTCTAGCATCTTGGTGCTTAGCACCATGCCTGGCACATAGTGAGTGTTGAATGAATGAATTCTCAATAGGGTGGGGTAGCTGACTCATTTTATGAACTCATGTAGTTAGAATAAAGAATTAATGACACAGTTTAAAAGTTCTGATGCTGATTATATCAATATTGAGGTGAGGTGAAGTCACTCAGTCGTGTCCGACTCTTTGCGACCCCATGGACTGTAACCTACTAGGCTTCTCTGTCCATGGGATTCTCCAGGCAAGAATACTGGAGTGGATTGCCATTTCCTTCTCCAGAGGATCTTCCCGACCCAGGGATTGAACCCAGGTCTCCCGCATTGGAGGCAGACGCTTTAACCTCNTGAGGTGAGGTGAAGTCACTCAGTCGTGTCCGACTCTTTGCGACCCCATGGACTGTAACCTACTAGGCTTCTCTGTCCATGGGATTCTCCAGGCAAGAATACTGGAGTGGATTGCCATTTCCTTCTCCAGAGGATCTTCCCGACCCAGGGATTGAACCCAGGTCTCCCGCATTGGAGGCAGACGCTTTAACCTCTAAGCCACCAGGGAAGCCCTATTATTACTTAAAATAATTAAATTTCAAATGCATCTCCATCATTTGAATACTATATTACAGGATGGTAAAATCTTGATTGAAAGGAATGCATGGGATTAGGAGGTTCTCATTAATAATGGTTAATCAGAAGAATTTTTTCTTTTGCATTTGATAATTTCATAGAATAATATATTAGTCCATTTTTCTGCCTTATTAAGTAGATGACTGAGGATCTTACAGAGCTTCAGAACTATCAGCTGTAAAAGGAGGCTAATAACACTAACTCATGGGACTGTTAAAAATAAGATTATGTGACATCATGTATGTGGAACATTCTGCATCACCTCTGGCATATAGCAGATGCTCAATAAATATTAACTGCTAATTTCCATTTATAACGTCTTGAATTTTTGACATACAATGTGAGGAGATTGGTCTGAATTTGCCCTCCAAGGATACACCTCACTTTCATCATTGAACCTTTTATTGCTGTTTGTACTGTTTTCTAAAAACTGAAGGAGTCCAAGAACAAAATCTGATGAATTAAATGTATTTAGTCATAGACATTTGACTATAATCATTCTTCCCTTTTATTTACTCCCAGATGATAACTTTAGGGACTTAAGTATTTTGTTCCCTGTACTAATGTACAGATTTTTGTTTGGCACTGAATAAGACTGAGATTTCTAGTACTTTCTGTGTATCCACCTCATAAATGATTCAAATATATGAAAATTCTGATAATGTAGCACACCATCTCAGCCTTGTTACTTATAGAAAAAGGTCTCATATCAAGGAGAGACATCCCACCCAAAAGGCTCATCCATTGAATACAAATCCACATTTTACATTATCCAAAATCCAATACAGTCTCCAAAGATTTGTAGTTCAAGAACAAGAGCTATAGACATAGCAAATTCCTATGACACTAGCGCTTCTTAGCTACTCTTATTGTACTGTTTCATTCCTCCTTTAAGTGGCATTAAATCAACTTATAAATCAGTAAATTAATAGGTACTTTTAGGATCTTTTCTGTGTCATGTATATGTGATCTACTTTGAGTGTGTGTGTTAGTCACTCAGTTGTGTCCGACCCTTTGCAACACCATGGACTGTAGCCTGCCAGGCTCCTCCATCCATGGGATTCTCCAGACAAGAATACGGGAGCGGGTAGCCAGCCATTCTCTTTACCAGGGGATCTTCCCCACCCAGAGTCTCCTGAATTGCAGGTGGAGTCTTTACCATCTGAGCCACCAGGAAAGCCCCATCCACTTTGAGAGTGCTATTTTAAATAAAATAGCCCCATGAAAACTATCTAAATTCTAGAAGGAAAATTACCACCACTTAATTTTTAAGAATTCTTATTGTAGAAATTTCAGTTATGGCTTCAACATAAAATATTAGCAATTATGTTATTTTAATTCTCACTCAAACTACAGAATTTATCTTTAAATCTCTTATGGAAACTATTTCTACCATTTTTCTTCTAGACATGATGGAACTATTAGATAAGGAAGATATTAGGAAAATATTAGATTAGGAAGAAACTTTCTTTATCTGCACCATGCAGCCCACAGCAGTGAAAGCACAGAGTTCTAACCTCTGAACCAGCAGATGTCCTAGGAAGAAAAAACTTTTAGGGCTATCTGGTTCATTCTTCTATGCAGAGCAGGAATCTTATCTATAGAAATCCTGACAGGCCTAACTCCAGGCAGTACTTCTTAGCCTGGAGGCCATTCCTTGCTATGCTCTGAGGAATTCAGCTTGCTTTCCTTACCTTTTTAAAAGCTATCACTTATTCTGTTTGGAGGGTTCTTTTCATCTCTCCCAAACTGTGTGTGAAGTAGGATACGAGTGTGCGTGTGTGCTGAGTCACTTCAGCTGTGTCCAACTCTTTGCGACCCTATGGACCATAGTCTGCCAGGCTCCTCTGTACATGGGGATTCTCCAGGCAAGAATACTGGAGTGGGTTGCCATGCCCTCCTCCAGGGGATCTTCCTGATCCAGGAATTGAACCTGCATCTCTTATGTCTCCTGCATTGCAGGCAGGTTCTTTACCACTAGTGATACATTTTGTTCAATTGTTAACTTGCTTAATGCCCCTAAAATGAGCATATGACATGTCTAACTTTTTATGGACTCTACTGATAATCACTGAAAGAAAAACAAATGAGGGAGTCACCAACAATTAACAGAACAAAAAATGTTCTAAAGTCTTATAAATTTCTCATAGCATTTGACCTTTTATTCCTGAGGATAATGTTAGTAAAACTTTGATCCTTGCTCATTCATTTCTCCTCCCATCTTGTCTCCTCATCGCCTAAGTCTACAAAATATACAGTTTGTCTAAAAGGAAGCATGGATTGATAAAGGAAAATAGATATAAACACCAGTGTTATAGATTTCTGCTATTTCTGTATCTTAAGTTCACAATTAAACAAGTCCATGTGGTAATGTAATCTCATCTAAAACCAGGTTGACAGGTTTAGACTGTTAAGGGACCAGACCTGAGCCATGACAGGCTCAACAAGCTATACTAAGCCTAAGATTCAGATTCTTGTAAAACCTGAGTCATGATTCTGGGAAACCACACCCTGGGAAAGTCCCCGATGGCGCCAAACCTGAGCCAATCCGGATAGGGATGCAGGATTTGAAAATTGCGCGCACGCGGGCCAACGGCTCAGCCAATCATCACCTGCCAGCTGTACTAAGAACCACCTGTATAAAAGCAGCTGTGATTCAGAGCTCGGGGCTCTCGTCAAGACTCCACTGCGCTGGATGAGACGGGAGCACTAGCTTGAGCTAGCAATAAAACCCCTTTATGCTTTTGCATTGCCGTGGACGTCTTATTCTCTCAGTTTTGGGGACTCGGACTTCGGGCATAACATTTGGGGGCTCGTCCGGGATCCCTTTAACTGGGAAGAATAACACTCTCCTGGTAGAAGGGGTTTCCTCACTTGGAGCAAAGATATCTGAACACCGGTGTTAAGTTTGGTTAGCCAGTGTAAGACCGAGGCCCAGCATACGCGCTGGAAGGCAGCTGGCTCTGGTGAGAAGAGAGCTTTTGTCAGGCCTAATCAGGGGCGAATTAGTCGTCCTAGCCAGTGTAAGACTGAGGCCCAGCATACGCGATGGAAGGCTGCTGGCTCTGCGGGGAAGAGAACTTCTCTCTCGATCCCGAATCTGGTGGGCAGTGGACGCCCTTCGGAAAGGTAACTTCGAGGGATGGGAGGGTTACTGTGTTCTCGGCCGAGGTTTGTCTCTCCTCTGTTCGTTGCATCTTTGTGTGTGCCGGCATTGTCACTGCTCTCTGTCTGTTCGTCTTGTCTCCTGTGTTCTATTCTGTAATCCTGGGGCAAGAGACTTCCACTCCATTGTCCCTTATGACTGACCATTTTTTCTGATTTTAAGTCTAGAGCACAGAATCTATCAGTGCTGGTGAAGAAGAACAAATTAGCAACATTTTGCTAGTCTGAATAAGCTACTTTTACCGCTAAATAGGCCCCGACAGGGACCATCAACCTGTCCGCCGTTTGAGCGGTGAAATCTGTATAATTTTGTCCTCAGTGACCTTCTAGAGTCTATCCTTTTTCGCCCATGATCCCACTTGGGATGACTGTCTTCACCACAGAGGAATATGAGCGGATTTTGTCAAAGGCGCGGAAAAACATTCCAGGGGTGGACGGAAGACCTACCACACAGCCTAATCCAATTGATGAGGGATTCCCTCTGACACGACCCCACTGGGATTTCAAGCGCGCTGAAGGTAGGGAGCGTCTCTGAGTGTACCGCCAGACTCTCATGGCTGACCTTCGAGCAGCCGCCAGGAAACCAACAAATCTGGCCAAGGTAAATTTGGTTAGACAGGAACCGACTGAGAGCCCTGCAGCCCTCTTAGAGAGGTTAATGGAAGCTTTCAGACAGCGCACCCCCATGGACCCACAGGCTGATGAGTCACGTGCAGCAGTTATACTAGCATTTTGTGAATCAGGCAGCCCCGGATATTAGGAAAAAGTTGCAAAAAAATAGACAGGCTAAGGGAAATCTAGTGAGGGTGGCAGAAGATGAAGCAGGGGTGACGGTGGCTGACGCAGGCCATGAAAGAGACTATTCTGTGGATTCCCGAGCCGGCGACCCCTCGCCAAGTGAGGGAATTCCTAGGGACTATTGGGCACTGCAGAGTGTGGATCATCGGGTTCGCTGAGAAGGCCCGACCACTGTATGAAGGAGGTAAAGAAAGCCAAAACTGGACTTGGACTGAACCCATGAGGCAGGCATTTTGAGAGCATATTCATGGCCCAATATACAAGGAACGGGGTTCCTAACAGCAGGGGGAAAAGTAGTCAAGAACTTACCTGAGATCCGTAGACTCTTGGCAGCGGTCCACCAGCCTCGGGCGGTAGCCATAGTGCATGTTCCGGGACACCAAAAGGGGAAAGATCTCGGGGCTCGAGGCAACCGAGCCACCGACGCAGCAGCTCGCCAAGCTGCCATGGGAAGCTACGGGACCTGCGTACTGGCTGTGGGATTGCCGGCCCCAGGAATGGGGACCCTGCCACCGGCCCCCAAGTACTCCCCCTCCGATCAGGACTGGATTCGAGAAAACAGCAACCGTTCTACGAGTAAGGACGGATGGTACCAGGACCAGGAGGGCAACCTATTGCTCCCCGCTGATCTAGGCCGACAACTCTGCACGTACCTACATCAGACCACCTATTTGGGGAAAAGAAGACTCTATCACTCTTACAGACAGCTCACTTGCGGTTTCCCCAACAACAACAACAAAAAAGCGGCCATACAAGACATAGCCCATGCCTGTAAAGCGTGCCAGATGATGAGACCAGGGAAGGGACAGCACACGGGTATAAGGTACCGAGGGGAGAGGCCAGGACAACATTGGGAAATAGATTTCACTGAGGTAAGGACAGGCAAGTATGGGTACCGCGTTACTTGTTAGTCTTGGTGGATACCTTCTCTGGGTGAGTGGAGGCCTATCCCACTAAGAGAGAGACAGCAGTGATGGTTGCCAAGAAGCTCCTAGAAGAGATAGTGTCTAGGTTTGGGCTGCCGGTATCCATTGGTTCTGACAATGGACCTGCTTTTGTGAGCCAAATTGTTCAGGGACTGACCTCAGCCCTGGGGACCAAATGGAAACTGCATTGCGAATACAATCCCCAGAGCTCAGGACAGGTAGAAAGAATGAACCGGACCCTAAAAGAAACTTTAACAAATTTGGCAATAGAGACTGGCGGGGACTGGGTGACCCTCCTTCCCTTCGCGGACTGGGTGACCCTCCTTCCCTTCGCACTCTTCCGGGTGCGTAATAGCCCCTACAAGTTAAACCTTAACCCGTTCGATATTGTCTATGGAAGTCCTCCCCCCAATATGTCCTATTTTCGAGGGAAAAGCAGAATCTCACCCTACCTTAAGACCGAAACTACTGATTCTCACTCTTGGCCCCTGTATCCTAAATAGACTTATCACATTTGTTAAGGAGCGCATCAATACAGTCCAGGTACTAGTACTTAGGCAGCAATATCAGGCCCTGCCCCAAAATGCTGAGGAAGATTCCTCAGTATAACTAAAGACAGGGGGGAATGTTAAGGGACCAGACCTGAGCCATGACAGGCTCAACAAGCTATACTAAGCCTAAGATTCAGATTCTTGTAAAACCTGAGTCATGATTCCGGGAAACCACACCCTGGGAAAGTCCCCGATGGCACCAAACCTGAGCCAATCCAGATAGGGATGCCGGATTTGAAAATCACGCGCGCGTGAACAGCTCAGCCAATCATTACCCACCAGCTGTACGAAGAACCATCTGTATAAAAGCAGCTGTGATTCAGAGCTCAGGCTCTCGTCAAGACTCCACTGTGCTGGATGAGACGGGAGCCCTAGCTTGAGCTAGCAATAAAACCCCTTTATGCTTTTGCATTGCTGTGGACGTCTTATTCTCTCAGTTTTGGGGACTCGGACTTCAGGCATAACATAGACAGTTGACCAGCTGTTACTTCATGTCATGTCAAAATATAGATTCTCTGACTTCATAACATATATGAGGCCACTTTAGAAAGAACACATATTGTGGAAGGGTGGGGAGGGGGTCTTTGTAGAATGACATTTATTATCCAATGGAACCAGGGGATGAAACATCTTGGAATGAAATGTGGTTCCCAGTGAATTGTCCAGTCTGCAGGTCAAGGAGTTCACATGCAATGATGTCTGCAATACAGATGCAAATGATTTCTGGGCTTTGTGGAAAGCACTGAAGAATTTCCATGATTCTCCTCAAAGGAGATCAATGATCTCTTTGTGCCCAGCTGCTGTAATAGTCACTGCCACAATTTACTTTACAGAGCTTTCTACTATCAGGTCAAATTAGGACTGACCTTCTTGAAGCAATCTAACACTTTTAATGATTGCCCCAGGTTACAGCACCAAAATGTGACCCTGTGGGTCCCTGCCGCTTCCCATTTGCAGCTGCAGCCCACAGACTTAAGGTGGCTCAACCTTAGCAAAAAGAAATGCAGTTCTACTCTGGGTTAGTTCTCTTTAAAAGAAAATGGTCAGGTCTTGAGAAATCTAGAAAATTCAATTCAAGGCGGCAATCTCCAGACAGACATCAATATTGAAAAAACAGAATATCAGTTTTTGGCAAAAGGAGCATTATAGCTAATTTGTGCATAAAACAAATTTATGTAAGCTGAGTCCTATTTTCCAATTGACTTCAGTTTAAAATCAGATATGGGACTCCATGGTAAAGGGGGAAAGAGGGTCTCCAAATTACTTTTTAATTTAAAATTCTTGAAGTAAGGGGGTAGAATAATAGCCAGGCCTTTGAGGTGCTGGCAGGTGCTTTTGTAGGATTTATCCATCCCTAGGAGCCTCTCCTCCTTCCTCAGTTGTGGCCTAAAAACCTCAGACTCCACATTTTAAACTCTTGCTACCCAGCAACTCCACCTGCTACTTCTGAGGGAATATTTACAATTTCTAAAAAGATTCAGACTGCAATATCACACTCCAGCCACAGGGGTTAGCAGCCAAAACAAATGAACATTTCTCAGCTCCAGGTCTTAGCTGATGTCAAACAAATGAAACCTACTTTGTCAAGTTTGAGAGTTCAATATTCTGTATAACTGGTTTAGCTGAAGCAAGGGTAGCTGTAAAAGATGAATGGGAAAGTGAAGGGAATGGGGAAGCAAGAAGAAAGAAAACGGCCAAAGTCCTCTTCTGCTAAGGAGCCTGCCTGCACGGTGGTGAGCATAAGCACTTTCAGAACCAAAATGATGCTTAAGTCACCTTTTTCAAGGTGTGATGCAGATGACAGGTGGATTTTTAAGGACGGTGATCCTCCAAGCATGTTTTAATGACTCCCCAAACTCCTTGGTCAAGTCCTTCCTAATAAGGCCCTGCCACTCTGAGGCTTGTCTCCTATGATGCCCCAGCTTGTTCTCTATTCCAACACTTCCTGAACTCTAATGGTCACACATGTTCCCCAGGGATCTTGTTAGAATGCAGATTTTGATTCAATAAGTCTGGGTTGTGTTCTGCTTTTCTAACAAGTTCCCAGGTGATGCTGATCCTGCTAGTGTGGGGTATTACAGTTTAGGTAGAAAAGGCTGACACTCTAGCAAAACGGGACTACGTAGCATTCACTGACGGAGAAGGCAATGGCACCCCACTCCAGTACTCTTGCCTGGAAAATCCCATGGATGGAGGAGCCTGGTGGGCTGCAGTCCAAGGGGTCTCTAAGAGTCGGACATGACTGAGCGACTTCACTTTCACTTTTCACTTTTAAGCATTGGATAAGGAAATGGCAACCCACTCCAGTGTTCTTGCCTGGAGAATCTCAGGGACGGGGGAGCCTGGTGGGCTACCATCTAAGGGGTTGCACAGAGTCGGACATGACTGAAGCGACTTAGCAGCAGCAGCAGCAGCAGCAGCATTCACTGAATCATTCCAGTTCTTTCCTACTTCCACAGTTTTGGCTCACAGTGCTCCTCCACCTACCTCCTGATTCCTAACCTTCAAAAGACTATCCTTCCTCTCAGGTTTATCTCAGATGCTATTTCCTTCATGATGCCTTCTCCCATCCACTTCCACCCAACCCAATACATACACAGCAATGGGGCAGAGCCACCAGGGAAGAATGTGCAACAGCTAGGACATGAAAGCAACCTAGATGTCCATCAGCAGACAAATGGATAAGTAAGTTGTGGAACATATATGCAATGGAATATTACTCAGCTATTAAAAAAAGAATACATTTGAAGCAGTTCTAATGAGGTGGATGAAACTTGAGCCTATTATACAGAGTGAAGTAAGTCAGAAAGAGAAACATCAATACAGTATATTAATGCCTATATATGAAATTTAGAAAGATGGTAATGACAACTCTATATGCAAGACAGCAAAAGAGACACAGATATAAAGAACAGACTTTTGGACTCTGGGAGAAGGCGAGGGTGGGATGATTTGAGAGAATAGCATTGAAACATGCATATTACCATATGTGAAACAGATGATCAGTGCAAGTTCGATGCAGGAAGCAGGGCACTCAAAGCCGGTGCTCTGGGACAACCCAGAGGGGTGGGGTGGGAGGAAGGTGGGAGGGGGGTTCAAGATGGGGGGACACATGTGCACCTGTGGCTGATTAATGTCAACATATGGCAAGATCTACCACAATATTGTAAAGTAGTTAGCCTCCAATTAAAATAAATCAATTAATTTAAAAGAAAAGATTGCCAGGAGAAGTATCAATAACCTCAGATTTGCAGATGACACCACCCTTATGGCAGAAAGTGAAGAGAAACTAAAAATGTCAATGTGTGGCAAAAACCACCATGATATTATAAAGTAATTAGCCTCCGATTCAAATAAATTGAAATTAAAAAAAGAATGTGTCCTGCCTTATATTCTTTATCCCACTCTTCTATTTTCTAGTTACTATTCCCATTTACAACAAAGAAAGGTAAACTTACAGAACTTTAATTTCTCAAGGTCACACAGCTAATAAGCAGTATTACTAATAAACACCATTCTGACCTTCCTCAGGTCTTAATCTGCACTCTTCCTACGCATGACTTGTGTTACCATTCTCTGAGTATTTGTCTTATTCTCCCTTCCCTCCTGCCTTAGCACATCACCACTAAGTTGTAAACTCTGTGAGGACAGGCTTTATGCCCCAGTCATATTTTAAAATCTCTCCTTATTCAAAATGCCTGGCATGGTGCCTTGTACAATATTATTTATACAGACTCCAGAAATATGTACAGAACTGAACTCAGCTACAATTCTGGGTACAATAGTTGTGTTGCCTACCCTAGATGCCAAGCAACTGGCTGCTAGGGCTATTCTGAAATGAGAAAGAAATATGGTTTGGGGAGTTAATTCAGCATTCCTCATATCCCCTCTACCCACTCCAGTACTCTTGCCTGGAAATCCATGGGGTCGCGAAGAGTTGGACACGACTGAGCGACTTCACATTCACTTTTCACTTTCATGCATTGGAGAAGGAAATGGCAACCCACTCCAGTGTTCTTGCCTGGAGAATCCCAGGGATGGCGGAGCCTGGTGGGCTGCCGTCTATGGGGTCGCACAGAGTCGGACACGACTGAAGCGACTTAGCAGCAGCAGCAGCAGCAGATCCCCTCTATCCTAGGATCCCTGATGGCTCTTTGGGGAGTGGTGATAGACTATCTATCATACACTGTACTCCTGAATATGACTCTGCATAACTTCACTTTTCCTTTCCAAGAAGCAAAACAGTCCTTCTACCGACTAAGACCTCTTTATAAGAAAACACTATAATAGAAACCCCACATACGAATCTTCTCTTAATATTTCTATGGACACCAGGTTACAGATTCCTGCTTTACAAACTGCAGTCAAGGCAATCCCTAGAGATGTACCTTCCAAGACAAGAACCATTAAACAGATATAACCATTGAAATAGAAGTTTAAGTTAATTAAAATAAAAAGCTCAGTTCCTCAGTTGCACTAGCCACATTTAAAGTGCTCAATAGCCACATGTGGCTAGTGGCTTCTGTATTGCACAGTACAGTATAAAGTATCTCCATCATCACTGAAAATCTTACATGCTGCTCTAGAGTCAGACCTGGATTCAAATCCATATTTTCTACATACTAGGTGTGCTACTTAAAGGGGTATAAAATAAGTCACTTGATTTCTCTGAGATCATTTCTATACTAGAGAATGGGGATGATAATGACTCCTCTTAGAGGGAAGTGAGGAAAATTAAAGGAAAGGATGTATGTCTAAGGTCTATCACATATCAGACACTAAATAAGTGTGAGCTCCCTTCTTCTAACTCAACTGGGGATTTACAGGCATTTGCCCCAAAATTTGAATAGTGTGGCTACTTAGGCCATCACACTATATCCTATTTATGGCTTAGAAGATATTAGCTTTGCATTCGTTATAACCCTCTTTTTCAGATAATATACAGCCATCAAGGTAAAAACATTAATACCTACTGCTGGGAGTAGTAGCTCAGCTGGTAAAGAATCTGCCTGCAATGCAGGAGACCCAGGTTTGATTCCTGGATAGGGAAGATCCCCTGGAAAAGGGATAGGCTACCCACTCCAGTATTCTTGGGCTTCCCTGGTGGCTCAGTTGGTAAAGAATCTGCCTGCAATGTGGGAGACCTGGGTTGGGTCTCTGGGTTGGGAAGATCCTCTGGAGGAGGGCATGGCAACCCACTCCAGTATTGCCTGGAGAATCCCCATGGACAGAGGAGCCTGGCAGGCTGCTAGGGTTGAAAAGTGTCAGACATGACTGAGTGACCAAGTACAACACACAGTAGTCAGTGATGGCTCTGCGCTTATCCTATTTTTAGGAAAGGAGGCCATATTTGTCACCACCTTGAACTTTCCATCATGAAAGAACCATATTTCCCCCTTACAGCTGAAATGCCTCCTCCCAAAGCTTTAATCAGTGCTCACTTTCAAGTGGTGGGTGTATTATTAGAACGTTGCTAACAGTGACACCAGAGCTGGAATAGAGAAGGTCCATTTCTCTCTAAATCCATATTTTCCAATGCTTTGTGCTTTTCCTGTGAGGCTGACATCTCCCAGGCCTGGTAAAGGTGAATTATTTGTGAAAAGTCTGAACTAAATCTGTTAAGATGTTTGAATTCTGTGAGCAGGAAAGCAAAATACATATTTCTAACTTCAAGAAGAAGAACGCTTCAGGACTCTTTCTCCCCTGTTCAATTTAAGGCTGGGGAAACACCACAAAATCACATTCCTCAATGAAAACAAAGTTCAAAAAATGTTGATTTGATAGAACAGTTCAAAGTGACAGATGGTAGACAGGCGATCTATCATTTTCCTTAGGATAAAGTCTGGCAGTCTTCAGAGAAACCGAGAGAAAATCTTATTTTTCTCTAGTTTAGCCCTGGGAACTTGCAACTACCCTTCTCTCTCCATCTTTGGGAGTGGAGGATTAGAAAGGTGGTGATTCATCAGTGTCTGCTTTGAGCTGGCTCTAGGCCATGCTGCAGTTCCTGTTGACCAATTTTCTTCTTGAGTGACGGGAAAAGGGCAGGTTGCTAACATACTGACCATTAGGTTATCTGTTTAATACTTGCCTGAGAACGTGCCCAGAGGTGCTGTATTATGGGTGTCTCTTTCTAAATAAAATAAATAATTGTGGATTTCAGGCCTGAGGGCAGAGAGTTGTTCTGGTATTGAAATTGGAGTCTATCTTGTCAGATCTGTAATGAGGTCTTCCCTTCAGGCTGATTGATTTTATAAAGCTGAGGTAATTATCAAAAGCAAGCACAGTTCTCTCCACAGAAACCACTCCGCTGTTTTTGAAAACTAGCTAGTCAGCTGGATCTGGTCAGGAGCCTAGGCTGAGCCAGCTTGTTCTGTAGGAATGGTTAGCACACGCGCCAATTTAATAGATTTTTAAGACGCCAGTAAATAAGTTGTAAACAAAGTTCCACAAAACAATTTCACATGCTGTAAATGAGTGAAAATTGAAGTAGCAGTCAGATAAATCTGCATTTCTGTGTAGGATACTTTGAAGGGGAGACTGAGAGCGAAAGTTCCTTTAGTCTTTGGAGAATTAATTTTATCAATTAATACTAGAAGGATATTGGTTATCTGTTAAGACTGATGCACTGTGTGAATAACATTTGTATCTTTGCTTTTCCCCAAATGTACACACTAATTTCATCAGATTTCCTTTATTCATTCATCTAGCCTTCATTAACTATTTATCCAATCACTGTGCTACAATTTTAATTACCTTCTAATTAACCAATGATGAGTTTGTGATTTAGCTTCCCTAAATATAGAACTACATAAATACAGTAAACCTTCATTTACACATTCAAAAAATATTAACATCTCTCCTTTCCCCTACACCATTAATTTTGCTATACTGTATCATTAATGTTCTGGAGTTGTGCTTTCTGTATTCCTGATATTTGATCCTCATTTGAACCAGTTTTTCAAGAATGTATGATAAACAACCGTGTTGTTGGCTGTGAAATTAAACATATGGGAGGAAACAGAGCTTCCTGTAACATGTTAATGCATCTTTATAGATCCATACCTCCTCTATAACAACTTCACCTCAGGAGCATCAGTATAGGGTGTTGACAAGTGATTAACTGCTTTAGAGAGGTCCCTGGGCTGAAATCAGACCTACTACTGAGGAGAAAAGGGTTTCCCAGATGGCTCAGTGGTAAAGAATCAGCCTACGATGCAGGAGACACAGGTTCAATCCCTGGGTCGGGAAGATCCCCTGGAGAAGGAAATGGCAATTCACTCCTTTATTCTTGGAGAATTCCATGGACAGAGGAGCCTGGCAGGCTATAGTCCACAGGGTTGCAAAAGAGTCAGACATGACTTAGTGACTAAACAACAACAGCTGAGGAGAAAGGTAGAATCTCCCTGAGAAAACAATGTGACTGTAAAGGAAAAGCTTGCAAAAAAGAACTAATCTGTGTTTGAAACAAGTGTTAGTGTTGTTGTATAAAAGAATAAGTAAGATCTTAATTTTGCTCCATTCTAGAGTCTAACTGATGTATTCAATACATGTTGGAAGGAATGAATCAATCTAACAATGTTAACAGACAGCCTCTCTCCTTATTCATCCAATGCATTCAAAGAATTTTGTGTGCTTGGCAGTATCCTAGGCCCTAGGGTTTCAGGACTTGATAAGACACAGTTTTGTTCCTCAAAAAAAAAAAAAAAAAAAATTGCAACCAGAAAGGAGGGCAAATAAATACACAGAAAATTTGGGCCAAATTACTGCATCAGCTTCATCTCTTGCCACTTACCCCCAAGTATGCTTTAATTCATTCATACAAAACTTCTCAGATTCCTCAAACATGCTATTCCTTTTTCTGCCTCTGTACTGCTTTAAAAAAAAAACCACAACACTTCATTTTATTGTGGTAGTAACACTCAACATGAGCTCTACCTTCTTAGCAAAATTTTAAGTATTGTTAATTATAGGCATGATCTCTAGAATTTATTCATCCTGCATAGTTCAAACTTTTTGACTGTTGATTAGCAATTTTCCATTTTTGCTGCCGCTCAGCTATGGCAGCTACCATTATACTCTCTGGTTCTATGAGTTTGATTATTTTAGATACCTCATATAGGTGGAATCATGCAATATGTGACCTTCTGTGGCTAGTTTATTTCATTTAGCATAACATCTTCAAGCTTTATCCATATTCTTGCATACTGCAGGATTTTCTTTTTTTTTAAAGTTGAATAATAATATTATATTATATGTATATACCATGCTTTCTTTCTTCATTCATTTGTTGGATGTTTAGGTTGTTTCTATATCTTGGCTATTGCAAATAATGCTTCACAATGTTGGAGTGCTATTATCTTTTCAACATACCGATTTCAATTTATTCAGATAAATACTCAGAAGTGGGATTGCTGGATCATATGGTAGTTCTATTTCTAATTTTTTGAGGAACCACCATACATTTTCCATAGCAGCTGCAACAGAGTACAAGGGTTCTGATCATTCCACATCCTTGCTAACACTTCTCTTTGTTTTTTATAATATCCATCCTCATAGGTATAAAATAATATCTCATAGTTTTCATTTGCATTACCCTAATGATTAGTGATGCTGAGCATCTTTTCATATACTTGTTGGCCATTTGTATACCTTCTTTAGAGAAATATCTATTTAAGACTTTGGTGGTGGTGGTGTTCAAAACCCTGCTCAAGTGTGACTTCTTCAGTGAAATGTTTCCTAATCCCCAAAAGCTCTCTCCACAGGAGTAGACAGAAGCTTTTTTTTAAAAAAATCAGATCATTTATTTTAAGATCTCAGGTTACATTCTTTATGTTTATAGGTTTGTAGGTATTCTGAGTGAGAGGTTGTCAGTATCTGATACTTGCCTTTAGAAAGTTTATGCTTATGGCAGAATGAAGGACACACTGGAGGTGAGAAGGCACTCAAGACAGAGAGACCAATTACAATACCAAAGTGATACAATGGAGAGAAGACAGTAGTGTAACCTCAGATAGGAGCAATGAATAGAAAGAAATGGATATCAGAGATATTCATGAAATGAAATTATCTGGATTTGGTGTTTGATTGAATCTGGAAGTTGAAGGGAAGAGAGGAGTCCAAGGATGATACATTTTAAAATTCTTAAGTTTCAGTCCTAAAAATCCTGCAAGGTTTGGGAGTTCAGCACGAGAAAAAGAACAATCCATTGGAAGCATATCCACAAAGCTACAATGAAAAAGAAAACTGCTTCCAATCTCTATTTGCCATGGCATAAAGGCTTCCAGGAAACACCATCAAAAGGCTTACACTTGACCTTTACTATGTATTCTTAGCAAAGCCTGTCAGAAGGTATCAATTCATCCTGGAAAAAAAAAAGCATAATAGTCTAAGAGGCAGGATAACATAGTATTGGGCTATGGAGGGAGAATAACATTTTATTAATAGGTCTCAGACTTGGTTTATTTTGTCTGCAACGTTTACTGATGAAAGTGTCTTTGAAGGTCAGAAATACTTAATAGAGTCCTTCCCTTTCCCCTGTATACTTCTCCTTATTCTCCTCTCCCCAACAACTCTTCAAAATGGTCTTATTAGAAAACCTTGCATTTTAATAGCTGTTGTCTTTTGGTTATTATCATATGTTGGATTAAGCTGACAATTCTCCTTTTAACAATACTCAAAGAAAGCTTGAAAAAATTAATGCTACATTGTTTTTCTCCCTGCCAAAGAATATAGTATTATAATTGTCTCCTGGAGAAGAAGCACTCTAATCATCTTTAACTTTAAAGTAAATTCATTTCAGGAAGATGCTTTGAGACAAACAATTGACAGAGCAAATCAGGGCTTCTAGGAGATTGTGAAGTGATGGATTGAAGAGAATGCCACAGTCAAATTCAGTTTTGTGAACATTTTCAACTTAAGAGTTTCTCTGCAACAAAATAGCACTGTTAAGTCACGTTCTGTTGTGGAAGATAGGCCTTAAACATTGAGCAGATTCTTAATACCTAATGGTTCTAGGCACCACAGAGGCAACACACATACAGCGCAATTGTTCAGATTAAACAATAGAAGAAGCTGTTATACCAGGTGAAGTCAGAGTGTGAAAGTACATTAACTTTCCAAAACTGTGTTTAAAAAGAATCCAGGATTGGAAAAGACTTAAGGAAACTCTTATTCCAACTGATTTCATTGGAATCTCAGACTGGTCTCAAAAGTCAAAGGTCATTCCAACTTTCACTCCCTCCCTAATGGAATCCATCTCCAGCTTCCATTGTTGTCGTTTTGTTATTTTTGGAGCCCCTCCTGTTCAAGGCTTGGGGGAAATACATCATCTGGAGACAGATTTAGATTGATACATTTACAGCCTTGGTAAATTAACAAGGTCAGAATTTCCTGGAAATTTGGCACGTTTCTAAGTTGACGGTGGAAAGAAAAAATGGACTAGCAACGACCTAAGGCCCCAGATACTTGACCAAGGAGCCTAGCTTTCTGGGCAGATGCAAAGCGTGAGCATAAAGCCATAGTGCAGTAAACCAGTTCTATTTAAGGATCCTCCCTTTGGGCTTCTAAAAGGCAACTGTCTCTTTTGGATACACATGTGACCCACATCTGGTTTTCTATAAAGTGAATGGTGCCAAAAGCAGTTCCTGTATTCTCTTGTTTTTCACCAGCTACTTCCTGTGTCAGCTCAGTCACAAACCTTACAGACTTGTTAGAAGTATCTCCAGAAGAGAGTGAGACTTTAAGACAGTGTCTCATTGCTGGACACACATTAAAATTACCTGGGGAACTTTTTAAACTTACCAATGCCTGTGCCTGACCCCCAGAGTTCTCATTTAATTGTTTAGGGTAGGGCCACCAGGTGATTCTAACGGGTGCAGCCAGGACTGAAAACAACTGCTCTAAAGGAAGCAAATGAGTATACACTACCCAAAGTGCTGTGTTTTTTTTCTAAAATTAAAACCATATAACAGAGAATAAGTTCATTTATTCATTATCTACAATATGAAGGACACTGTATTGGTTGTGTAGCATAAATAGGTTAGATATAAACTTGTCTGGTTTATGATGCTTTTATGGAAAAGATGGAAAAATAAGATTAGAAGGGTTTCTAGCAACCAAAAGAAACTCATACCAAAACCTGAAGTCTTGGAAAAAATTCAGGTAAAATATTACCACAGGATTATGTTCTTTTCCTTGGTATAGGAGATAGCAGCTAAAATGCTTCAGAAATATTGTGTCTGTTTTCTTATCTCCAGAAAAAGATTCCACACTGCTTTAGGGATTGGTCCCCAATCTCACAACCCTTGGGACCCCAGGCCAGTCATCTATGCCCTCAAGTAGATCATTCATTTACTCCACTACACGTACAATGTCATGAAGGATGTTGGGAAGCACTGTGTCTAAACTACAACTACATTTAATAAAATCAGGCTGCAGTGTGGTTTGCTCATATTACCTGTCACCTCAATGATTCCTCAGTGAATGTTAGGAAGGGCCTGGTAAACTGTAAAAAATGCAAAGGAAGCAGTTAAATATAGTGGAAGAACAGGGAACAAAGACACAAGCTCTGGTCTCTGCTCTTCCATTAACTTAGCTGGAGAACTTTGGGCAAGTAATTCGTGGTCAAAGTTTCCTCATGTGAAAGATGAGTGTTGTGCCATATGATCTCTGAGCTCTGCATTTAAGATACAACAACAATAAGAGATGTGTATATGGAAAACATTAACAGACACCTGATATAAAACTCAGTAATGGGGTAGAAAACAAGAGAGGGTAGAGCAATGGGGTAGAAAACCTCGATGAATGTCTTCCCGGTACCACCTACTCACAACTTACTTTGCATGTAAGTAAATGATTTAATAGTAGTACAGTTAAGGCACCCTGAAAAAAAAAAAAACACAAGCATTTCCATCACTGCTCCAAAAAAAAATCTCCTTAAGAATTTTGCTAATTATAGACAAGAACTTGTAAGTATAGACAAGTTTTTTTTTAATAAGATGTTTAAACACCAATATATTTCTCAAGTAACTGGCTATCAAATAATGTCATTTAGAGCACAAATATTGTGAAACTCAGAATAAAAGTTTAATGCTGAAATACTAAAAGCATGTCTAACATGTAAGGAATAAATTACTCTAATTGACCAAAGCTTTGTTCACATATGAGATATTTCAAAATGTAATGATGTGCTGACAAAACTACTTGTATCCCTCTGCCAAAGTTATAGGACTGCTATTAAATCCAAAGTATGGTATTTGTATATACACAAGAGCAGGCAACAATTACAATCTAGAGATATTTTAAATTTAATCTTTTTTATTTATTAGTATTGTTATACAGCAATGAGCATTGAGAAAAAAAAATGAATCAGTGTGCATTATGCAACAATCAGGCAAAATACTCTAATCCTCTGTCATTCTCTTTCCTTGGCCCCTGGGTACTCATTAAAGGTTAATTTATTTAAATCTCTCAAACATTCATTTCAATCTACTTTAATAAACTAATGAATCTTTGGAACTTTGCCTAATCAGCTTATGTTTTCTATTTTAATACATCTATAAAATGTCTTTTTTTAGAGCTCATTCTTAACAGTTATCTTCCCTCTTGGATATAGAATTGTACTTCAGTAACAACCTGATTTGAGCATTTGGTAACATATAGCCTCATCCAACACACAGAGAATGCCTGTGACTTGGCTATTGCTCTTAAACATAGTTACATTTTAGAGGATAGTGAATTGATTTATGTTTAGTAGGGATAATAATCCTCCAAATTGAAATGGTCATTTTGCAGTTTAGTGGGAGTGACAATTATACTGAAGAAAAGCTTCTAACAACTTTGGTGCTTGTCAAATGTCGTGAGGGCCTGTCAGTGAAACAACTCCATTTTGGTCATTGCAAATCAGAACAATGCATGGTACATGCCATGTGGACTGGCAAACATTAAGAGAAGTCTTCAAAAGAGCAGTATCATCTAAATGGAGTCAAAATTTGTACCTTATAATCTGTTCAACTGCCATGTTAAATACATTTTACTTAATGGTAACTTTAGGGAGTCTTTCATGTAATGACCATTAAGTTGAATGTTCTCAAGGTGGGGGCTGACATTTGGGAACTGCACTCCACCTTGTATACCACAATGCCAGAAACCAAAATCTTGGAGCACTTAGGACATTATTTCTAACACTTTTCTCTAACAATTGACATTATAGAATTTTACAGCTTATCAAGTGCTTACACAACATTCTTATGATGGAAGAGGAGAAAACAGTAGCTCAGGGGAGTTTCAGTGATTTACCCAAAGTTATAACATGACTGTATGGAGGAGTGGGAACCCAGACCCTCCCCTGTACCATGTTGCCTTACCTATAGGATCTCTGTTGGGGTTAATGTTTTTACTGTTGCATGGTTCACTACTGATGAGAGAAAAATTGTAAAAATTTACCTCCAAGATGTTTTGGCAGTAAATGAATCAAATTGACTAAAAGTAATTGTGATAAATTATACAAATAACTGCTCTTCATGATATAGTAATTCACTGAAGTGTAACTTCATGTGTAAGAGCTGGAATTCTTAATTTTAAGTTTTGCTTTCATTTTACATAAAGATTAGTAAAAATAATGAATGTATTCCCCACCCTTGGTCTAGATTTCAAATGTTTAAATTTCTGGTCAAAGTAGATGCTTGGCTCTAAGTTAAATTGCTAAAGGTTTTCAAGTTGTCACCTTTGCTTTTTCAAACAGTAACTCCAAGGAATTACCTTTCAAAGTCCATTGTTCATTCATTTCTCGTCTGTCCACCCATTCATTTATCCAATCATCCAGATGACATTTACGGAATGCCTACTTGGAGCCAAGCAACAGGACTGACATGGACCCTACATGAAGCTCCAAATGCTGCCTTACTTCCTCAGACTAAGAACTCCTTGAAGACAGGAATTCTGTCATTCTGCACAGAATATAGCCAGTTCTATTTGCAGAAAATCACTTAAACACTCTTTTGACAGTGAGATTTCTGACTCCCTGGCCACCTACATGCCTCTCCAGACATATGGGAGTTAGGGGAAGAAATAGCAGAGTCTGCTTATCAAGTCTGACCTTTGGATAATGACTCCAATTCTCCCATCCGAGCTTGCTGCCGCTCTGCCTTGTGGTCAACGGAGTGATTCAGCTCAAAACAGCAATATATCTGTTGCTGCTTCCCAGATATCTTCTAGCAAGCTACACTTTTTTAAATGGTTACTTCTGCCCTTCAGTACAGTGGTGAACTGCATCAGCAAATGTACTGTCTCATCTGACTCCGTGAGAAGTAGATGCTTATACACAAGAATGTAGATACATTTGAAAAAGCTGCCAAATCAGGAACATGACTGCTGTCACTAAAATAGATACTTGATTTTCTTATATTGACATAATAACTCACATTCAGAGACTGCTATTACCTTTTCAACTTTCCATCATATCCACCTCAAAGTTACCTTGTGAGGTGACCAGAGAAGGTATGATTGATTATACAGTTAACGTTTGAAAATCTAAAGCTAAGAGAGGCTAGGTGATTTATTTCAAGTTTCACAGCAAGCCAGTGGCAGAGTTGGGTCTCCCAACTACCACTCCAGGGATCAGGCTGTTGGTGCTCCTTATGATCAGGAAAGTTGCAATTTCAAGAATTTCTAGGAGTCGTGAAAAACCAACCAATTATCTCAGTTTGTACCATTGCCTACTTAATTATTTAGAAATGATTTCCTAGGAATAAGAAGTGAAGGAAACCAGCATGGTAAGCAGGCAATTCTGAACAGGAAACTTCCTTAAGCAGACTGAGCCTTAATTGCAATGCTTCCAAACTGAACATTAATTAAGCCCAAAAAGGTAGGGTTTAAATAAACAAAAACAATGGTACACATATTTTCTCTATATTAGAAATCTTTTTAGTTCTGCAAGGATGTAGTAAGTCATGCCGTGATACATCTTTTACTCACAAAAATGAAGATTGTGAGTAGCTGATACCACTCACCAGGCACATTTGTGTTTTCTAGGCTTCCTCTAAAATATAAGAATATTGGCTTCACATATATTTGACATAAAACGTTTTTTGTTGGACCATATATAATATTTTAAGGTCAAGAGTTCATATTTAAAAAAAACGAAGGTCTTCCTACTTCTATTACCATTTGTTATTTAATTCTTCAAAATAGATTTGCCCAACACATTGTTTTCAAAATATTTTATTAGGCAATATATATATATACACACACACACACATATATAAAACAATATATATTTTCTCCAAAGAATAGCAAGGAGACAAAAGAAAGCGTTCCTCAGTGATCAATGCAAAGAAATAGAGGAAAACAATAGAATGGGAATGGAAAAGACAAGAGATCTCTTCAAGAAAATCAGAGATACCAAGGGAACATTTCATGCAAAGATGGGCTCAATAAAGGACAGAAATGGTATGGACCTAACAGAAGCAGAAGACATTAAGAAGAGGTGGCAAGAATACACAGAAGAACTATACAAAAAAAGACCTTCATGACCCAGATAACCATGATGGTGTGATCACTCAGCTAGAGCCAGACATCCTGAAATGAGAAGTCAAGTGGGCCTTAGGAAGCATCACTACAAACAAAGCTAGTGGAGGTGATGGAATCCCAGTTGAGCTATTTTAAATCCTAAAAGATGATGCTGTGAAGTGTTGCACTCAATATGCCAACCAATTTGGAAAAGTCAGCAGTGGCCACAGGACTGGAAAAGGTCAGTTGTCATTCCAATCCCAAAGAAAGGCAATGCCACAATTAAATAAATTTATATTAAAAAATAAAATAAATTAATAAAAAAAAGAAAGGCAATGCCAAAGAATGTTCAAACTACCACACAGTAGCAGTCATCTCACATGCTGGCAAAGTAATGTCAAAATTCTCCAAGTGAGGCTTCAATAGTACGTGAAATGTGAACTTGCAGATGTTCAAGCTGGATTTAAAAAAGGCAGAGGAACCAGAGATCAAATTGCCAACATCTGCTGGAACATCGAGAAAGCAAGAGAGTTCCAGAAAAATATCTATTTCTGCTTTATTGACTATACCAAAGGCTTTGACTGTGTGGATCACAATGAACTGGAAAATTCTTCAAGAGATGGGAATACCAGACCACCTGACCTGCCTCCTGAGAAATCTGTATGCAGGTCAAGAAGCAACATTTGGAATTGGACATGGAACAACAGACTGGTTCCAAATCAGGAAACGAGTACGTCAAGGCTGTATATTGTCACCTTGCTTATTTAACTTATATGCAGAGTACATCGTGTGAAATGCCAGGCAGGATGAAGCACAAGCTGGAATCAAGATTGCCGGGAGAAATATCAATAACCTCAGAAATGCAGATGACACCACCCTTATGTCAGAAAGCAAAGAAGATCTAATGAGCCTCTTGATGAAAGTAAAAGAGGAGAGTGAAAAAGCTGGCTTAAAGCTCAACATTCAGAAAACCCCCGCGAAGATCATGGCATCTGGTCCCATCACTTCATGGCAAATAGATGGGAAAACATGGAAACAGTGAGAGACGTTATTTTCTTGGGCTCCAAAATCACTGCAGATGGTGATTGCAGCCATGAAATTAAAAGACACTTGCTCCTTGAAAAGCTATGACCACCCTAGACAGCATATTAAAAAGCAGAGACGTTACTTTGCCGACAATGGTCCATCTAGTCAAAGCTACGGTTTTTTCCAGTAGTCAGGTATAGATGTGAGAGTTGGACTATAAAGAAAGTTGAGCACCAAAGAATCGATGCTTTTGAACTGTGGTGTTGGAGAAGACTCTTGAGAGTCCCTTGGACTGCAAGGAGATCAAACCAGTCAATCCTAAAGGAAATCAGTCCTGAATAGTCATTGGAAGGACTGATGCTGAAGCGGAAACTCCAATACTTTTGCCACCTGATGCAAAGAACTGACTCATTAGAAAAGACCCTGATGCTGGGAAAGATTAAAGTCAGGAGGAGAAGGGGATAACAGAGGATGAGATGGTTGGATGGCATCACCAATTTGATGAACATGAGTTTGAGCAAGCTCTGGGAGTTGGTGATGGACAGGGAAGCCTGGCGTGCTGCAGTCCTTGGGGTCACAAAGTGCTGGTCACAACTTAGCAACTGAACTGAACTGATTAAGCAAAATTACATTTCTTTAATCTTTCTAATCCTTTTCTTTTTGAAGATTACATAAGACTTCATAACTGTTTTTTCTAAGTCTCTGACTTCTTTCTTCCTCACCGTAGGTAAACCACAAGCTATATTACATACATACATTTCTAAAATAAATGTCACTTTAAAGGCTTTCTGGACCACCACAAAGGATAGCCAATTTACCCATGATGAAAACCCTTTGCATTTCAAAAATATGTATTACAATAACATGATTATATCTCTAATTCATAAATAAGCCAGAAAATGACACATGTGGCTTTATTAGCAACCCCAAATAATTAGTCTGGGGGCAAGGAAATGAATTAAATGGAACACAGACCAGACATCCTAGGAAAGGGGATTACAGATAGGAGCTGGGAGGTCAAACAGCCATGTTAGTGTTAATGAATACCAAACTTGCTAGAGGTGATTTGGAACAATGAAAAATGCTGACTACTACCACCAGCAAAAAAAAAACATGACATATTATTGTAAATGTCACATTAAATTGTTTAATCTACCCCTTCCCAGGGACCAACAGACATTTTGCTTGGTATAGTATATTTTTCTAGCCTAATACAGCGATAAAGGGGTCTGAAAAACAGAACTTTCTGAACTTTAAGGGTTGATTTCTTCACTTATTTTGCCCTCTCCTCCACCAAAGCTATACAATTAGTTCACCTTTTTGCAGGGGCAAGAGGTTGTGAAGAAAAATGAAATTCATATAGATATCAAATGTCTCATTTTGGCCCATGGTTTCTGTCTCCTTTCCCATCAGAATCTTTACCAGAGCATTAACAGCTAGCAAAATTGTCTGATGAAAGTACAATTTTTCCATTTCTTCCCTGCCCACTCTCTGATAAAAACCAGAACTAAAGAGCAAAATGGAAAATAAAGATGAGCAAGGGTATGGATAACCCACAAACCAGATAATGAGCTCCTGAGTAATCAAGATTTGACTTAAACCTCCTGGTGGCTTAGAGGTTAAAGCGTCTGCCTCCAATGCAGGAGACCTGGGTTCGATCCCTGGGTCGGGAAGATCCCCGGGAGAAGGAAATGGCAATCCACTCCAGTATTCCTGCCTGGAGAATCCTACGGACAGAGAAGCCTAGTAGGTTACAGTCCCTAGGGTCGCAAAGAGTCGGACACGACTGAGTGACTTCACCTCCATTATTTCTTACTTAAACTTATCAGACTATACTTTTCTTTAGCACCTTAACCACAGAATACTGCCTGGAGAATCCTACGGACAGAGAAGCCTAGTAGGTTACAGTCCCTAGGGTCGCAAAGAGTCGGACACGACTGAGTGACTTCACCTCCATTATTTCTTACTTAAACTTATCAGACTATACTTTTCTTTAGCACCTTAACCACAGAATTGCAGTATATCTCTAAGTCCTTGTTTAGAGGAATAGGAGTGGGGCATGATGGTCAAAATTTGTTAACAGCCTCTCTTGACACTCCCTCTATTATTTTCCTTGTCTCTGGCAGCCAAAGGTGATGCTAACTTTGATAGGAGTGTTGAACACTACAAAAGATGGTTGGCAATTGGAGTAGTACTTCTCATGCCCGTAAACAAGGATGAATTGATTCATCAGAAATCAACATTCCAGGAACCTCTGTATGTTGATATATTGGCTAATTGCCTTTTAGGAATTAAGAATGAGATTTCCCTTTCAATGTGTACACCGAACTTCAGCTGTGGGGGATATGTTTCTTTGCATTTACCTACAATGCCTCTCTTTAATTCTGCTTTATAGCTTTTTTCCCCTTCTTTAACTTCATATTCCTTAATGTGGTGGGGCCTCTGCATGAAAATACTATTCATGCCCTGCCACTAACTAGTTGATTTCATCTTGGAATTCATATCAATCTATGACAGACTTCCTGTTAGAGCTATTCTACACAGATCCAGATTCATTTTTCAGCTCCATGTTCTCAAACCTGCTATCTTCCCTGCTACATAAACCAGTACTATCTCAATTCCCAGAGATCTCACACTTTCTAGTAAAACTGCCTGTTCCACTACAATGATGGTTTCAAGGCACCTTTGGACTTTCAAAACTGCTTTTCCATATTCTCAAAAACATGATTTCTACAAATAATATCATCAATAAAGGGAAAACAGTAACCATGTCTTGAAGACATTTAAGCTGAATGTGATGGAAGGACAAGAGAAAATAGTCCAGAATTTCTTAAGTTATAAAAAGATAGCTTCCTAGGGAAGATGGCTGAGATGGCATCAGTAACTAAATATTCCTTCTGACCACGCCAACACTATTAGCACCTTTTTCCTACCATGGATGTCTATTTCATGCTCTACTTGCACTCCTTTTTGTTTTATAATGGTTTCCAGGTCATGTTGTATAAGCACAGTTTCTTTCTCCCAAGTAGATGGCATCTTATCTGCTCACCATGCCCCTATCCCCTGCACCGGTGTGCACACACACGCTCACACACTGTAGTATATTATACCACACTGTGTACTCCATAAACACTCAATACATGCCTGGTGACATATTTTATAACAGTTCTCTGGATATCTGTCCCTAATAACAACTCATTCTCTTTCTACCACTCCTTGTTCTTACTTCCTTAGAGAATTGGAACTGAGGTAGACATAGTGAATGGAGTTACTTCACTTAGGGAGCAATGCCGATGTCAAAACCCAAAACAGAGTTCTATTTTGCGATGACAGTTATTGTTCCTGCTTGTAGTTGAAGGGGGAGAGAGGAAACAAAATTGGAAATATTTATTCTCAAAGCTTTACTGTAAATAAATAAGCAATTTTATCAGAAACAAGCGATCCATAATTGCCATGCCTAAACTGCAATGATATACTTAACTGGTAGAGTTCACACAGACATACTGGCATCTGTTTGTGCAATTCCTTTTATTAGAATGAGCAAGGTGCAGTTTTGGGGTGTATCATCATTTAAATGAAGGGTGCTATGGGGTATAGCAGATAAAATCAGCAATATTCTTGCTCTAGTATACAAGGTTTGGCTCACATTTAACCTTTGCTCAGGGAAGAGGAAAAATCTACAACCTGTCATGCCAGCAGCCTATTAATTATCACACTTTCTTTCTTCATTCCAACCTTCCTACTGTTATGGAACACCACCACCATTAACACTGCCATTGTGTGAATGAGTAGGGAATTGCTAGCTCTGATTTACCAAAAAAATATCTTCCACTTAACAGATTCAAATAAATTTAACATCAAGTACAAACTAAAGTAATTAACAACACATGAATAAGGAATATATAATTGCATAAATATTTCTATAAATTCCTGTAGTGATGAAGAGCAATGAGTGGTCTACAGAATGTTAAAACATTAACAATGCATCATAAGAATTTTTTAAGGAGTTTTCCCAAATCAGCAAGGGGTACCACAATGTAACTTTATCATTAGTGGAGCTTAAGTTCTGCTTCTAGAATTACCAGTGACTCACTAAGAGACTGAAAAATTCATTGAACTAGAACTCCTGTTCACGATTTTTATTCTGAAATATCCCAATGGGGGTCAAGGACTGAAAGAACTTCATTAATTAAAATCCTACACACCGAGTCCAAGAAAAAAATTACCAACAATAAGTAGTGCTTTACAGTTTACAAAGGTGAAAAAAGTGAAAAGTGAAAGTGAAGTCGCTCAGTTGTGTCCAACTCTTTGCAACCCCATGGACTGTAGCCTACCAGGCTTTTCCATCAATGGGCTTTTCCAGGCAAGAGTACTGGAATGGGTTGCCATTTCCTTATTTCACATCATTCCATACTGAACTTTTATAACTCTAGGGGTTGGAGTAGGTATGTTGTTGTTTAGTCACCTAGTCACGTCTAACACTTAGCAACTCCATGGACTATAGCCCACCAGTCTCCTCTGTCCATGGGATTTCCTAGGCAAGGATACTGGAGTGGGTTGCCATTTACTTCTCCAGGAGAACTTTCTGACCAGAGATTGAACCCTGTCTCCTGCATTGGCAGGCAGAGTCTTCACCACTGAACCTCTAGAGAAGCCCTGGAGTAGGTATAGCAGGTAGTATTTATGGGCTTCCCTGGTGGCTTAGAGGTTAAAGCGTCTGCCTCCAATGCGGGAGACCTGGGTTCGATCCCTGGGTCAGGAAGATCCTCTGGAGAAGGAAATGGCAATCCACTCCAGTATTCTTGCCTGGAGAATCCCATGGACGGAAAAGCCTAGTAGGTTACAGTCCATGGGGTCACAAAGAGTTGGACACGACTGAGTGACTTCACCTTACTACTACTTTAAAAAATGAGAAAACTGGGGTATAAGGAGATTAATTTGCCCAGTGAAGCTTATAAGGGGTTAAACTGGTCTGAAGCCTGCAAATTTAGTATTTTAGCACCTAACACAGTGCCTGACATATGAGTACTCAATTAATATTTGTTAATTGACTGAATGAATGAATATATCACATTACCTCCCCTAACTACATTTACTCATTTGCAAATAGTCCAATAGTAACATTCCAGAGTAGTTGATGAGGCCTTTTATTTTACTGGTGACAGTAACGAAGACCAGTGCAGCCAATAAATAAATAAATTTTTTTTTAAAAGCCACTGTTTAGATTAATGCAACCATGTATTTTGATAGCATAAGGTTTGTGAGCTGAAAGAATAAGATAATCTGTGTCCAGCTACTGTGCAGTTTGGAATAGAGCTGGTGAAAACTTTGTGGAATCTTTAAAAAAATGATGAACTGATTATCATTATTGTTTTGTGAGGTAGGGACTGAGTGGTAAAAGTAAATTTTGGAAAGGCACTGGAGGTCCCAATATGAAAGTAAACAATGCCTCTTACTTGTTAGGCCTTCCATTCTCTCACAGTCAGAGAAAAGAAGTCTTAAAGTTGGCAGGGACTTGGGCAGTTACCTGATCTAACACCATTCCCGTCTTCCATTTTGCTGAGAACTCTAGGGTAGCTGGAAGCATACTTCATGGCTCTTTAAGGGGAAATCCAGGACTAGACTCCAGTTTCCTTACTGACATAACTCCTCATAGGAGCATTTAGGATTCATATTCTCTCTATAGGTGACATCTAAAGAAATTTTCTATCATCTAAAGCCCTTCCCTAACTAAAGTGATCATTGTACTATCTCTACTTGGGAATATATGGTTCCCTTAGAGTACAGCTTAGGTGTCAACAGATTGTATTATAGATGAATGCTTCCCTGACCGTCCCAGAAGATCAGAGTGGTGTGGTAGAAGAACAAAGGCTCTTGAGTCAAACCATCTAGCACAACAAACCTGCCTTGCCACTTATTGACAATGTAACTTTGGGTAAGATAATTAAAACGTCAGATAATTAAAATGTCAGATAATTAAAACGACTGCCTGAATGTCAGTTTCTTTATCTATAAATGAAGGTATTGTCTACTTCAGAGAACTTTTGGGATAATCAAGTAAAGTATAGTCAACAGAAGATCTGATATACAACAGAAACACTCAAGAAAACTGAGTTACCTTTTACTCACTCTTCCTTACTTGCAGTTATCCAAAGGATCTGAGTTAACACTGGCCTCAGTGAGACTTGGATAACTTTCCTTTCATTCAATTAACAGACATTTATTGAGCAATTATTACACACTAGGCTCTGAAAATACAACGGGGAAGAAAACATAAAAATCCAGCCCTCATGAAGCTCACATTCTAGTAGTGGATACAGAAAATAAAATCAATAAGTAAAACATATTGTATATAAAACAGTGATAAATGTTTCATTCAAATACAGGAAGTAAATTACATTAGGTCTATTAGCAAAAGCTTCGACCTACTCATTTTCTAGGAAACACTTGGCGTTTTGTCTTCTCCACTTTTTTTAAGAACTAGGACACACACAAAAGCTAAGACTTCTTTACATAGCCCCTTCTAATCTTGAGATGTGAAGATAAATGAAATAGAAGATGGGTGAGTGAGTTGTATATATGAACAGGTTAGAAAATATTTCTGGTTTATTGAATTAGTAGGAGAGCTGGTTCCAATATTTAGCCATAAAGATGGAATAAATAAGCAAACAAAAATACACACAGAACACTACCATTTGATTTTAAAAAGGGTGTATGCAGTTTAGGAAAGAAATTTCAAAAGTTATAATACCTGCAAAGCTCTCAGATCTGTTACTCATTGTAACAAGGTAACAAGAAAGCAGACCCCAAACTTTGGCAAAAATTATTTTGGTTGGATAGAAAATAACAAGACTTTAAAAAGCCTTCTGGGAATAACCCTATAACATAAGAACCTCTCCTTAATTTGTATTATCCAAGTGCAATTTCTATTGCATTACTGAGCTATGGAATGTAGAACTGAAGACTAGCAATTTCATATCTCTCTTAGTATACCATAGAATGCACATTTATGATGGGCTCCTAACTACCTTAGTGTGTGATACAAAGATCATTAGGTTTTTAGTTGTTTTTAATTATCTAAGGCTGATCAATATTTTCTTCAAAATCCTCTGGCTTGGAAGTGAGTTCCTGTTAAGTTCCAACTGACCAACAAGAAATGGTGATAAAGGTGACAAAAGGAGCAAGTGATAATATTCATGAGTTTTCTTAAGTGTATTAATAAAGACATATTGCTTTAGCTACCCAAAGATATCAGAAAATTACAATTTGTTTCATCTTTGTTGAAGCTGCACTATCTATTCCATTCCAGAGGAGGAGCTGATTTATGTGCAGCTGTTGAAAACACAATGAACCAGTCACCACAATTTTAACAAGCGTTGGTGCTGGAATACCCACTTCAGACAGCATCTATAATGCTGTCATGAAGAAAGTTTACAGTACACTACCTAAAGTAATGATGCTAGCTCCACATTTGCCAAGATTGGTGTCACTTCTATAGTACAAGTTTCCACTGGGGTGGCAATGAAAATTCGCTCTTTCATGGTCTTTTAAACAAGGCCAAGGCGTATGTCCTAGAGTGCTGGTTTTTGTTCTCTTCTTATTATCTAAGCTCTATAGCAATTAGACTGATATGAAGTTTGTTTTGGTTGTCCACAAATAAGTCACTCTTTACATGTATCTTCTTCTTCTCATTCTTTATATACTAAAATTGTGGGTAGAACAATTTACAAGGAAGATAACAGTTACCATTAGGAAAGGGGTATATCTTTATGACAAATGAATATAAAGTTTACACCCACAAGGTTACAGAATGTGTGCAGTGCTGTGTGTCTTTGTTGGGGGAACCTGCAGAACAGTTGTAAACAAGTAGCCATAAAGCAGTGTTCTGAGTATAAACAAAGTGCTCAAAAACACAGTGAGTGATTCTTCAGTGACCTGTTTAATAAGTCAAATTTGAGCTGATTCTTAAAGCACACATAAAGCAGATGTGGGGGAGGAAAAATAAAGCAGCATATTTTAGGCAAAAGGGATTTCTGGAGCAAGGACACAGAGACTGTGAAAGTAAATTCAAGGAGAAGTTAGTGGTCTGTGAGGCTTGAATCTAATGTAAAAGGGTGCTGAGGCGCAGAGCAGCCAGGCCTGTCCTTTTATTTTGCTATGAGACTTGAATGGCATCTGATCTCCTGCATAGTTATTTGCATCACCTAGAAGGCCTATAGAAGAATATCACCCACACTAAGATTTTCGAATGAAACTGGGCTACTGGAAGATAGATGAAGGGGCCGGGAAAATGCAAACTGAGAGATAATCAGGAAATATAAATTGAACAATGAAAAGTAGAGAAATGATTTAAGATGCTCACCTCAAACACACCGGAGACAGTACTGGGGTGTGGCAGTACATCTTAGGGATAGAATAGTTATTTCTGAGCCACGATTTGGGCCTACAATATTAAAAGCAAAATCACAGTTTTAAAAAGTCATCTAGTGGTGGCTTTGACTGCAAATCAGTGGGTAGTTTTCACATGGAACTGGAGTGCCAAAGGCAGTCATTTGCCAACAGAGATCAGTAGCTGTGATAAGGGTCAGGTTTAAATACCAAGGGCAGTGCTTTGTAAGTCAGATTCTGCTGATGGATTCATTTGACCAAGATCCACGTTTGACCAGTTCACCTCTACATGTAGACCCTCTGTTCTTTATTAAAGCAAAAACATTTTTTCTGACTTTCAGAACACAGGACACTGATGGCTCTGGTGTTACAGAGTAGTACTGAGGGTTTCCCTCCAAACGCACCTCACTATCTTCACTCCTTCTTCCCTTCTGATCTAATACAATTTATCTTCTTTCTTAATTCTTGTCTCTTCTCTTAGCTTAGGTCTTCCAAGAACATCTATAAGAGTTGTTTTAGCACATTTGATGACCTCCTTCTCCCCACAAAGGTTCAAAAGGGAGTACAGATATATACTAATAGACCTCCAAGAAATACAAGTGGAGTTCTTGAAAATCTGCATCATCTGAAATTGGGAAAATTCTTAATAAACATTCAAAATCATTAGAACACATGCAAACCATTCCTTATTTCTACGTGTCATAGAATTTTAGAGCTGGAATGGGCTGGAGAGACCACATAATTCAATTTCCTCACTTTATATATGAAAAAAATTAGAGAGGCGAAATGACTTGTCCAAGGAATACAGTTATTGATAAATGAAGGAACTAACACTTAGATTTCCTGGGAAATTACTGTTTTTTAAGGCTGAAAGGACATGTGCTGAATTATTTATTTACTTTTTAATTATGGCCAAAAAAACCCCATATAGCATGAGATCCATACATGACCACTGGAAAAACCATAGCCTTGACTAGACAGACCTTTGTTGGCAAAGTAATGTCTCTGTTTTTCAATATGCTATCTAGGTTGGTCATAACTTTCCTTCCAAGGAGTAAGCGTCTTTTAATTTCATGGCTGCAATCACCATCTGCAGTGATTTTGGAGCCCAAAATAATAAAGTCTGACACTGTTTCCACTGTTTCCCCATCTATTTGCTATAAAGTGATGGGACCAGATGCCATGATTTTAGTTTTCTGAATGTTGAGCTTTAAGCCAACTTTTTCACTCTCCTCTTTCACTTTCATCAAGAGGCTTTTTAGTTCCTCTTCACTTTCTGCCATAAGGGTGGTGTCATCTGCATATCTGAGGTTATTAATATTTCTCCCAGCAATCTTGATTCCAGCTTGTGCTTCTTCCTTTTCCAGTGGTCATGTATGGATGTGAGAGTTGGACTGTGAAGAAAGCTGAGTGCCAAAGAATTAATGCTTTTGAACTGTGGTGTTGGAGAAGATAATTGAGAGTCCCTTGGACTGCAAGGAGATCCAACCAGTCCATTCTGAAGGAGATCAGCCCTAGGATTTCTTTGGAAGAATGATGCTAAAGCTGAAACTCCAGTACTTTGGCCACCTCATGTGAAGAGTTGACTCATTGGAAAAGACTCTGATGCTGGGAGGGATTGGGGGCGGGAGGAGAAGGGGACGACAGAAGATGAGATGCTGGATGGCATCACTGACTCGATGGACGTGAGTCTGAGTGAACTCCAGGAGTTGGTGATGGACAGGGAGGCCTGGCATGCTGTGATTCATGGGGTCACAAAGAGTCGGACACGACTGAGCGACTGAACTGAACTGAACATGAGATGAACCCGTGACAAATTTTCAAGTGTACACTGCAGTATTGTTATTTACTGTACAATATGCAAATTCTTATACAGCAGGTCTCTAGAATTTTTTCATTTTGCATAACTTTGGTTTCTTTAATGGTCTGTTGAAGTTACATTTTTATTGATGGCAATGCCAGAGCTTCTTAGGTAACCTCTCAAGCTTATTTTATATGAAG
>SJYT01010936.1:75089-116110 GCA_006410635.1 Cephalophus harveyi
AGTCATATCAATATAATCTGGTGTCTTACTTCAAATTGCTTCATTTTAATTTAATAAGAAGGACTCAGGTTGCATGGGAATGATACTCTCTTACACATGGTTTTATAAAGAATAGGACCTTGATACATTTTATTAAATTAAAATTTAAAAGTTCTGTTCAATGAGGCAGCATAAGCAAAGTTCCAAGACAAGCCTCAGACTGAGAGATGATATTTACAAAGCACAAGGGATTCATATACAGAATAGATAAGCTTCTTCAAATTAGTAAGAAAAAGACTAACAACTAAATAGAATAATGGGCAGATAATATGAATAGGCAATTCATAGAAGAGGGAACCCACGTGGCCAATAAACACACGGAAGGATATTAAACCTCAACTAGTAAGGGACAGAATGCTCAATAAAACAGTGAGACATCATTTCATATGCACAAAATTGGCAAAATGCTTTAAATCGGACAATACCGAATGCTGGAAAATGTGGAGGAATAGGAACCCTCTTATACTACTTGGGGAAGTATAAAATATTTATTATAGGTTGAATGTTTGTGTTTTTCCAAAATTTGTGTATTGAAGTCCTTACCCCCAATGTGTTGGTATTAGGAGGTGGAGCCTTTGGGAGATAATAAAGTCATGAAGGTGGAACCCTCATGAATGGGATTAGTGTCCTTATAAAGAGACCCCAAAGAGTTCTCTAGCTCTCTTTTCTGCCATGTGAGGATACAAAAGTTGACAGTTTGTAACCTGGAAGAGGGCCCTTACCAGAACGTGACCATGCTGGCAGCCTGATAGCAGACTTCCAGTCTCTGCAACTGTGAGAAATAAATTCCTACTGTTTATAAGCCACCCAGTCTGTGATACTTTGCTATAGCAGCCCGAGCTGTAAGATAGTGGTATGACAACTTTGGAGAACAACTTGGCAATGTCTAGTAGATATGAAGATACACATGCTCTGGAACCCAGAAATGCCACTTCAAGGTGAAAAAACACAGACACAACGGACACATAAAATGATGTGCTTTGGAGTACTTTTTGTAATAGTGAAAAATGAGAAAAAAGAAAAGCTAAAAAGTCCATTGAAAAGGAAATGGATAAATATGCTGAGAAACAGTTGTTCATAAAATGAAACAGTCTATAGCTGCTAAACTGAATATGTATGTATATCAATATAGATAAGTCAGAAATATTGAGTTAAAAATAAGTTGCTTAATGATATATGAAGTATGATATAAATACTATAAATATTGTTAACACAAAGCCTATGCCAACTGTGTTTCTAGATGCATACATGTTCACACCTACTTCAGGAAAATAGTTCCTCTGAGGAGGAAAGAAGGAAAATGTGAACACAGAGAGGTACAAAGTAAACTTCAACTGTATTCTTAAAGGACTGTTAACAAATATGGAAGAAATTTGGTAAGTCTGTATGGTGGGTATAACTATATACCAAGTTTTTCTCTATATTTGAAGCTTTTCATATTATAATACTTTCTGAAAGAATGGAGAAGTACATTTCCTTTACAACTATTGATACTTACTTGTGAAAACTAAAGTTAGCCATACGGTATACATTATGTCAATTCTGAGCCCTGTTTTGTCACCTATCAGCTAATGCAGTTCAAATGCAGTTCAAATCGAGAGAGAGCTGGGCTTAGGGTCCCTTTTTATTTCAAATATAGTCTCACAAAGAGATAAGCATATGCAATTACACATAAACTTTCACCATATATATTGTCAAGTGCACACCTGGATCACATTTTAAATCATTCATTTTACAATCATCCATATAACTTTAAACTTTAGCTGTCACCTTCCTTCCTAGACTTAAGCTTATGAGCCAAGAATCAGTCCTATTTTGATGAGTATAGTTTCCCCAGCAAAGCACAGTACCTGACACACAGTAGGAACTTGACAATTATCTGCTGAATATATTAATGAATGGATGGATGCATGCATAGCCACATTTAAGTATGTTAATGAGTTGATCAAATTCTACACAGTACAACGTAACCATTTTTAAAAAGTATATTAGATAACGGGCTTCCCAGGTGGTGCTAGTGGTAAAGAACCCGCCTGACAGTGCAGGAGACATAAGAGATACAGGTTTGATCCCTGGGTGGGAAGATCCCCTGGAGGAGGGCATGGCAACCCACTCCAGTATTCTTGCCTGGAGAATCTCAAGGATAGAGGAGCGTGGTGGGCTACCGTCCATAGGGCTGCAAAGAGTCAGACATGACTGAAGCAACTGAGCATGCACACACACATATTAGATAATAATGTAACAGTTTGTGTGTATGTTTCTTTAAATGTGATGTGATGGAGTGTATCATGTATATGTTTATGAAGAGGGAAGGACTTTCTAAAAACGCAAATACCTAAATATCTAAATAAAACACAATATGTAGATCTAAAAGATCATAATTTTTAGATATATGTATTTATGCTCAAACTGTTTCCATCCAGGTTTCATTCATTCGTACAACCTCTAAGGACAGATATTATCACTGTTATTTTTCTGAAGGGGAAAGGGATTGAGAAGTGAAGTGAACTTGCCCAACTGCAAATGGTATCCCAATATCCGAGTTGATGCTCCAGCCACTAGAGCAGTGTATACTGGCAAGATCACAGTTATTATCACAGTCATCTTAGAGTGGGAGAAACAGATACAAGCAAGCATGTGAGATAGATAGAAAGCTCATAATTCGTGCTCACTAATCTGCTTTGCAGGTAACTTCTGAATTAAAGTTACGTACTTAACCAGCACACACATACAAAGAGATATTAGGACTGGGAAAGAAGTTCACTTTGAGTTTTAAGTTGATAAAATTTTGCATTAACATTAGTCATTCTATTTAGTAGAAGAAATCAACAGACTGATTAGATGAAACACATTTAACAAGAATGACCAAGATTTCAGAAAGAATTAAATCTCAAATTATTATGAAATACAATTGATAAGAAAAAAAGTTGAGTCTGATTAATCTTTTTAATTAATACCATGTGGACAATCACATTGAGGTTAAAATATATTAATTGCACTCCTTTTCAAGGTTTATATGATCTAGTTAAATTACCATTACACAAAAGCACTGAAATGAGCTACTATTCTCCATGTTGCTTTCCCTTAAGAAAATCAGTAAGAATCAGTTGGGTGTTTTGAAACCCAGGAAGCAAAGTAGGTATTGCTCCCAAAGCAGTTCTGAGGGTCATCTATGAATAACATTTTCTTACATTTTCAGCCTCACCATCAAAGGGCTCAAGAACTTCATAGGAATGGCCACTTCCATGGAGTTTGATCAATGGTGATCCATGGAAGGTGCCTTTGTCCAGAAGTGAAAGGCAAAGGTGACCTCCTTAGACTGAAAGCAGAGGAGATCAGGCATAGTCCGGTCCTGGGCTCTATTAACCCATTTTCAGTGGCAGATAATATTCAAACTCCAAAGGAAAATTTCAATGTTAAACGTATTCTATGTGCTTACAACATTCATTGTAACAAATATCAATGTACACTTCTTTATTCTAACCCTTCTAGTTTCACCCCATCGCTAATGTACTTGCTTTTCCTTTTAAGTCTTCCTCTCTTAAAAGGGCTACTTCTTTTTCTGTGCTCTAGGAAAATAATAAGGACAAAAGTTACTTAAACCTCAAGAGCAGACGTAAGAAGGTAAATATTAGGGCAGGGTGCCATAACTATAATAATTCTTTTTATTAATTGCCCACTACATGCCACAGTGCCACCCTGTAGCAAAATGATGTACTTTAAATATGGTGACAGGTGGTATGCATGTCTGCAAACAGAAGAAATCCCAAGCTCTCATATCTTTTATGGCCAAAGGGATGATGTAGAACTTGTTGGGATAATAATAATGGCTAACATTTATTAGGAGCATGGTATAGGCACTGTTCTAGGAGCTTCAAATGCATTGACTTATCTGATCCTTACAATAACCCTACTAAGTAAAATATGCGGTATTTTAATGCCCATTACAAGATGAAGAAACTGGAACTGAAAGGTGAAATCATTCACTCAAGATCACACAACTGGGAAGTGGTGAGGCTAGAGTTCAAATCCAAGTAGTGGCTCCAGAATCTACATGCTTAACTACAACACTACATTAATGACAAATTGGTTGAGATTAGAAACTGTCCCAAGAGTGAAAAAAAATCACATAATTTTAGGGCTAGAATGAACCCTATAGATTATTCAGTCCAACCTTCTTATCATACCAATGAGAAAAGGGAGGCAGGGAAAGGTTAACCTACTGGACTACGGTCACACAGTTCGTAAGCAGCTTGAACTTGGATTATAGTGCAGGTCTTCTAAACCCTGCTGCTGCTGCTGCTAAGTCGCTTCAGTCGTGTCCGACTCTGTGCGACCCCATAGACAGGAGCCCAACAGGCTCTCCTGTCCCTGGGATTCTCCAGGCAAGAACACTGGAGTGGGTTGCCATTTCCTTCTCCATTGTGTGAAAGCGAAAAGTGAAAGTGAAGTCGCTCAGTCGCATCCGACTTCTAGCGACCCCATGGACTGCAGCCTACCAGGCTCCTCCATCCATGGGATTTTCTAGGCAAGAGTACTGGAGTGGCTTGCTATTGCCACTGCTGCTGCTGCTGCTAAGTCGCTTCAGTCGTGTCCGACTCTGTGCGACCCCATAGACAGGAGCCCAACAGGCTCTCCTGTCCCTGGGATTCTCCAGGCAAGAACACTGGAGTGGGTTGCCATTTCCTTCTCCATTGTGTGAAAGCGAAAAGTGAAAGTGAAGTCGCTCAGTCGCATCCGACTTCTAGCGACCCCATGGACTGCAGCCTACCAGGCTCCTCCATCCATGGGATTTTCTAGGCAAGAGTACTAGAGTGGCTTGCTATTGCCTTCTCCGCTTCTAAACCCTAGTCAAGTTTTTATTCAATTACATCATATTATGCTCTCCCAAATACACTCAGATGGCAAAATGCAAGCAGAATTCAGTCATACTGTCTTTTCTGGGCCTTCCCCTGAGCTATTGAACAAGGCTAGAGAACATCCCCATAGCTGAGCTGATAGGCTTCACTTTCATTTAAAGGAACCATGATCACAAGCCTCAACTGAGTGCTCTTCGTTGTGCAGCAATGCTACTTCTGCATTAAGCTTGCTTTCCCACTCTTCAAAGTGACTATGATACATCTTCACCTCTCTCCTCAATCCTCCCCTATCTTCCCCACTACTCTTCTGCCCTTAGCTGACAATCTTGCCTCATATCATGGAGAAAACAAAAGTCATCAGGAAAAGCTGTCTTATGTTCCCACCATCAAATCTACAAACTGACCTACATCTTTATTTATAATCTGTCTCTGCTGTCCTTTTAAAGTAGTGTCCCTGAAGCCCATACTCTCTTGCCAGCTTATGAACTTTGTTCCTGCAGATATTCCTCTTCTGCATTATCAGTTTTCCATTTTTACTGTAGGTCAGCTTTGATTTCTACTCTTTCAATGTCCTATATTTCTCAACCATCGGTAAATCCTGCCTTCTGATTCTAACTTCAAAATACTTCTTGAATGTCTCCATTTCTCCTCATCTTTCTTAACATCATGTTTATCCAAGTTACCATTTCCTCTTACCTAGACTCCTGCAATTACAAAAATGGCCTTCTAATAGGCTGTTCTGCTTCCATTCTTGCCCATCTTTAACTCATTCTCCACTGAACAGCCAAATTAGTCTTTATAAAATATATTTAAAAATTCATGCTACTCCCACACATAAAGCCTTTCTATGGATTCCTACTGCTTTTAGCATAAAATTCAAAATTCTTGAGGTCTATAAACCCTGATGTGGCCCGTTTACCTCTCCCAACTTCGTCTCTTGGCATGCTCCCTTTCACTCAACCACGCCAACCCTCCCTCTGTTCCTACAACACACCGAGTTCTTTCTTGCCTCAAAGACCTGTGCTTACTGTCCCTGAGGTTCTTTATGTGACAGTTACCTTCTCATTTACCAGATCTCAGCCTGATATGTGTCTTTTCAGAGAAACTTCCCTTCCATGGTATCTATGTTGTTGCTTTTTGTTGTTTAGTCGCTCCATCATGTCCTACTCTTTTGCAACCTCACAGACTGTATCCCACCAGGAGTGGGTTGTCATTCCCTTCTCGAGGGGATCTTCCCAACCCAGGAATCGAATCCAAGTCTCCTGCATTGCAGGCAGATTCTTTAGCATCTGAGCCACCAGGGAAGCCCTGATACCTACGTAAGTCCTGCCAATTTTTTCATTAGTAGCTGTGCTAGCACTTATCACCACCGGTAAGAATTTTACACATGTGATTCTTTGTTCACTTGTCTGGTTCAAAGCTCAATGAGGGCAGGGGCCTTTGTCTATCTTTTTTTTCATGTTGTATTTCTAATACCTAACAGAGTATCTGGCACCAAGCAAGTGCTCAATAAATTTCTGCTGAATTATGGAATGAATGAATGAATTACTGGATCCCATTGAAAAATATCTGGGACTGGTTGAATAGGGAGAGACACAGTACTTAGAATAAACCAAACAAAAAGAGGAAGAAGTCAATTCATGCTATCCAAAATATGGATGCTCTTCTTCAGGTCTTCTATAATCACTTATCAACACATTGCTGTCAAAGGTACTCTAACCAGGGGGAAATAACTCTAGCGTCTTTAGGGAAAGAATCTGGCTGGTTACATGATCCCAAACCTTTTGCCAAACTGTAAACAGCAGACAACCCATTCTGATCTCCTTTTGTGGTGATCTTTTACTCAACAGGAAAAAAAAAAAAAGAGTATCTGCAAGGTTAGCTCATATACAGGACAGGACCTTGAGGATGATAATCATCTGTCAAATATGCTCCTTCTCACTACACACACTTGAACAGAAAGTGAGAGTTACGTTTTACTTGGTTATTTTTACCTCGAGTCATTTATTCCTCTGCTAAGTAGTTTATCGATTCTTCAACATCAATTTGGAGCTGGAGTTTACAGCACTCCTGTCAGAAATCTTATAGTGCTCAAAATAAATGTCTTGCCCAAACAATACCATGTCAGTTGTCAAAGATGTAACTCAGGAAAACAAATGCACCTAAAGCTAGAAACTAAATATAGATATCCCCTCATCCACACACTTGGGATGTGACCTTTCTAAGAACAGAAAATAAAAAAGCTATAACATATGAAGAATTCGGTAGTATAAGGTATCTAATAAGGAAAGTGTTAGAATTCAGTATAGCCTACTACCTCCCACTGATGTTCCACAACAGTTATTTTAGACAGGAAACACAAGGTTGCCAAATGTTCTTGTTCTACATTTCCTGTACTAGTTTCACATCCTACACATCTAGCCCTAGTATTAAAAATATTGTCCATGATAATTTACTTCCTGGCTTCTAGAACGGGAGCCTCCAAGGCCTGCCTATAAACCTTTTGGCATTCAAATTCTGACTTTCTGTAGAAAGCACATCTATCTGCCTACACACACCACCCTCTTCTAGCAAAAGGTTGGTTATGCTCAAATGCTTTGGGATTAGGAGTGAGGAAGTCTTGAGTTACATATCTAAGTATAACCCACTAACTAATGGGCCAGAGAAACAGAAGAAAGATAGAAATGTTTTAACAGTGTCACCCAAGGTATACATATTCATGTATAATGATACATACATACAGGACTAAATTTTCTTTTGACATTAGAAGGAAAGCAGGTGCTAAACATTCTTGAGTCTTAGCATTGCACATTTAAAACAACTGCTTTACATGTTGATTTGGAGTTGCAATTCATCTGAGACACTTAGGGGATTCCCAAAAGTGCACCAGAATTTGGGCATATATGAAATTGTAATTACTTCCATTCCTTTTCTCCAATTTCCTCATAATTGCTTTTCCTGATATGGCCTTGTGTTCTTTAGGGGATTGTGGAAAGGGTTCCAACACACCAGTTGGTCTTATAAAGCTGCATGAGCAGGCAGGGCCATTCTTTTAACAAATATCTATGGAGTACCTGCTAGGTGCCAGGCACTGTTCTAGAAGTTGGCATAACAAGCCCACAGAGGGGATGCACAGGTTCAAATGAGCTTAAGAGAGTAACAAGGAGAGCAGGATATCTGATTTCTACGGCTATTTCTTGTTTGTTTTTAATCAGGCAATGGAGCAGCAACTGCCATAGGGTGTCAGGAGCAGGTGAGATGTCAAACAAGGGGCCTCTTCCTCAGGGCCCCCTGACTTTGTCTTCTCTCCTTTCTAATTCCAGTATAGCACACCTCAGGATCCAGGGAAAAGAGATCTGAAGGATGAAGGCAATTTTGTGCTGAGTAACTGAGACAATCAGAATGCTCTCTAAAGCTAGCTCCCCAAACCATCTCTGCCCTGAGCCCAGTTCTCCACTGCCACTTGCTTTATATCTTGGTTTTAAGTTCCCGTTTTTTCTCCCCCTCATTCTACTGCAGCACATAGAGGCAGTTTCAAGTATACCATTATCTTTACTCTGGTGAGAGAAAATCTTAAATTTCTATGCAGATCATTCATTCATTCAACAAATATTTAATGAGTACCTACTATGTGTCAGGGACTGGGACCTGTGCCAGTGACTTGGGGCTGGGACCACATCAGTGAACGGACAGATATTAAGCCCTATTCTCATGGAACTTACAATTTAAATGGGTGTTGTTGAGGTAAATTACACAGAAAACTAATCAAACTGATCATATGGACTGCAGCCTTGTCTAACTCAATGAAACTATGTATGAGCCATGCTGTGTAGGGCCACCCAAGACGGACGGGTCATGGTGGAGAGGTCTGACAAAACATGGTCCACTGGAGAAGGGAATGGCTAACCACTTCAGTATTCTTGCCTTGAGAACCACATGAACAGTATGAAAAGGCAAAAAGATAGGACACTGAAAGATCCTATCTTTCAGGTTGGTAGGTGCCCAATATGCTACTGGAGATCAGTTGAGAAATAACTCCAGAAAGAATGAAGAGATGGAGCCAAAGCAAAAACAACACTCAGATAGTAGATGTGACTGGTGATGGAAGTAAATTCCGATGCTGTAAAGAGCAATATTGCATAGGAACCTGGAATGTTAGGTTCATGAATCAAGGTAAATTGGAAGTGGTCAAATAGGTGATGGCAAGAGGGAATATCAACATTTTAGGAATCAGTGAACTAAAATGGACTAGAATAGGTGAACTTAACTCAGATGACTTTTATATCTTCTACTATGGGCAAGAATCCCTTTATTAGAAATGGAGTAGCCCTCATAGTCACAAGAGTCTGAATGTAGTACTTGGATGCAATCTCAAAAATGACAGAATGATCTCTGTTTCCAAGGCAAACCATTCAATATCACAGTAATCCAAGTCTATGCCACAACCAGTAACGCTGAAAAAGTTGAAGGTAAATGGTTCTATGAAGACCTACAAGACCTTATAGACCTAACACCCCAAAAGATGTACTTTTCATTATAGGGGACTGGAATGCAAAAGTAGGAAGTCAAGAAACACCTGGAGTAACAGGCAAATTTGGCCTAGAGTACAAAACGAAGCACAGCAAAGACTAAAGTTTTGCCAAGAGAATGCACTGGTCATAGCAAACACCCTCTTCCAAAAACACAAGAGAAGACTCTACACATGGACATCATTAAATGGTTGATACCGAAATCAGACTGATTATATTCTTTGCAGCCAAAGATGGAGAAGCTCTATACAGTCAGGAAAAACAAGACTGGGAGCTGACTGTGGCACACATCATGAACTCCTTATTGCCAAATTCAGACTTAAATTGAAGAAAGTAGGGAAAACCACTAGACCATTCATGTATGACCTAAATCAAATCCCGTATGATTATATGCTGGGAGTGACAAACAGATTCAAGGGATTAGATCTGATAGAGTTCCTGAAGAACTTTGGACAGAGGTTTGTGATATTGTACAGGAGTCAGTATTCAACACCATCTCCAAGAAAAAGAAATGCAAAAAGGCAAAATGGTTGTCTGAGGAGGCCTTACAAACAGCTGAGAAAAAGGCAAAGGACAAAAGTAAAGATATACCCATTTGAATACAGAGTTCCAAAGAATAGCAAGGAGAGAGAAGAAAGCCTTCCTTTGTGATTAATGCAGAGAAATAGAGGAAAACAATAGAATGGGAAAGACTAGGGATTTCTTCATGAAAATTAGGGAAACCAAGGGAACATTTCAATGCAAAGGTGGGCACAATAAGGGACAAAAATGGTATGGACCTTACAGAAGCAGCAGATATTAAGAAGAGGAGGCAAGAATACACAGAAGAAATATACAAAAGAGATCTTCATGACCCAGATAACTATGATGGTATGATCATTCACCTAGAGCCAGACATCCTTAAATGTGAAGTTAAGTGGGCCTTAGGAAGCATCACTGCAAACAAAGCTAGTGGAGGTGATGGAATTCCAGATGAGCTATTTCAAATCCTAAAAGATGATGATGTTAAAGTGCTGCACTCAATATGCCAGCAAATTTGGAAGACTCAGCAGTGGAAAAGCTCATGTCATTCCAATCCCAAAGAAAGGCAATGCCAAAGAATGTTCAAACTAGCACACAATTGCACTCATCTCACATGCTAGTAAAGTAATGTCAAAATTCTCCAAGCCACGCTTCAACAGTAAGTGAACCATGAACTTGCAGATGTTTAAGCTGGATTTAGAAAAGGCAGAGGAACCAGAGATCAAATTGCCAACATTTACTGGATTATTGAGAAAGCAAGAGAGTTCCAGAAAAACATCTACTTCTGCCTTATTGACTATGCCAAGCCTTTGACTGTGTGGATCACAATGAACTGGAAAATTCTTCAAGAGATGGGAATACTACACCACCTTGCCTGCCTCCTGAGAAATCTGTATGCAGATCAAGAAGCAACAGTTAGAACTGGACATGGAACAACAGACTGGTTCCAAATCGGGAAAGGAGTACGTCACGACTGTATATTGTCACCCTGCTTATTTAACTTATATGCAGATACATCATGCAAAATGCCAGGCTGGATGAAGCACAAGCTGGAATCAAGATTGCCGGGAGAAATATCAGTAACCTCAGAAACACAGATATCACCACCCTTACAGCAGAAAGTGAAGAAGAACTAAAAAGCCTCTTGATGAAAGTGAAAGAGGAGAGTGAAAAAGTTGGCTTAAAACTCAATGTTCAGAAAATGAAGATCATGGTGTCTGGTCCCATTACTTCATGGCAAATAGATGGGGAAACAGTGGAAACAGTGAGAAACTTTATTTTGCGGTGCTCCAAAATCACTGCAGATGCTGACTGCAGCCATGAAATTTAAAGATGTTTGTTCCTAGGAAGAAAAGCTATGACCAATCTAGATAGCATATTAAAAAGCAGAGACATTACCTTGCCAACAAAGGACCATCTAGTCAAAGAGACGGTATGGATGTATGGATGTGAGAGTTGGACCAAAAAGAATGCTGAATTCCGAAGAATTGATGCTTTTGAACTGTGGTGTTGGAGAAGACTCTTGAGAGTCCCTTGGACTGCAAGGAGATCCAACCAGTCCATCCTAAAGGAGATCAGTTCTGGATGTTCATTGGAAGGACTGATGTTGAACCTGAAACTCCAATACTTTCACCACCTGATGGAAAGAGATGACTCATTTGAAAAGAACCTGATGCTGGGAAAGATTGAGGGCAGGAGAAGAGGACAACAGTGGATGAGATGGTTGGATGGCATCACCGACTCAATGTATATGGGTTTGGGAAAACTCCCGGACTTGGTGATGGACAGGGAGGCCTGGAGTGCTGCAGTTCATGGGGTCACAAAGAGTTGGACACAACTGGGCGACTAAACTGAACTGAAGGAAATCTGATAATGTCCAGACTTTAGTTAATAATACTCTTTCAGTGTGGGTTCACTAGGTTGAACAAATATTCAATACTAATGTACAATGGTAATATAGGGAATTGGTTGTGGAGTATACGAAAATACTCTTCACAATTATTGTGCAAATCTAAAACTTCTAAAGTAAACTGTTTTAAAAAAAAAACACACCAAACACTAGGTGATGCGATCTGGAAGATGACAGAATTAATCACTGAATGGGGGGGTGGCCATGAGGAATGGTTTGGAGGGAACACTGGCTCCCTAACTTCTACACCACAAGAATTGAGCCAGACAAGATGAGGAAACATGGAAAGTCAAATTGGGAAGGCTCTTTAATGGGTGTTGGGGAAGCACTCCCTTTCTCAAACCAGAGCACCTGGACTCCTTTGCAGCCACCCCTCCCCCATGGATGTTGCTAAGTGGCCCTTTGTGATGTCAACAATGTCAGGGCTACCATTGGCTGGAGAAATTTCTTGCTGACCAATCAAACTGCCAGTTGTGGCTCGTCATTGTCCTGGGAAGGTATATATAGGGACACCAGGTGCCTTGGTGTAGGCCACTGTCACTACAAGATGGGAGGCCTACTTGGGAAAGTGCTGGAGGAGGAGGAGACAGCCACCCCTCCCCCATGGATGTTGCTAAGTGGCCCTTTGTGATGTCAACAATGTCAGGGCTACCATTGGCTGGAGAAGTTTCTTGCTGACCAATCAAACTGCCAGTTGTGGCTCGTCATTGTCCTGGGAAGGTATATATAGGGACACCAGGAGACTTGGTGTAGGCCACTGTTGCTACAACATGGGAGGCCTACTTGAGAAAGTAGAGCAGGAGGAGGAGGAGGAGGAGTCGGAGGAGGATTCGGAGGCGGAGTCGGAGGCGGAGGAGGAGGAGGATTCGGAGGCGGAGTCGGAGGCGGAGGAGGAGGAGGATTCGGAGGCGGAGTCGGAGGCAAAGTCGGAGTCGGAGTCGGAGTCGGGAGTTGAGACAGACAACATCAGTTTGGAGGAAGAAGCCTCGAGCTCCACAGAAAGGAGGCAAAATAATTCTGATCAGCCCAATGGCTTGAGCAGTGAGATGGTCAGATTACCCTACTCATGATCTTCCTCTCCGTCCCCCACCCGTGACTCATCCTGCCCTTGCCTGGAACAAAACCCCTCCCCAATGCACACCCGTTCTCTCAAAGTTCTCCTTCCCACCCTCCTTCACTAACCGTCATTGTCCTGGGAAAGTATATATAGGGACGCCAGGTGCCTTGGTGTAGGCCACTGTTGCTACAACATGGGAGGCCTACTTGGGAAAGTAGAGCAGGAGGAGTCGGAGGAGGAGGAGGAGGAGGAGGAGGAGGATTCGGAGGCGGAGTTGGAGGAGGAGTCGGAGGAGGAGTCAGGAATTGAGGCAGACGACATCATTTTCGAGGAAGAAGCCTCGAGCTCCACAGAAAGGAGGCGAAATCATTCTGATCAGCCCAATGGCTTGAGCAGTGAGATGGTCAGACTACCCTACTCATGTCCTTCCTCTCCGTCCCCCACCCGTGACTCACCCTGCCCTTGCCTGGAACAAAACCCCTCCCCAATGCACACCCGTTCTCTCAAAGTTCTCCTTCCCACCCTCCTTCACTAATGTCTTTCTCCATGACTTTGTTTTCTTACCAGATACAAAACCTCATGCGGAAGGAAAACTCAACCCTTCAGCAGAATCCGGACAGGAATAAGAAGGGGAAGTCGACCATACTAGTTTTTTACTACCACCCGCAGAATACAAAGAAGAATGAAAACAGGCCAACGGCGGATGAAGAAACCCCGGAGGATTCTTCCAATACTTGTGACAATTCTCCAAGTAAGCCCCTGTGCCCACCTGGAGCCCAAGATGCTGAGCCATCTATGTAACTCCAGGAAAAGCAAAGGCAGAATAGTCGTTTGTGCGGGGATCAAACATACAATGACGGTCCCCTCTGGACAGACCAAAGTACTCAGATGTTGATCATTAAAGTATCAACAAGCAAGAAAAAGATGTGTCTGTATGTGTTTTTGATGATGGAGAGGGGAGAAAGGGAAGGGTCCGGTGTGTGAGAAGGGAGGGAGGTGGCGTCCTTTCAGTTTAGGGCCCAGACCAGCCAGTCCATACTGACTCAGAGACTGGGAGTGAGGGCTGGGTGAAGACGGAGAACTGCAGACTGAAGATGTCTGAGCACTGAGGATTTCTTCCTGAACACTTCATCCCGCTGGTGAGGAGGAAAAGGACGTGGTGTGTCTGTTTGTTTTGGGGGTCCAGCTGGAGAGAGGGGTGATGTAGGGGTGGTGGCTCTATGTAATAACCAGATTCCACTTTAGATGTTTGACACTTGAGTTTTTACCTCTCATCAATTTCTCTTCCTCTTCTGGCCCACATTTGGGCAAGCTGATAAAAAGAGCCAGGGAATAAGTGAATAAAGGAACATGAAGTAGAAACAGATATACCTAACGTTAACCATTGAAATCATTGCCTTGCTATATCTCCCATAGCCAAAACATCCCTTACCCCCAAATAGCCTCTAGTGCACATGGATACCCTGACACAATGAGTAATAAAATTAAGTCTTTGGCCCCTATAGTCAGCCTTCAAAACATGAGACCCGATGGACCTTTCCCCTTAGTTACAATCACACTTTTCACCTCAGTCGTTTTTAAAAAGATTCAATCTCAATGAAAGCAGGGTCTTCACAGATTGAAACCCATTATAGGAAACCTACTGAGCAAGGTGTGATTATCCTAACTTCTGCTGCACCTAACAGACAAATTTTACTTGATCTTAAGGCTGTAAAATGAGAACAGGGCCTCAGTGTGAACTTGTACCCTTGGTGTCATGGCCCCACTCACTAGGGCTCCATGTATTTTGTTGATAGTACTGTTTCCAATGAATGACTGGTAAATACTTTTCAGTCATAGCAAAACATTTGGCTAGCATGCTGTTTTCACTGCCTATTTCAACAACTTCTCAGCTACACTTAACCTTCACCTTCAAAGGGAAAAGATACACCGTCACCTGTCTATTCAATGGGCCCAGTGTCCATACCTGCCATCTCACACAGTCTTTGAAGGCAATATTTTCACCAGCTCTAGCTTTTTCCAGGTACACAATTAGGACCTCCCACTGATGACATCCTCCTCTGAGGAGATTCCTATGACACACAAACTACACAATCTCACCACTTCAGTTAAGTTCCTGAAAATTCTTTGGTAAGTGGAGGACTGCCCGAATCTTCACAGTGTCCAGAAACAGCTTTTAGGCTTCTTAGTACCCATACTGTTAAAACAAGCCAAACATGTTTTAGACATTTTTACTTTCTGGAGGCAACATTTCCTCATATACACAGGTTTTTGCTCAGTAACTTCCAAATAGGCCCACTTTGAATGAGACTCCCTGTTTCAAAGATTCTAGAATCTGCCCAAATTGCCATAGAACAGGTACTCCTATTAGGGTCCACTGAAACTCCTTCACTCTGCAAGCTTTACCCTCTCTCATGTATCTTGGAGTCCCTGTGCCATCAACAACGGCTGTTAGTTTCATGGGCTTCTGATACAAGGAACCACCCACCTTGGCCCAATGCTGTATGACCGTAGTGTAGCAATTTTGGGTCTATGCTGGACTTGCCTGGAAATATAGACTATCTCAGGTCTTGAACCTATGACCCTCCATNGAGTCCCTGTGCCATCAACAACGGCTGTTAGTTTCATGGGCTTCTGATACAAGGAACCACCCACCTTGGCCCAATGCTGTATGACCGTAGTGTAGCAATTTTGGGTCTATGCTGGACTTGCCTGGAAATATAGACTATCTCAGGTCTTGAACCTATGACCCTCCATATCCAGCTGCCCATTTGGCCTTTGATTATGAAGTAGCACTCTGCAAGCTCAGCACAGCTAGTGAGGCCTCCTTGCTAAAGGATGGAGCTGAAACTGGGCCCTCTGCCTACCCTATCTTCAGGAGAGGGTAACTTCCCCTGTGCTCAGCCCCCTATCAGATGCCACACTGCTACAAGAGTTCACCTGTTAGAACTCTTGGACACACAGGGAGCCTGTTAGGATCAACACAGCAAAACCAAAGGGAGTTCATTCACTTAATCAATGCTATTGTCACTATCACACTCGATGTAGCTTGCTTGAGAGTTGCTACTTTTCATCTCTTCATTAGAATGTTCCTGATAAAGGACAGGACCCAAAGGTCAGCTCAAATGGCCAAACTTCAGGTAGCTACCTTAGCACACAATGTCTGGGCCAACAACTGGCCTCATCTTTACACTTTTATAGATCTCTGGGCCACTGCCAATGTGTTGACCATCTGTTCTGACCAAGTCAAACAATTCCTATCTGAGGTTGTCTCTCTTAGGTTTAAAGAACTCAAGGAATCTCTTGCATCCTGAGAGACTATACCCAAAACATAAATCAAGGTCACATATTTTCTACACATATTAAAGTCACAATACAATGTCTCACTATGGCACTCCTTATCCTCTTTGGAGTTCTACACATTGAACAAAACCTAGGCACCCATTTTGCTCTTCAGAATACACAATAGTAACTCTTGAACAAGATATTCAATGGGATACTAACCTGCTTTACTGGTCTCTTGCTGCAGTTGCCAAAATGTTTTCCATAAAAAAGTCTAAATTAAATTATTCAATTCTTTAGCTGTCAAACAAACATCATGGGTAAATTGTAATAGAGATTGATCTCATTGTTTATTCAATTTTATTGTTATAATGGACAAATTTAAATTGCATATATTTAAGGTATAGAACTTGATGTTTTAATTGTCTATATCCATACCTACATCTATCAAATTAAAAAAATCACAATCATCTAATTACCCATCACCTCACAGCTACTATTTCTCTTTTTTTTTTTTTTGGCCTAACTCTATTTTTCATGCATAACTCATTATATGAGTAGCAATCATTTTCATATCAAATTACCTATGGCATTTTTCACAGAACCAGAACAAAAAATTTCACAATTCATGTGGAAACACAAAAGACCCCAGATAGCCAAAGCATTCTTGGGAAAGAAGAATGGAGCTGGACGAATCAAGCTTCCTGACTTCAGATAATACTACAAAGCTACAGTCATCAAGATAGAGTGGTACTGGCACAAAAACAGAAATATAAACCAATGGAACAAGGTGGAAAGCCCAGAAATAAATCCATGTAACTATGGGTACCTTATTTTTGACAAAGGAGGCAAGAAGATACAATGGGGCAAAGACAGCCTTTTCAATAAATGGTGCTGGGTAAACTGGACAGCTACATGTAAAAGAATGAAATTAGAACACTTCCTAACACCATACACAAGGATAAACTCAAAATGGATTAAAGACCTAAATGTAAGACCAGAAACTATAAACTCTTAGAGGAAAACCTAGGCAGAACACTTGATGATGTAAATCAAAGCAAGATCCTCTATGAACCACTTCCTAGGGTGATAAATAAAAACCAAAGTAAACAAATGGGACGTGATTAAACTTAGAAGCTTTTGCATAGCAAAGGAAACTATAAGCAAGGTGAAAAGACAACCCTCAGAATGGAAGAAAATAATAGCAAATGAAACAACTGACAAAGGATTAATTTCCAAAATATACAAATGGCTGATACAATTCAATACCAGAAAAACAAATGATCCAATCAAAAAAGTGGGGAAAAGACCTAAACTGACATTTCTCCGAAGAAGACATACAGATGGCTAACAAATACCTGAAAAGATGCTCAACATCACTCATTATTAGAGAAATGCAAATCAAAACTACAATGAGATATCATCTCACATTGGTCAGAATGGCCCTCATCAAAAGGTCTACAAACAATAAATGCTGGGAAGGGTGTGCAGAAAAGGGAACACTCTTGCACTACTGTGGGAATGTAAATTGATACAGCCACTATGGAAGACAGTATGGCGATTCCTTTAAAAAGTAGGAATAAAAGCACCATATGACCCAGCAATCCCACTCCTAGGCATATACCCTGAGGAAACCAAAATTGAAACAGACACACGTATACCATTGTTCACTGAAGCACTATTTATAATAGCTAGAACATGGAAGCAACCTAGGTCCATCGACAGATGAATGGATAAAGAAGTTGTCATGTATATTCACGATGGAATATTACTTAGCCATAAAAAGGAACACATCTGAGTCAGTTCTAATGAGGTGGATGAATCTAGAACCTATTATACAGAGTGAAGTGAGTCAGAAAAAGAAAGATAAATACCGTATTCTAACACATATATAGGGAATCTAGAAAAATGGTACTGAAGAACTTATTTACAGAGCAACAGTGGAGAAACAGACATAGAGAATAGACTTATGGACATGGGAAGAGAGGAGGAGAGGGTGAGATGTATGGAAAGAGTAACATGGAAACTTACATCACCATATGTAAAATAGTTAGCCAATGGGAATTTGAGGAAACTCAAACAAGGGCTGTGTATCAACCTAGATGGGCGGGGTGGAGTAGGGAGGGAGATGGGAGGGAGTTTCAAAAAGGAGGGGAAATATGTATATCTATGGAGAAGGAAATGGCAACCCACTCCAGTGTCCTTGCCTGGAGAATCCCAGGGACGGGGGAGCCTGGTGGGCTGCCGTCTATGGGGTCACACAGAGTCAGACACGACTGAAGCGACTTAGCAGCAGCAGCAGCAGCATGGATGATTCATGTAGAGGTTTGACAGAAAACAGCAAAATTCTGTAAAGCAATTATCCTTCAATAAAAAATAAATTAATTTTTTAAAAAAGAATGAAGGGACAGTAATACCATCCTTTAAAAATAAAATAGATTATAATGGAATACCATGAACAACAGTACATCAACAAACTGAATAATTTAGACAAAACTGACAAATTCCTAGAAAAGACACAAACTGTTAAAATTACTCAAAAAGTAAAAGAATATCTAAATTCTATATATTTTTATAAATATATAAAAAAGTAGTCACTGAATAAATAATTTAACAACTTACCACAAAGAAAATCCCAGGCCAAAAGGTTTTCTCTAGTGAATTCTACCAAAATATTAATACCAAGTTTCACAAAGTCAAAAAACAGAAGAGACAAGAACATTTAACGTCCTATGAGGCATTGCTGCTGTTGTTGTTTAGTCACTAAGCCATATCTGACTCTCTGTGACCTCATGGACTGCAGCACACGAGGTTTCCTTGTCCTCCACTATCGCCCGGAGTTTGCGCAAACTCATGTCCATTGAGACAGTGATGCTAACCATCTTATCCAAGAGCCAACTCATTGGAAAAGTCTCTGATGCTGGGGAAGATTGAAGGCAAAAGGAGAAGGGGGAGGCAGAGGATGAGATGGTTAAGAGGTAAGTATTACCCTGATACTGCTGCATAGACCAATAATAACTTTAAGAAACAGAGATGTAAAAATTCTTAAGGAAACACTAGAAAATCCAATTCAGAAATATATAAAAAGGACTGTACACCATGACAAATGGGATTTATCCCCAGAATGCAAAGTTGGCTTAACATCCAAGAGTTAGTTAATATAAAACACCATACCAAAAAAAATAAAAGGGGAAAATACATGATTATCACAATAGAGAGAGAAAAATCATTTGACAAAATCTATCACCCATTCATTGATACAAAGATAATAATAAACACTTAATCAAGCAGGGAATGAGAGTGAACATCTTCAATCTGATAAAAGGTATCTAGGGAAAATCCCAGACATAACATCATGTTTAATGATAAAAGGCTGGATACTTTCCCCCACAAGGTTGGAAACAAGGAAGTCCATTCTAGCTGCTTCAGTTGCATAGTACTGGAGATTCTTGCCAGGGAATTTAGGCATAAATAAATAAAATGCATCCACATTGGATAGGAAGAAGTAAAAGTGCTTATTTACAGATGACATAATCTTGTATACAGAAAATCTGTTTGTTTTTTTTTCTTCCTCCCCCGGCTTCCCTGGTGGCTCAGAGGTTAAAGCGTCTGCCTCCAATGCAGGAGACCTGGGTTCGATCCCTGGGTCGGGAAGATCCCCTGGAGAAGGAAATGGCAACCCACTCCAGTATTCTTGCCTGGAGAATCCCATGGACAGAGAAGCCTGGTAGGCTACAGTCCATGGGGTCGCAAAGAGTTGGACACGACTGAGCGACTTTACCTTCACCTTCCCAGAAAATCTTAAGGAATCCACAAAAATGAGTTCAGTAAGAATGCAGGATAGAAGATCAATATTTAAAAATTCAACAGTCTGTCTATAAGTAGCAATGAACAATCCAAAAATAAAATTAAAAAACAATTATATTTACAATATCAAAAAGAGTAAAATATTATGAGTAAATTTTTTAAAGTAGTATAAAACTTATAATCTAAAAACTGACAAAATATTATTGAAAGAAATTAAAGAACATACAAATTACTGGAAAGACAGCCCAAGTTCATGGATTTAAAAACTTAATATTGTTCAGATGGTAATATTCCCCCAAACTCATCTACGGATTCAACATAATCCGTAACAAAATCTTGGCTGGTTTCTTTGGAGATATTAATAAGCTAATTTTGAAATTCACATTGAAAGTCTAGGTACCCAGAATAGCCAAAACATTCTAGAGAAAGAAGAAAAAAACTGAAGATTCACACTTCCTGATTTCAAAACTAACTACAAAGCAACAGCCGTCAAAGACCATGTGGTGTTTCATAAAGATAGCTATCTAGATTAATAAAATAGAATTAAGGATCCAGAAACATGTATAAATAAAGGGAAAAAGTCTTTTAACAAATGATTCTGGGACAACCAACAGCCACACGAAAAACAATGAAGTTGGACCCCCTTCTTACAATACACACAAAAAATAACTCAAAATAAATAATAATCTTAATGTAAGATATAAAAGTATAAAACCTTAGAGGAAGATAGAGGAGTAAATCTTTGTGATCTTAGGTTACACAAAACATTTATGAGAGACAAAAGAAAAAATAAGCTAAGCTGGATTTCATGAAAATGTAAAACTTCAATGCTTCAATGAACATCAAGAAGAAAGTAAAGAGGCAACCCACTGAATGGGAGAAAAGTATTTGCAAAGCATAGGTACAATAAAGGACTCGTATCTAGAATGTATACAGAACACTTAATACTAAAAAGAAAATAATAATTTAAAATGGCAAAGGATCTGAATTGACATTCAGTTGGGCAACCCTGTGCTGCACTCAGTCATGTTCAACTCTTTGCGACCCCGTGAACTGTAGCCCATCAGGCTCTTCTGTTTATGGGCGTTCCCAGGCAAGAATACTGGAGTGGGTTATCACCTTCCTCCTCCAGGGGATCTTTCTGACTCAGGGATTGAATCTGTGTCTCCTGTGCTCCTGCATTGCAGGAAGATTCTTTACCCACTGAGCCACTGAGGAAGTCCAAAATGTATCACAGACTTAATAAAAGTTAAAACTGTAAAACTTTTAGATAAAACATAGGAAAAAAATTCCGAGATCTAGGGCTACTCAGTGTCATATCTTTTTACCTTTTCATACTGCTGCTGGGAAAGTTGGAGGGCAAGAAGAAAAGTGGGGACAGTAGATGAGATGGTTGGATGGCATGAGTGAGTCAATGGACATGAGTTTGAGCAAACTCAGAGAGAGAGTGAAGGAGAGGGAAGCCAGCGGTGCTGCAGTTCATGGGGTCGCAAAGAGTCAGACACAACTTAGCAACTGAACAACAACAAGGTCTACTCAATTAATTCATTTTTAAAATTAAAGTGTAGTTGATTTATACTATTGTGCTAACTTCTGGTGTACAGCAAAGTGATACAGTTAAATATATATATATATATATGTACACAGACACACGTAATTGCTTTTCATATTTTTTCTGTTATGGTTTATTACAAGATATTGAATATAGTTCCTTGTGCTACACAGCAGAGAAGGCAATGGCAGCCCACTCCAGTACTCTTGCCTGGAAAATCCCATGGACGGAGGAGCCTGGTGAGCTGCAGTCCATGGGGTCACGAAGAGTCGGACATGACTGAGCAAATTCGCTTTCACTTTTCTCTTTCATGCACTGGAGAAGGAAATGGCAACCCACTCCAGTGTTCTTGCCTGGAGAATCCCAGGGACGGGGGAGCCTGGTGGGCTGCCGTCTATGGGGTCACACAGAGTCGGACACGACTGAAGCGACTTAGCAGCAGCAGCAGCAGTGCTATACAGTAGGACCTCATTGTTCATCTATTTTATTAATATATATAGTAGTTGGTATTAGCTAATCCCAAACTCCTAATTTATCCCTCCCTTACCCCTTTTTCCCTTTAGTAACCATGTTTGTTTTCTATGCCCGTGAGTCTGCTTCTCTTCTGTAAATAAAATGATTTATTTTTTATTCCATATATAAGTTATATCATATGATATTTGTCTTTCTCTTTCTGGCTTATTTCACTTACTATGCTAATCTCTAGGTCCATCCATGTTACTGCAAATGGCGTTATTTCATTCTTTTGATGGCTGAGTTATATTCCATTGTGTATATGTACCACATCTTCTTTATCTATTCCTCTGTGGATGGACATTTAGGCTACTTCCATGTCTTGGCAAGTGTAAATAATGCTGCTATGAATATAAGGGTGCATGTATCTTTTCAAATTAATTAAGAGTTTTCTCCAGATTTATGCTCAGGGATTGCTGTATCATATGACAACTCTATTTTCAGTTTTTTAAGGAACCTTCATAATGTTCTCTATTATGAGAGAACATTACCATAAAGAAAGCTGAGTGCTGAAGAATTGATGCTTTTGAACTGTACTGTTAGAGAAGATGCTTGATAGTCCCTTGGACTGCAAGGAGATCAAACCAGTCAATCCTAAGGGAAACCAGTTCTGAATATCCATTGGAAGGACTGATGCTGAAGCTGAAGCTCCAATACTCTGGCCACCCGATGCCAAGAACTGACTCACTGGAAAAGACCCTGATGCTGGGCAAGATTGACAACAGGAGGAGAAGGGGATGACAGAGGATGAGATGGTTGGATGGCATCACCGGCTTGATGAACATGAGTTTGAGCAAGCTCCAGGAGCTGGTGATGGACAGGGAAGCCTGCTGTGCTTTAGTTCATGAGGTCACAAAGAGTCGGACATGACTAAGCGACTGAACTGAACTGAACTGAACTGATAAGGTTCTTCAGAGTGACTGCACCAGTATATACTCCCACCAACAGTGTAGAAGGGTACCTTTTTCTCCACACACTCTCCAGCATTTACTATTTGTAGACTTTATGATAACGGCTATTCTGACTGGTGCAAGGTGATACCTCATGGTAGTTTAGATTTGCATTTATCTAATAATTAGCATTGTGGAGCATCTTTTCATATTAGACAATTAATTCTTGATGCTAAGTCATGATCCATGAGAGGAAAAACTGATAGATTGGACCTCATCAAAACTAGAAATTTTGCTCTGTCAAATACCATGGGAAAAAGTCGAAAAGACAGGCAATGAGCCAAGAAGAAATACTGCAAGCAACATATCTAACAGAGAGTAATATTAAAGAATATGTAACTCCCAAAGCTCAACAGTTAAATAAACAGAGAATCCCATCAGAAAACAGGGAAATGACATTCTACCACAGAGGACCTACAGATGGCTAATAAGCATGTGAAAAGATGTTGAACATTATTAGCCATCAAGAGAAGGGATAGTAAAATCACAATGAGATATGACTACACATCTATCAGAATGGCTAAAATGTAAAAATAACAACAACACTACATGCTGGAAAGGATGAAGAGAAACTGGATCACTCATACATTGCTGGTGGGAATGTGAAATGACATACAGTCATTCTGGGAAACTGTTCAACAGTTTCTTACAAAACTAAACATGCACTTACCAAATGTCCCAGCAATTGCATTCCTGAGCATGTATCCCAGAGAAATGAACACTTAGCATCCCACAAAAGCCTATGCATGAATGTTCATAGCAGCTTTATTCATAATAGCCCAAAACTACAATCAGCCCAGATGTCCTTCAACAGCTGAATGGTGAAACAAACAGTGGTACACACTTACCATGGATTACAGCTTGGATGAATCTTGAGTGAATTATGCAAATCATAAGAGGTACCCTAAACTAGCTCTCACTCCTAATCCAGCAGAACCATGGTGTCCCAGAATTACAAACTGAAAGCCACCAGTGGCCCAGACACCTAAGGTGCTCACTATTAAAGCTGACAGTTTGCACAAGACCATTGCCTTCCTCTAGGGCCCTGAAGCAGATGTGGATACACTGTCCCCAAAGCTCTTTCTCAGGGGGCAAGGTCAGAGTCACTAAGGGTCAGAGTACCTTCTTTTCCCAGCAGTATTTCTATTTCTCAGACCTAACTTTAGCTTCTGACATTTCAATCAAAACTCCTACTATTTCTTCACTATTTCTACCTGCTCAAAGTTCTAGGAGAACAGTTGTTTTCTTCCTTCAAGTTTCTTGCACTAAGCTAAGAAATTCAGAGACCACCAAAGTACCTAATCGAAAACCAAACGATATAGCTGTATAGACTTCGGGCTTTCTGAAACTTGGATATCTCCATCTTAGCAGACTCCTTGCATACAAGAGCTCCTCTCTGTTAACCAGAAAATGCTGCATCCTGGAGTCAGACCTTAGCAAACCAGAAGAGCAGGATGTTTGTGGTCCCTGGCTTCTTTGCTGTGTGAATGGAAATCTGACCTCTGTGACATTCTCTAGAGATGTTCCTAGCCAAAGGTCACAACCGAGACCCCCACACCCAATTCTCTGATACTGGAACCAGAACCTTTCTACAGTGAATAATGGTTTCATCACTATGGTTTAAAAGAAAAACAAATATGACATTCAATGAAGAGCATCACGATCTTGTTCATTCCAATCCAATCATATTTTTTCAAAGGAGAGAGATTGTCAGTGTAACTGCTCACTTCCATGCACACAAATCCTGTATGCAGCCTTTAACAGAGCATTCAGCTGAACTCTAGAACACGATGAGCTGCTTCCCTCCAACAGAGTTAGGCAAGGTGCCTGCAATACAGGACTCCCTCCCTGAGAAATAAACTGAGCTAATTTGGCTGCATTCAATGGTCTAGCCAAGTCACATACCTTCAGCTCCCCCCAAGTCAAAAATGTACCCCATTCCTAAACAGGAAAAACAGTTGGAAACCCAAAAGTGTGATTTTAGTCTCATTCTGTTGGATCTTGTGACATCTAGGTCTCTAAACTTCTCAACAATAATTTTTCAAGGCCATCTGGAATAAATAGAAGTCCCACTGAAAGCTGCATGTATGAAAATTGTGGTATTTTAAGTGGATTTTGTCCTTAAATGCATAAACCAAAAAAGCATGCAAGCAATTGGATTAGAAAAGCAAGGTGCTTTTCTTTTTAAAAAAAAAAAAAAAACCTCTCTAATTGGCATTAAGTCACCAAACATTGTCAAACACATATCACTTGCTTAATTATTTTGTGTGCACATGTGTATATCTTTATAACTTCATAAACATATAAATGAGAGGGAGATGCAGATTTAATGTACATCCATATGGCAATAAATACAAAAGCTGCCAGATTGTAAAATGCTATACTAATGCTAAAATGATACCATTTTTTTTCTTTCGCTTTGCTTCCAAGTCACAAAGAACAAATTCAGAGTAGAGATGAGAAGCAAAGATCCTCAGCTAAAAGGCGACACACGCACAGACCTTTTTGTCCAGTAATGCAAAGTATTTTTTAATACCTGTCTTCAGCTCAGTATTCTATTTGTCTAATTATCTTTCATTAATCTTACAGTGAGTTTATGCATAAAATGATTTCTACATGTCCATTAAAATTTTTATTGAAGAAGTTGTTTAGTCGATTAGTCATGTCCAACTCTGAGACCCCATGGACCACAGCACGCCAGGCTCTTCTGTCCTCCACTGTCTCCTGGAGTTTGCTCAGATTCATGCCCATTGAAGAAATTTTTCATAAATAGCCTACTATGCATCATTCACCCCAATAAGCTTCATTTCAGCATGGCTTTCATTAATTTTGGGCTTCCCTGGTGGCTCAGATGGTAAAGCATCCACCTGCAATGCAGGAGACACAGCAGACGGGAGTTCGACCCCTGGGTAGGGAAGATCCCCTGTAGAAGCACCCACTCCAATTATTCTTGCCTGGAGAATTTCATGGACAGACGAGCCTGGTGGGCTACAATCCACAGGGGCACAAAGAGTCAGACATGACTGAGCAACTAACACTTTCACTTTTTTCACTTTTTAATGAGTTTTAGTTGGTGTATTACACTCACTGTACCACTTTCAGCAAAACCAATCACAGAAATAATAAATACATTTGCCTCTAGTGTACATGACAAATAGGCCCAAATGGCTTTTCAACCTTCAAGATGTTGTGCCAGTTAATCTCCTACATAGCAAAGTCTCAGCCGTGAGGCTTCTGCTGAGTTGGCCATCATCCCAAGGTCAAAGTCTCCTCCAGTTGTACTGGGCATCTTTTTACCATCCTTCCAAGCCTTCAACCTAATTTCTTTGCTGCCTGCACTGTCTGCCAGCCTGGCAGGCCCATGCTTATTTGCATATTCTCTCAAATGGCTCTTTTCTAAAGCTGCCTCCTCCAGAGGAGAGAGAATGGTCACTCCTATGGGAAGTGCTACCCTCACTTGGTTATTTCAGTAACAAAACACACTGTTATTATCTACATGATGAACCCCGGGGATAAGCACTGGTTTCAAGATTCATTTTCTCTGGGACCCCTCACTTGAAGTTGAGAAAAAGCTTTATTTCACTGGCTCCTCATGACCCAAGATTGTATGAGCTGCCCTGGCTGAACTCATTCACACTACCCTCCAAGGGCTGTGTCTACTCAGACCAAAATGAGCAAAAAAAAAAAAAAAAAAGGTCATTCATAGAAACAGGCCATGAACAGAGCAGTGCAACTGACATGGCTAATGAGGCAACTGCCAACATTCAAGGAGTAAAATGCCTTGGCTTCTTACAAATTTTGTGAAATGGATGCACCGTAATTTAAGTCCACATGGAGCGTAGTTTAAAATATGTTAAGGTCTTCATTTTTCTTACATGGAAAAAAAATCTTTCCTCTAACCTAAATCCTTCTCCCCCTCACCGAAAAAAACCCCATAATTCTTTTGTGTAAATCATTGTTGAAAGCATTTACAATATCTTGGATATCTAAATCCTTATTTAAGAGGGGAAAAGAGCTGCAAAATTTACCTTTAGAGACTGATTTTTATTAAACATTGTTAAAGGTGCCTTAACATGTTGGAACCTGTTATTTGCAGACAGTCACCTCAGGTCTCCATTCCACTTATTTTGTATAGACACAAGGCCCAAAAAGAGGGTATAGGCTTTTACTATGGAGAAGAGTGTGTGCTCAGTCATGTCCAACTATTTGGGACCCGATGGATTGTAGACCACCAGGCTCCTCTGTCACCAGATTTTTCCAGCAAGAATACTGGAGTGGGTTGCCATGCCCTCTTCCAGGGGATCTTCCTGACCCAGGGATCAAACCCGTGTCTCCTCCATCTCCTGCACTGCAAGCAGATTGTTTACCGCTGAGCCACCAGGGAAGCCCTATGGAGAACAGTAGGGAGGCTCTTTAAAAAACTAAAAGAGTTATACAATTCTGCAATCCCACTCCTGGGCGTATATCCAGAGAAAACTCTAATTTGAAAAGACACATGCACCCCTATGTTCATAGCAGCACTATTCACAATAGCCAAGACAAGGAAGCAACCTAAATGTCTATCAACAGATGAATGGATAAAGATGTGCTATATATATAGTGCAATACTGCTGCTGCTGCTAAGTCGCTTCAGTCCTATCCGACTCTGTGTGACCCCAGAGACGGCAGCCCACCAGGCTCCCCCGTCCCTGGGATTCTCCAGGCAAGAACACTGGAGTGGGTTGCCATTTCCTTCTCCAATCCATGAAAGTGAAAAGTCAAAGTGAAGTGGCTCAGTCGTGTCTGACTCTTCGCGACCCCATGGACTGCAGCCAACCAGGCTCCTCCGTCCATGGGATTTGCCAGGCAAGAGTACTGGAGTGGGGTGCCATTGCCTTCTCTGAGTGTAATAGTACTCAGCCATAAAAAATAATGAAACAATGCCATTTGCAGCAACATGGATGGACCTAGAGGTTATCATACTAAGTGAAGTAAGCCAAAGACAAAAATCATATGATAGCACTTATATGTGGAACCTTAAAAAATAATACAAACGAACTTATTTACAAGAAAGAAACAGACTTGTAGACAGAGAAAACAAATTTATGGTTGCCAAAGGGGAAATGGGTGAGGGGTGAATTAGGAGTTTAGATATGAACAGATACACACTACTATAAAATAGATAAACAACAAGGACCTACTATATAGCACAGGGAACTATAGTCAATGTCTTACAATAAGCTATAATGGAAAAGAATCTGAAAAAGGATATATATATGCTATATATCATACATATATATAATTATATATTACACATGTATATATGTTATATATACTTAACATATATATATATATAACTGAATCACTTTGTTGTACACCAGAAACTAACATATTGTAAATCAACTATACATCAATAAAAAGAATAAATAAAAAAGGGTGGCAAGGGCTTTTTGAGGTTTGTCTGAGAATTTAATGAACATTAAAACATATCAGACAGGCTATGTGTCTCAGCTGGTTTTAAATGCCAACTCCAATACTGACTAGGATGTAAATTTAGACAGGTTATACAGCTCATCCAATTACCTGTTTTCTTGTCTTCAAATGGGGTTTTTACACACCTATGTCAGAGGGTTGTTTTGAGGATTAAATGAGAAAAATATATGTTATGCCTTTGGCATAGGGCTCGGCTCAGTAGGTAGCCCAAAATACTAATACATCTTCACAGAAAGTCAGGCCTAGCTATCTGGGTCAAACCATCAGTTTACAGCACTTCTCTTTGCCTGAGTCTTGCAGTTTTCCACTTTTTCTTTGGTTGTACTCCAATAAAACTTTACTTACAAAAACAGGTGGAAACAAGATTTGACCCAAAGTTTGCAAAGCATAGTACAGATAATATGTCTAATGCAGATGCTACAAATACTGTGTATGTGTGCATATATATAGCTTAGATATGATTTTTCTAAAATTTGACTTGGCATATATTTATGAGTGTGTTGGCTATCTGCATGTTTGTGTGAAAGGGCCTTGTGAATGTTCACCCAAAAGAACTTTGGAGAAATGTGTCTGAGTTTTTTATACAAAAAGGAGATTTTTTTCATAAAGGACAAGTTCTTCCATTACTGTTACATAATCTATCAAAAGCAAATATTTGTATAGCCCTCTGAAGAGGACTCCACATGGGTTCCCCACATGGGTAAAGACAACAAAACATGAGTAATAAGTGAAAGTGAAAGTCGCTGAGTCATGTCTGACTCTTTGTGACTTCATGGACTCATATATATATATATATATATATATATATACACACACACATACATACAGTCCATGGAATTCTCCAAGCCAGAATATTAGACTGGGTAGCCTATCCCTTCTCCAGTGGATCTTCCCGACTCAAGAACTGAACTGGTTTCCTACACTGCAGGCAGATTCTTTACCAGTTGAACTACCAGGGAAGCCCATGAGTAATAATCATAGCTATAATTCTTTAGTACATATCATATGCTAGGTGCTGAGTCTTTGATATACATTATATAGATGCTAACATGGAGTTCTTTACTCTTGCATGTGAATTAAGAAGTTTAATGTGGTCAGTGAAAGACTGACAATAAGTGAAAGTTGCTCAATTGTGTCCGACTCTTTGTGACCCCATGGACTTTACAGTCCACGGAATTCCCCAGGCCAGAATACTGGAGTGGGTAGCCTTTCCCTTTTCCAGGGGATCCTCCCAACTCAGGGATCAAACCCAGGTCTCCCACATTGCAGGAAGATTCTTTATCAACTGAGCCACAAGGGAAGCCCACTTCCAAATACATCACACTATTAATACTCCTTCCCATGCACTCAGGTATGGCCTGATCTCTTGTTCCTTCCTAAGTACTGCATAGTCTGATAGAATGGGCTGTAAGTTATTTACCTGCTGGAGTTTTTCCAGGCCAACTTTATGGATTAGTGTGTGGTCTGTTTTCAAAAATGTTCTGTACATGTTTGAGAAGAAAGTCTATTTTTCTAATTGGATGCTGGTCTCCTACAATGAGTTTGTTAAGCATGTTGCTCAAATCCTCTGTATCCTTACTCATTTTTTGTTCATTTCATTTTGCAGTTTCTGAAAGAGGTTAGTAGATTTTACAATTTCTCCTAATAGCTCTACCCATTTTCACTTTACATATTTCAAAACTATGGTATTAAGTGGTACAGGTCTAGAATTAGTATCTGAACAACTGAAAATTTTATTATTCAGTGATCCTGTTTATCCCTCCAAAAGGTTTTGCCTTAGTTAATTTAGCTACATCAGTTCCCCTCTGGTTAGTATTTGCATAGGATATCTATTCCAATCCTATCAGTGTCCTAATGTTTTAGCTTTGTCTCTCATACACAGAATATAGCTAGATTTTGTACAGTCAGTTGAAATAATCTATGCCTTTTAACTGGTGAGTTTAGTCAACTTCTATTTATTGTAGTAACTGAGGAGCTGGCTGCCAAGATCAAAAGGACTTTTTAAAAAGTACCTTCTTGTATCCTAGCTGTAACCTGGTAACTCTAGTTGATTTCTAAACACTCTGCTTGCATTCACTCTCTTGTAAGAAGTTAGCAAAAGTCCAATGATCTCCATGAGTGAATCTGAGCTGATACTATACAGTTATGGGGAAAGGTCAATTAATGCAAGGAACAGTGCACACAAACCTAATCCATTTGATGTAAACCAATGCATTGCACACTTTCAGTTGCTCTGGATTCCTTCAGAAATGTGCATGGAAGTGATTCATTAGAACTATTCTCTTCACAGAAACAAACCAATTCTCTTAGGCTCCACTGGTAAAATTCAAAAACCAATCAAACTGAATAAGAAGCCCTCTTTGCAGACATTTACATCGAGAAAGAACATGATTCTTGACAATTCAGAGTAAATGAAGTGCAAATTATTCTCTTATAATATATACCAGAATTGAAGCTTAAATAGCCCACAGTTTAATCAGAAAAATATATTTATTGGTAATTCCCATGAGCTCATATTTGATACATTTATATCATAGGATAACAAGTCCAAAACTCTTGCTAAGTTATAAATATGGAATTTATGCCAAATTTGCATTATTTAATTTTATTTTGAATTTGCATATGTGCCTATATTTGAATATTTATAATATTCCAGAAAAAGCACAGTGGAATGTGCAAGACAGATTTATTTAGTGTAATGCTCTGAAATGTGTCAAAGTCTTCAACACTGTTCTTAGAGGCAAAATGGCAGAAATAACAAATGGGATGCAATAAGACCAACTGAATAATCTGCGAAGTCCAATACCTAGCAAAGCTGGAAAGCTTTTCTGCCAATAAATATTTTACTAAAAGTTTAGACAAATATTTCTCAAAGCTTACAATGACATTGTATTAGAAGACATATACCATTAACTGGATTCTTCATTACACTTTAATGGAAGACCAAATATTCCCATCTATACCTTTTTTTCCCCTAATCTCAGTGACTAAATATCTCATCTTATTTGGCACAGAATGTTGATATTAGCTTTCCAACTGCGAAGCATGTTCTTTACACTGTCAAAATAGCTTGTCCCTAGAATGTGGTCTTTGTGGAGTTTCAACAATAAGTTTCTGAACCTCACTGTAGGGCTTCCCTGGTGGCTCAGAGGTTAAAAGCCTTTGCCTGCAAGGCGGGAGACCCAGGTTCAATCCCTGGGTTGGGAAGATCCCCTGGAGAAGGAAATGGCAATCCACTCCAGCATTCTTGCCTGGAAAATCCCACGGACAGAGGAGCCTGGTAGGTTACAGTCCACGGGGTCGCAAAGAGTCGGACACGACTGAGCGACTTCACTTTCACTTTCAGATACCCAGAGCAGTTGAGGAATGCAGTGTTCTAGTCCAGGGGTCCCCAGCCTCTGGGATCAAATGCCTGATGATCTGAGGAGGAGCTGATAAAATAATAATAGAAATAAAGTGCACAATAAATGTAATGCACTTGAATCATCCCCACACCATCCCCAGTCCATGAGAAAATTGTCTTTCATGAAACTGGTCCCTAGTGCCAAAGAAGTTGGCGACCGCTGGTCTAGTCAACTTAATTTACAGTTAACCGGGGGCAATGCTCTTGTGAAGTGAAACTGCTCTAGGGGGAGGCTGCTGCAGCTGACTGGGCTCCACTTCTCTCCTGGATGAGGGCAGCACGTGCACTAACTGATTTAAGCCCTCAGTCGTGGACGTTTAGAACCTACAGTCCTTCTCCAACCCCAAGACTTCGCTCTTCTAATCAGACCATTAGCTCTCGTATCAGCTCACTTGAAAAGAGGCTCATGAGTTTTCAAAGTCCAGGCTATCTTGGGTGGCTCTGGCTGAAGAGAGTAAGCCTTTTATTTCTGTCTGCCGTTATTAATTTCCTGTTTCATTTAATTTTTAAACAGAGAACAAGCAATGGCAATCCACTCAAATATCTCTGTACTGTACTAGTGTAAGAGTTCCATGGATTCTTTGGAATGTGACAACAGCTAATCATCAGAAAAATCAACAATCGATGTCTGACTTATCACCTCTGCCTTTCAGTCTCAGAGTTTATTTAGCCAAGGCTGCTTTCCTCATTAAGGACTCCCAGAATAGCAAGAGGCTAATGAAATAACCAGCCAGTAGTCTTTAGAAACCAAAAAGCAGACGTGTGTAATTTATCAAAGCCATAATTAAGCATTATTTAAAAAACTTTTAATATTTATTTTTATTATGAAAGCAATGCATACTCATAAAGAAAATTAAAATCCTTCAAAGAAACAGAGAAAGAAAATAAGTCACTAATTGAGCTATTGATATTTTGGTATTTTTCTTCCATTCTTTGCCTTTTATGCTTAGATTTGAGAGGGATGGAAAGATGATTTGCCTCTCTCCTTCCACCCCCGCCCCTTTGCTCTCTCACATAATTGTTGTCAAAGTGGGCCCATAACTGTCTATCTCTTTTCCCCTTAGCATTAAATCACTACCAATTTTCCATACTCTAAAAAGGACGTTTAAATGGTTTTGAAATAATCCTTCAAGTGGATGTACTGAGATTTCTTGAACCATTCACCTATACGTGGATCAGATTTTTCCAATTTGTTACACTTACAAATAACTCCAAATAACTTACAAATAATGGGAGCCTCCTAGGATGCCATTGTCATGCCACCCTCTGCTTTTTCCTCATGGCACGTCTCACAATTTTCAGTAATGAATGATTTGTTTCATGTCTACCTTTCCTACCCTATGAAGCCAGGGACCGTGTTCACCTGGTTCCTCACACTACCTCCAGCACATAGCATATTGATGAGATATTTAATAAATATTTGTAAAGAAATGAATAAATAAATGAGTGAGCGATAGAAAGACATGTACAGGACTGTTTTTCAGTAAAATCCCAGAAAAGAAATCATGGGTCAAAGAAATACTGCCAATGTTCTCTGTTTATCTATTTCATTTCCAAAAAGAATCATTTCAATTTACATTTCCTCAACAATGTATATGAATGATGGTATTTACCACACCTTTGTCAACACTGACTACTATCCTTTTTTGTGTGGCGGCAGTGGTGATGTAGACCAAGTTGTTTTTTTTCAATCTGAGAAATTAATTAATTAGAGAAGCAAAAAGCGTCCTACATACAATTGAAATCTGCATTTCTTTAGTACTAGTGAAACTAAACTTTTTTCTGTAGTTTAGAAACTAAAAACTAATCTTTTCCCTTTCTGTAAACTAGCTTTGTTTCCATGTTGCAAGTTTTCTGGTCAAAGCCTTTGTTTTTCTGCTCAATTCACTGGAGTTCTTTTTCCAGGAAAGATGTCAGCCTTTTGTCTGTTTTATTTGTTGTGCATATTTTCATCAATTTGACACATGCCTTTTCATTCTGGTTATTTTTGGACAGATAAACATTTCTCATTTTTATGTAATCATAACTGTCGATCTTTTCCTGTATTCAAATAGTCTTTTCCTTGGTTAAGATTCCCACATGAAAACTGCAGTGATCATTTAAATAATACTGCCATCTGTGAATTCAGATGAACTGGGTTCACAGACTCTTATGTATACAACTAAGCCCTAACCTGTTCAGAACTCCGGTTCTCACTTCTTTGCAAGCCTTGGCCAGTAGAAACGTAGGCAAGTTAGACTGGTCACAGCTCTCAGTACCCTCCCAGCTCTCATTAGACCCCTTTCTCAGCCTCTCTGTTTTGTCAGTGGTACCATCTTGACTCCAGACTGGAAATCAAGTTAAAATACCTTTAACTTGACTACAGCCTTCATTTACTTTTGTGCTTCTTACATTCCTGCCATGCAAGAGTTTCTCATACCTCTGGGGTTCAACCTTCTGGTTGCCATTCCAGGACCTCTACAAGGAGGCTCCCTAACCCTCCCCCAGGCATGAACCTTCTCGGGGACTTGACCTTGAGATGCCATGAGGATGCCACATCCACCCACAGTGCCTCCTTCCTTCTAAATTTTGTTGTCTGTTCATTGTTTAGTCCCGAAGTCATGTCTGACTCTTTGGGCCCCATGAACTGTAGCCCACCAGGCTCCTCTGTCCATGGGATTTCCCAGGCAAGAATACTGGAGTGGGCTGCCGTTTCCTCCTCCAGGGGATCTTCCCCACCCAGGGATGAAACCCGTGTGTCCTAAGAAGCCAGTTTCTTCTCAAGAACAAGCCACCTATTCCCAGAAGCCTTTCCAAACAGATCTCTCCTTTTCCTGGCCTGCTCCTCATCCTTTAGAAAAAGAAAAGGGCCTTAGAAAGCAACCTGTTAAGTCTCCCATTTTACAGAGTGGGGGTAGACCTGCCAAATCACTGGTTCCTCCCCACTCCCCACCTGTATATACTACGTAGTTCTGCGCTTTTACCATCATGAACTTGAGGCTGAAGATGGTGACCTCGGCTTTTGGGGATTTGTCTGGGCTCTAATCTCCTCCAACTGCCAGCACTAGGCAGAGGTCAAAACACTTACCCCACAAAGTTTGCTGATTGACCTAAACTGTTACATAAACAGAAGAACTTTTCTCTATTTTAAAAATGTATTCCAATAAAGGCACGACATTTTAAAGACACTATTGATATTCAAATCATTTTCAAACAAAATCCATCTTCTTTATTAAATATCTAAAACACCAAATTATTCTGTTCTACTGTAAGTTCTGTGAGAGCAAAGATGACACATCTCTCCTAGAATATAATGGGCAGCTTCGCAAAATTTCGTTTCACGAATGACAGATAGAAGAGGTGACTATTCTTCAATGTCATTTCATACTACTTAAGTTGATGACAGATATCTAGAAAAGACAAGCTCTAACATTCTTACTGCCACGTAACAGCACTAATCTAAAATTACTACTAAGAAAATCTAATTCCAAATAGCTTTTTATACTACCTTGAGAACTTTGAGCTTGGCTGGGATGCCAGCAACGTTTTTGCCATCCAGGTAAAGATGTTAATTTATCATGGTGAATTTCTCCCCCTCTCCTGGGAAATACATGTGTGCAGGGTAGGAAGCAATAACAGCTCTTAGCATCCTCAGCTAACTGAAGCTACACCTGTGAGAATCCAGTGGCCTATGGCTTGAGGGACCAGAAGGACGGCCCCACTGCCTAAATTGATCCATTCACTTGCTGCCTTGCCCTGTACCACATGCCAGTCTCGTCGTCCTGCTTCACTGCATGAGGGAAGGAGTGGAGCATGGGCACCTGAGCCATGAGCAGGCTCATGCACTATGGACTTCTTACCAAGACATGGCTCTGTCAAAATAGAGCCACCTTGGGAATTCGCTGGCACTCCAGTGGTTAGAACTTGGTGCTTTCACTGACGAAGCCCGGGTTCGATCCCTGGCTGGGGAACTAAGATCTCACAAGCCGTGTGGCCAAAAATAAATAAAGCCATCTTTAAAAAAAAGGAAAAGAAAAGGAAGCCTTTACTACAAGTATTAAAAAGGAGAGCCACAAAGAAGACAAAAGAGAGAGAAAGCTATGCTCCATAGAAATGCCATATAGTCCTTTCCTGTAAGTGATAACCTAGTGGATTCTAGGTGACAATTAATTACTCTTCCACTATGACTGCTGCAAAATGTAAAGATGCTAAATGTCTAAGATGCCCCATGAATACGATGATCAGATTCTCTGACTTGGGTAGCCGAGGAAGCTGATCTTCTCCTGCCACCAGCTGCCACCCTAGTGTGCCAGCCAGCACAGTGACCAGGGGAAGAATGAGCCTGGTGCAGTTTCTTAATGCCCAGTTCTGAGGTCCTCCCACAGACTCAGGGATGCACTAGAGTTGGCTACAAACAGAGGGAATTTGGCCTGAGAAAAAGCCTGCAGAATCTGGGAGTCAGAAGAACTGATCAGCAACAATGTTTTGATACATTTTCAAAAACAGTCTTGGGAATTCTCAAATGAGCAGGATTTCGCTCTGGCCCCTAAACAACATATTCGCACACAGAGGCATGAAATGCAATTTCTAGTTTTTTTTTTTTTTTAAACAAATACAATTCTTAATAAACTGGTGCCTTTTGCCAGCCAAGCACTCTCTCTTTGTCCTCTCCAGGCAGCGTGATGGCAGCCGTTTGCACTCAGCAGTTATATATCACCCGAGCACTTCGAGAATGTAGCAGTGGGAGCACAATTCAGGTCTCGGCTTGCAGCCTCGGTGGCCTCTCATGCCCGCCTCCCCCCTACCCCAGCATGGACGGATGCAGTGAGTCAGAAGGTGTCCCTCGTCGCTGCTGACGGTTCCTCCTGACACTTATTCACCAGGCCCCCAGCGTACTCCCACCCTGCTCAGCCTTGCAGCGATTCCTGCCTGGGCAATGAGACGCCCCTTTGCCAACCAGCCACCAGACCTTCTCCTGGTGAGCATAAAGCTTCAGGGAGGTAGAATTCTATTTCTCTCCCAATGGCTGCGGCAACCCTGGTCCAATCATTCATTCAAACACATGTGTAAAAACGACTGGAAACGGCGATGATGTAGGTGATAATAACACCAGTGAGCATCCATGGAGTGTTCACTTTGTGGTAATGACTCACATGAAATACCTCACTGTGCTTTCGCAAAAAAAAAGAAAAAAAAAAAATCTTGCTCATGGAGCTGCTGTGGAATCAGCCCAAGCTGGAGCAAGATCCTTGCTGTGTCACTAAAGAGTCCAGTGACCTTGAGAAAGTCCTTCAACCCCTTTGGGCTTCTGTCTCATCTGATAAATAGGGAGGCTTCTGCCCACTCTGCCTTCTTGCTACCAACAGTGCAACTTTACAGAGACATAGCAGAGATAAGGAATGGCAAAGCGCATCAGGAACCAGAATGCACTCTCCACACAGATAAGGCTGGGACAGGCTCGGGTCCAAGGTCATGCAGCTGGTTCACGGCTAGCCTGGAACTGAGGCCCAGGCGTCAGAACTCCCAGGCCAAACAGATGGAGCTGCTGTTCTGCTCAGCTCAGAGGACCACAGAGCCCACCAGCAGCTGGCATGGAAGGCTGCTCCACACAGGAACTCCCCACGGCTGACTTTCTGTCTCCTGAGACCAGCTCCTAGGCCTCACCCATCATAGCCAGCACAGATGCTTCTGTCTCTGAATTTTCAACATACACACACACACTCACTGTCGTACACTTGTATACACCTTCTCTCACACAGATTATCAGAATTCACAGAACTGGTCCTGTAAGCAGTCAGCATCCTGGGGAAATTCTGGAACCCTCCAGCTATGACTGCTCTTTAAGATGACGATTTCTGGAGGTTGGTAGGAATTAAGGAAATAAAGTGCCCTGGGGTAGCCACATGTTTCTCTAGCAAATTTTACTTCATTTTGGTGAATATCAGAAGATCCAAGTAACTCTGACTCTTTAGAAAGTGATTCTTCCTTTATTAGACTAGATGGCACTGTGGTATCACCCTTTTGATGACCAAGGAAATCGTATTTCATGTCAAATAATTTTGCTTCCACTGGGGACTGTCCAAGAGACTAAGCCCTCCCCTTGAGGGGTCCTTGTTGTCCTATGGAAATTTTCTGAAGGAATCTGCCAGAGGACAGCGGCCATCAAATACGCAAGATCACAATGATAATAATGTGTGTTTACACACTATGTCACACTACCTGTCCAAAGGAATTTTAAAAGGCACATGTGCCTTGTGGAACTCCAGAGAGGGCCGGGCCATAGTAGCCAAGACTTCATTTTTTCCTCCTCTGCCACAGCCATGGCTGTGAAATTCAATTTTTGCCCTCAAGAGTTTTTTTTATATCAGCACCTCTCACTACACCTACAGGCTCCATTAGCAAGAGGAATTATTTTCAATATTGCCAAATTGTTTGTGAACATGTTAAACCCTAAAGTCTTGTGGTGACAATGGCTTACACAATTTTCACAATGGATTGAGGTGGCACCCTTCCTAGGGTCAAGGTTCTCTTAGGAGGTTGGGAACAGGGGAGGTTAGTGCTGGAAGGGAAATGAAAGTCCAACAGATTCTCCCAGAATTCCAGCATTCAGAAAGGGCACTGTAAACTGAGGGATGGGAAAGTGAGTAGGGGGTGAGGTTTCCTCTAAATCTCAATGATGACCAGAAAGTTGGAGGGCTCCATTCGTCTGGGGCTGGACAGAAAAACCCACACTGGCTGTTGCATTTCGAAAGGCACCAACAAAAGGTGATAGTGTCTGGAGCAGAGCAGCCCTCACCATGAGAAGGGAACGGGGAATCTGTCCAGGGAAGCAGCCTCTGTAGCAGCAGCAATCTCTTGTGGTCAGCTCGGTGGAGAGACAGAGAGCATGGCCGTGTCAACTAAACTCACCTTATCCATTCCCAGCATCCCCTGCAGCAGCCCTCTCTGTTTTATAGAGAGCAGCAGAATGGGAGCCCTGTCTGGGGCAATTGCACCCCAAAGAGTCCTTCCTACTCCCCCCCTTTATGGCACTCCCTGACCTCCAGCAACCAGGCATTGCAGCTGGCTGGAGGAAAATGCCCTCGCTTCAAAAGTGACTGGCTTTTCATAAAACAGCTCTTTCAGCATCAGCCCTAGGTTCCCAGCAAGTGGACTGGCAGCGCCCTGCTCTAGGGCTCAGGAATTTGTAACTCGGGAGAGGTTTCTCAAGACTGAGCCCCACACGGGATCCGCAGCAGCGACCCAACCCGCCCTTCGGCCCGCGAGGTGCCCCTTGCACTCGCAAAGCACAGGGGATGCCCCGCGTGCAGCCAGTAGCCAGGGGCACAAGCTGGGTACTGGGTGTCCGCAAACAGCCGCAGAGGGACATTCATTCGCCCAAGGAGAGTAGAGCCAGCGGAAAGAAAGGAGGAGCGAGGCGACAAAAGTATGGAAGGAAGAGGGAAAAACACACATACAAACGCACACACACACACACAGAAAAGGTTAAAGAAAGGACGGGAAGCAAAGTGAGAAAGGAAAACGGAGGGAGAAGGAAAGAGCAAGCGGCCAGGAGCTGACAAGATCCCAAGCAAGAGAAAAAGAGGCGAACAGACGAAGCGAGGGGAAAGGCCGGGGAGGAGGGGGAAGAATGCGGGATCGTCAAAGAAGAGAAAGGCGGCTTGGGAACCTGGGCGCCGAGAAAAGAAAGAGGCTGGAGGGGCTCAGGCTACACGGAGAGCGCGGCTCTTTGCGGCGCTCCAGTGCGGAATCTACATTCTGTACCCTGTCCCGGCGACTGCCGGGGGCGGGGGGCGGGGAGGGCTCGTCCCGGGCCTCCCAGCCGCTTCCCCCCGTGCACTCTGAGCCGCCCACAAGGCCAACCCGTGTGCAGACACAGGAGCCGTCCCGGGTAGGAATGGACAAGCTTCCTGCGGCCGCCACAGCGCCGTGCTCCCACGCGCCAGGGCGCCAGGCGCCTGCCCAGCCCAGCCCGGGCGCCACCGCAGGGACGCCGAGGTGCTCCCTGGGTCACCCGCACCAATCGGCCGCGCCTTCCGATCCTCTGCCCGCCCGCCGGGGCCGGGTCAGCTCCCCGGCTCGGCTCGGGGGACCCCGATCTGCCGTGGGCGCGCACTCACCTGGACGGTCTCAGCCTGGCGTCGCGCTTGCCGTCCACCACGGCGGGCACGCAGCTGGTGAGCTCGGTCCAGTCGGCGTGCAGTCCGCAGCTCCAGCCCGTGGAGAACCTGGAGAAGAGCCAGGTCTCCCGCTTACCAGGCCGATGGCAAGTGCATTTCTTCTGACCCACGCGACACTCACACGGCTGCTCCAGCTGGATGTTGCGCACCAGGTGGCGGCCGAAAGTGGTGCCTCCGGTCTTTTGGATGTGCAGGAACACGATCAGGTCATCGCCCTTGATGTCGAAGTCTACCTTGCGCAGAAGGTCGCCGCGGCTGAAATTGTAACGGGGCACGAACCTGGCGGAGCTCTCATCCTCCGAGCGGTACGGGTCCGGCAGCGGGGAGCTGAACGCCTGCAGACGGAGGAGCTGGCATTCTGTGCCGGGGCACACGTATTGGAGGACGATCACCGCAAATAGGAAGAGCATCACCAAAGCCAGCAGTAGCTTGTTGGATTTCTCATCCATGTTCCCGACGCTGGGGGAAACCCAAGCTCCTTACGTCAATCCCGCAGCTCAGCCCGCGCTCGTCGCGCGCCCGCACCGCCCCCTCCCCTGGCGCCGCGGTTGCTCCCCTCTCCCCCTCCCTTCGGCACCGAGTACTCCACCGCGGCGGCGGCGGCGGCGGCGGCGCCCTTCCCCGCTTCCTTCCTTCCCGGCAGGCTCAGCGCTGTGGCTTCTGCCGCACACCCCTCCTCCCCCCACCCCTCGACTCCTTACCGCTGGCCGCCTGCCTTCTCCCCGCACCGGAGCTCTCTGGAGCGGCTTCGCGGGGTTTCGTACCCGTGGGACCCCGCCTGCCCCGGTTGCCCCACTCCCCAACTCCTGTCTCTTATACACATCTTCTCCTTGGGCGAATGAATGTCCCTCTGCGGCTGTTTGCGGACACCCAGTACCCAGCTTGTGCCCCTGGCTACTGGCTGCACGCGGGGCATCCCCTGTGCTTTGCGAGTGCAAGGGGCACCTCGCGGGCCGAAGGGCGGGTTG
>SJYT01010936.1:116831-149116 GCA_006410635.1 Cephalophus harveyi
CCAGGTTGCCCACCTTGGGGGGCGCCTCGAGGGAGCTCAGAGCCCGGCGTTCGGAGTTCCCCTGGGGGAAGGGGGTCCGCGAGCAACCAGACTTGCTAGCTGAGACGCTGCGCTAAGGGTGCCCGCGGAAGCGCGGGGAAGGAGCCGCAGCGTAGCCAAACGCACGCCGCTCCCCTCCAGAGCCCCGAGCCCGGCCGCCGCGGGCCAGCCGGAACTTTGCGCCCTTTCCTCTTCCCGCGGTTGCTTTCCTTTCCCGCACCGCTCCCGCGCGCCCTGGCCCAGAAGCGCGAGTCCCGCTTTCGCCTAAAACGTACCTGGCTAGGGGACCAAAAATCTTGGAGAATATCGCGCCGAGCACGTGCTTCAGAGAGTGGCCCAGGGCGGCCAGGCCCCGGGTGAGCAGGGCCCGGCAGAGGGAGCCCAGGTCCCAGCGTCTCCTGAGGTCGTGCATCCGCCTGCGGCGGCCTCGGAGCAGTAGCGCGAAGAGAGGGGCGCGCGCGGCTCCCGCCAGAGAAGAAGCAGCCTTTAGGGGCTCGTCCAGGAGCGGCTGGGAGTTGAATCCGCGAGACACACCCCTAGGAGGGCCCACGCGGACTGAGGCGGCGACTGATCCGGGCCGGCTTGCTGCCAATTCGGCCTCTACTCTGGAATGCCGGCGGGGACAGGTGGTGCGGGCGGGCGCTCCTCGCTCCGGTTGCAACGGCGGCCCGAGCGCCCGGGCTGCACACGCAGGCAGTGCCATTCCCCCCTTCAGGCAACTCAGGGTACTAAGGATCAGGAGCGAGCTTGAATTTATGTAATAATGCCTCACGCCTAAGAGCTCAAACCACTTAAGCAAAAGACCTGGGTTTTCTCCTGTTTGGGGGAACGGAGGTCACTCTAGCGAGTACATCACTACACTTTGGCTCGTAATTTCAGCCTCCCCAAAAATAAAGGCGCAAATTGGACCTTTTCCCTCTCTCCTTGCCAATTTCCATTCTCCAACGGAAGCAGGGGCATTTTCTGAAAAGGTAAATCAACATGAAGGGAAAAGCATGACAAAAAAAAAAAAAACGTTTCAAAATGAGAATTTGAGCTTTTTTAGAGCAGGGACTGGTCCTTACTTCCCTATTCTTTCTCAGTCCCCAGCATCAAGCCCCGTGCCTACAGGAAGGCTTCACTCCTAAGATTCGTTAAAAGAAAGGCACATGATTAAATACTACATGGGGGAGGGGGGCATCTAATCCAAGGGGGTGTGACAAATGAGGAAACAGGCCCAGAGAGGGAAAGGAATGTGCCCAAGGTCACACAGCAGAGCCTGAGGGTTTGAACCCAGGAAGCCATCCATTTCCTGACACCATCTCTTTTAATAAACAGGTGTAGAGAGCCCTCAAGCCAAGTGTCCCAAAAGGCTCTATTCTGCTGCAGGACCAGCACTGTAAGGATTGGCAAGGAAAGAAGGAACGTCCCTTTAGAATAAGGTCCCAGAACTCAGGACTCTTGACTATTCCCATCTGACTGATCAGGTATTGGGAACTGGTATTTCTGTGAATGGGTGTCCACTGGTGTCCAGTCCCACCTCTGCAGAAGGAACTCGGGCTGGCAGTGGTGTCGCAGAACAGTGTTGTTGGGGAGGTGGGGGCCCGTGAGCTGAGTCCTGGGGGTGGCAGTAAGTCCCTCCAGAGACAGGCGCTCCCAGGATCTCCCCTAGAACATTTGATCCCTTGCTGAGCTCTGTTCATCCCTCGTCTATTCTCTCTGTGCAGTGAGGCAGTGAACACTGGTCTCCAGACCTGAGATTCTGTCATTTGCTTGCTGGGCAGCCTTGGGATTATGACTTGCCCCTCCTGAGCCTCAGTTTCCTCTGCTGTAAAATAGGACTGATTCATTTCTGACCATCTGGGTCACTGTGAGGATGGCCTCTGATGTTGATGTTTAGTCCTACATCCAACTCTTTGCGACCCCATAGGCTGTAGCCCACCAGACTCTTCTGTCCATGGGATTTCTCCAGGTAAGAATACTGGAGCGGGCTGCCATTTCCTCCTCCAGGGGATCTTCCCGACCCAGAGATTGAACCCCGATCTCTTAAATCTCCTGCATTGCAGGTGGATTCTTTACTGCTGAGCCACCAGGGCTTCCCAGGGATGGCTTTGGGCAATTCCAAATATGAGCTCAGATGTGCCAACTGAGTCAGGGGCCAGTGAAGGCAGAGGCCCTTCTCAGGCGATTTCACAGCTGTGCCTCTTGCCCTTACCTCCTCCCCAGACGTCCCCAGTCCTGGTTGGACTTCTGAGTGGCCCCCAAGCTACTGGGGACAGTGAGAGTCCCTTCGTCTAGCGGCAAGCATGAGGGATTCTTGAGAATCCTGCATTTCAGGCATTTCACCTATCGGGATCCTGGGGAGGGATGGGGGGGATCAGCTGATGGATGAAAGAGTCAGACTAAGGAGTCAGATGCAGCAACTTTCAAGGCAGACCCCTTGGCCTCCCAGAGAGCTCCTCAGATGCCCCCAGGCTTGTGGGACTCATCTGCAAGGGCAGGGGAGGGGAGAGCCAGGGGAGCCATAAGGATCGCTGAGGAGCTCAACTTGCCAGTTGTCCCTGCCTGCTCCCAGGCCACCCATTCGGCTCCTTTGGCCTCTTCAGTAGGTGGCTCTCTTCATGGTGCCATATGAGGACCACTTCCTGCCCACCAATACATTCAATGGGTCCCCAGAGGAACACTTCTAGAACACAGTGGGTCACACATTCATGCACCCAGTGACTCTTAAGAACTCTGGAGTTCCTGCTCTAAGAGAAATCAGTGGGACTGGAACATGGGAAGGTGCCTTGGATGGGGGTGGGGGACTGGTAACCAGTATAGGAAACAGTCAGGATGTACTCATTTAGGTCATAAAGAAGGACACATGCACACAGTCAATCTGATTCTCAGAGGAAGGGGCAGTCAGGTTGGTAGTTTTGCTCTGCACAAAGAAGGAACAGGATGAGGCTGTGAAGTCCAGCTTCTGAGATCAGATGTGTGCGCTCATTCACTTAGTCATGTCTGACTCTGCGACCCCATGGACTGTAGCACGCCAGGCTCCTCCGTCCATGGAATTCTCCAAAGCAAGAATACTGGAGGGGGTTGCCATTTCCTCCTCTAGGGGATCTTCCCAACCCAGGGGTCAAACTCACCTCTCCCGAGTGTCCTGCATTGGCAGGCAGATTCTTTACCACTGAGCAACCTGAGTGTATTCTAGTGTGACTATATACACCAGCTCACTGGAGGGTATTTGCATTTCTATGACTTTCCTCTACCATTATCCTATAAGAAAAATAAAGAAATGACTCTCTCGTGGTAGATTTCATATATCTGGGTTCCTAAAAGTGGGAAGAAACTGTCTGTGGGGGAATAGGGAACAAGTCTCAGAGGACTGTTCCTGGAGTGAAGAGGCTCCCTGCTAAGAAGAAGGAATTGTTGCCGTGTGTGTCCTGAGAACCATGTTCTCCTGAGGCCATGCCTGGGCCTTCGTAGGACATTCCAAGACCTCATGCAATGCTGGGCTGGGCCCATCTTCCAGGAACTGGTTCCCCTCAGGAATTGAGTAACAAAGATCTTGATACTCTAGAAGGGCTTCCCAGACGGTGCTAGTGGTAAAGAAATCACCTGCAATGCAGGAGACATAAGAGATGCAAGGTTCTATCCCTGGGTCAGGAATAGCAACCAACTCCAGTATTCTTGCCTGGAGAACCCCATGGACAGAGGAGCCTGGTGGGCTACAGTCCATGGGGTCGCAAAGAGTCAGACACAACTGAAGCGACTTAGCACGCATGCTCATACTCTGAAATCAGCCCTCTTTTGGAGATCGGGGTGAGGGACAGGTCTATGGTTTTGCATCTTCTTCCTTAGGGCAGCCTGAGTGGTCGTCTGTGTATATATTTGGGATTCAGGATTTGGAACATGAGGAGGATTCTGCAGTCTGAGCAGGGCTTCTGGTTGTTTCCACAGTGTGCCGTTCTTTTCATTATTTATCCAGAACCTTGTCCTCCCGTGGTTTCCACAAAAGCTTGCCGATTCTGGGAGCATAAAGGTCAGAGTGGCTTGCATACTAAGCAGCGTGCTCCCAAATACGCATTTGGTTGCTGGTGTCTGAGAGGAGAGCAAGAGGTGGTTGAGAGAGCCCTGGCCTGGGAGTCCAGAGGCTTGGGTTGCCGAGAACAGGACCCTGTATGACCACGAGGAAGACACCTGTTCGCTCTTGGGCTAAGTTGCCCTATTCGTAAGAAGTCACAGTCAGTGTTGTCCCCTAAGGGCATTGTCCTGCTCTAATACAGTAAGTCACTTGCTTTGCTTGTCTTCTTCAAGGGCCAGAGTGCTGCCAAACTCTCAGCGCCTCATCGCAGGGCAGAGCCCAGTCCTTCCTGCTTTCTGTAACAGTCACGTGGTGGGGACCCATTAAGCCATCAGCAGCTGGACTTGTCCTGAGCCCGTGTGACAGGGGTAACAGCAGGGTCCCCTGTTCAAATTGAAACAGAAACAGTGGAAACTTAATGTTAAATAAAGTGCTGGCAAATAACTGCAGTAAATAAATTTATTATTTTTTGATGCATTTATAATTCTTTTTTTTAATTTATTTATTTTAATTGGAGGTTAATTACTTTACAATACTGTATTGGTTTTGCCATACGTCAACATTAATTCGCCACAGGTATACACGTGTTCCCCATCCTGAACCCCCCTCTCTCCTCCCTCCCTGTACCATCCCTCTGGGTCATCCCAGTGCACCAGCCCCAAGCATCCAGTGCTGGCATTCTTTATAGAGTATAAAACACTAAGAAAATATACTTTCCCCTTTCCCCAAGCATTGCCTCAAAGCTGTCTTTCCAGCTGTCACTAATTTTTTTAAAAAAAAAAAAGCTCATACTCTCAATTATAGGTGATTTTTGTCACCAAGATTGAAGACATGCAAACTATTGTCACTTCATTGCTGTTTTTCTGCATCTCTCCAAACTGAATGAACAGCATTGCTTCATGAAAGCACTGCTCCGAAATTTGACTTTAATATTCTAAACAGGTTCGGTATGTTATAGACAGCACTCTCAATGGTTGTCTATTTTTCTCCCATGAAGCACTGAATTTATTTGTTCAGCCTTTAAAAAAACACATGGCGTTGAAGGAATTAAAAGAGGAGGAGGATGTAGGGGTAATGTGTATGCTGAATGAACGCGTGCTGCAAAGGCAAGAGAAAGAACCACTGGACCAGGGCTCATGGTCAACTGTGAACATCAGACCCATGGCCACCCTTCTCCTGATGAGAACTGCCCACCGTTTCCCCAATAGTGATGCCCCCATTTCTCACTGACAGCCTTTGGAGGAGTCTGTTCAGGCAGAACTTTGAAAGCCATGGTGAGCCAAGGCCTGACAACCACCAGGGGCAGCAGGTCAGACTCCACTCCTGATACAGTCATGTTGCTTATTTGGGCCTCAGTCTCCACTCATAAAATAGCCTGACCAGGTACCCTCCAAAAGTTGGCTTAGGGGTAGAATAAAGAGGAAGCCAATCACAAATGAGTTTATTTTTTAAAGGAGAGGGCACAGGTTTGGAGAGCACCTTGCCCTGGGGTTTCATCAGGGCTCTCTGAGCTGTCTCAGAGCCTCAGTTTTCTCATCCTTGAAAATGGGGCTATAACAACCTCACTGGGTTGTAATATGAGTTCACTAAAACAATCTGTGGAAGGTACTCAGTTGAGTTCCTGGAAAGAGTACACCTTGTGTAAATGTCCATTTCTCTTCAATTTTGACTCAATATCTTTGGTTTGAGCCCTTGGTTTATATTTCCCACAACAGTAACATACACATATTTAATGACGGGGGTGGGGCTGGCTCTGCCCCCACCCCATTTTCTTTGCCTGCCTTCTTGTCTCACCCTCCCTTTACACATCTCCAGTGCTTTCCGGAGCTGGTGTACCCTGGGTGACGAAAGGATAAAATGATCCATTTAATCACACTGAAGAATGAGGCATGTCCACGTGAACCCTGGCAGGAGACATCTACAAAAGAGGAGGAAAAATGATCCCCACCAGGAGACACCATGAAACAGGCATAATGGCAGTGGAGGAGATGCTTGGGGAGCTGAGCTGGAGGGTTTTAGTATGTGCAGAACTTACAGGGCCAGCTCCACTCTAAATTATTGACAGTAATTTTCGACTCTATTCACTTCAAAAGTTAATGGTCAATTTGGCCAGAGCAGTTTCGACTTGATCAGCTGGGCAAACCACAGCAGTCATGAAAAACATGGTCAGTTTTGTGTTCATTCGGTGTGAGCCAGAGCTGGGCCAGCAACACCCTTTCCCCGTGGCTGAGTAGAAAGAGCGCGAAGCTGGAGGCGAAGAAAACAATGTTTGAGTCTTAGTTCTGCCTCCAGCTCACTGTGTGACCCTGGGCTAGTCTCTTGACCTCTCTGGGATTTAGCTCCTGACCTTGGTAAATGGAGGGGCTGTATCAGATGATTCCGAAGACCAAAGACCGGTCCCAGCAGGAACTTGCTGTGATCTAAGTTAATGCCAGCTACCAAGCAGAGCTGAGGAGGGACCACACTCTCTCCAGCCTTTGTGCGGGCAAAAACGCTCTACCGAAGATGACCTCAAGCTTGTGGCTGAGTCAGAAAAGCCAAGGAGGACTTAGAGGAGGCAACTTTCTTCGATCACGTGGGTAAGAGAGAAGCTTGAAAATAAACCTTCCAGGCTTCTGCTGACTTGGAAAGTAAAGTCAAAACTGAAGGATTGGGGAAAAGTGTTGAGAACTGACCTCCCACTGACACAAAAGCCCTAGATAGGTTTTAATAATGATAATAACAAAAGCAAGAATGGCCCTGCCTGGCCCACAGCCTCCCACTTGTTTGCTTACTGTGGGATCTTTGCAAGAGAGGAGCACGCCCACTGCTGATCTCCTGGCTGGTCTCTGTGGGAGTTCTAGTTTTGAATAATAAAATACAAAAGCTGAAAATTATATCTCAGAGCAATCTGGAGGATTTAGAGGAAGTTAGCCTCTGAGGGCAAAGTGGCTCCCAGGAAAAGGATCTCTTTGTCACCCAAATGGGCTTGAAGAGGGAGATTTTATAAGAACAACCCAGGAAAAGAGAAAAATTAGTTTAGAGAAATCATACATGTCACCGCCTAAGTGAAAATTAATTTTTAATCAGAGGGAGCAAGATTAGACTTAACTGGGCTTGAGAGCAAAACCTAGAAAAGGACTTACTTTTTTATGTACGCATTTTCAAAATCCAGATTTCACTAAAAGGCATGAGAATGCAGAAAGCTTAGAGCAAGCTTAGAGCAGCAGAGGGAAATGAACTTGGTGAAAGACACAGTGAACATTCATCCACACTGAAAAGCCGCCTTAGTGGGTCCATCTTGTGAAATATTTAGCTGACACAGAAGACAATATTCCAGTCCCCAGTCAGAAGAGTTGATACAAGTGAATAAAGGGTTAGAATTGTGATGGGGGGCAACTGAGGAGAGGGTGACATTTTGCCAAGGCTGCCAGCTCCAGTGCTCTGCACCCTGGTCAGGGATTGCTGGCCATGGTGATGTCACCTGTAGGCTGACTCCAGAATGTTTAGCAGACTATGCCAGGAAGACCTCCTTGACTCCATACCTATTATGTGTCAAGCACTTGGCTACACACTTCACATGCCCTCTCTCAATTAACATGCTTAGCAAGGGACTTCCCTGCTGGCCCGGTGGCTAAGACTGTGCATTCCCAATGCAGGGGGCTCCAGGTTCCATCTCAGGTCAGGGAACTAGATTCCACATGCCGCAACTAAGAGTTCATGTTCACAACTAAAAGATTCTGCATGCTGCAACCAAGACCTGGCGTGGCCAAATAAATAGATTAAAAAAAAAAAAAATGTTTGGCAGCCCAGTGAGGTGGTAACTTTTGTTGGATCTATTTTACAGATGAATAAAATGGGGTTCAGGATTAGAGCTACCAGCTTGGAAGTGCCGTGTTGTTGCTGTGCTCAGTCAGGTCCAACTCTTTGCAACCCCATAGATTGTATCCCGCCAGGCTCCTCCGTCCATGGAATTCTCCAGGCAAGAATACTGGACTGAGGTTGCCATGCCCTTCTCCAGGGGATCTTTCTGACCCAGGTATTGAACCCGTGTCTCTTACATCTCCTGCATTGGCAGGCAGGTTCTTTACCATTGGCACCACCTGGGAAGCCCAGTGGAGCTGAGACTTGAACCCAAATCTGTTAATCTCCACAGTGAGTCTAGTGTCCCAGTGATGCTCATCCAGTTCCAAGACGTCTGGGCGTGAGCTGGAGAGTGAGTCATCCTGTCCACAAATGGAATATCAAGAAACTTGGATGGTCCTCATCCTAGGCAGAGAGAGATCATGGTGTGTTGGGGGGCACATGCCCTGAGGACACTGAAGGAAATCGAGGTTAGGGGCTCAGAGCCTGAACTTTGTTAATACTAAAGAGGGAAGCATAGATGCAGACACTGCAAACTGGGTAACTCAATGCACACACAACCTTGGGACATCACCCACACTATCTGATACGGTTATTTTATTTATTTATTTATTTTTTGGAAGTGTTTTAAGCAACTTTGTCCACTCCACTATGCAATAACCTTCTAGAAGGCTGGGACCTTGGCTTCTTCATTTTTAAAACTTCTCCTCAGAGCCCAATAACAATAATATTTGGTCTAAGGCTTCTTGGTTTACCAAATACTTTCATGGACACTGACTCGACCTTCAGAATAACTCAACAAGGCAGCTATTCTTGCCCTTACTTTATCTGTGGGGAAATGGCATTTGGTAGGGCTGAAGGATCTTGGTCAAGGGCACACAGCTGATGTGGAATTGTCACTGCTGACCACTCCCTTGGTACCTGCAAGCACACAAGCCAACACAAGTAATCACAAGGCCCCTCACGGAGGATCTGCCATAGATTAGACGCTCAAGAGATGTCAGTTGTCCCCTTTCTTGACAATATATGATTTTAAAATGTTTTCTTTGCACTAATTAAATCCTACCTGGTACCCCAATATATTCAACAGACACCAGTCTACATTCTCAGAGAGCATGTGCCCAATAACCCAGTCCCTTCCTTGTCAATGAGGTTGTACAAAAAGTGTCCTAGCTCTAGAAGATGTGGCACATATATACAATGAAATGCCACTCAGCCATAAAATTAAGAATGGAATAATGCCATTTGTAGCAACATGGGTGGACCTAGAGGTTGTCATACTATGTGAGGTAAGCCAGGTGGGGACAGACAAATACCATATGATACCATTTATATGGAATCTGAAGTATAACATGAATGAACACATCTATGAAACAGAAACAGATTCACAGACAAGAAGAACAGACTTGTGGTTGCCAAGGTGGGGATGGGAATGGGGGAAGGATGGATTGGGAGTTTGGGATTAACAAATGCAAACTATTATATGGACAGGTAGATCAGTAACTGAATCACTTTACACCAAAAACTAGCACAACATTGTAAGTCAACTATGCTTCAATAGAATTAAAAAACATTTTTAAGTGTCCTAGCTCTGCCCAATTACAAATGCCACCCTCCATCTGTGGCACCAAGAGTGTGACACTGTGAGCAGTGTGTGGTTGCACAAGCACGCTACAGTTTGTATCAACATCTACAGCCCCATTAGGACAAATAGTTGATTTTTTAGACCAAGTCAACAAGCTGGTGTGTTTTATTTCATTCGAGCTGTGTCTGTCCTGCTCAGTCTTCTCCCTGCAAAAAGCAGCTTTTTGACTTGGTCTAAAAAATCAACTATTTGTCCTAATGGGGCTGTAGGTGTTGATACAAACTGTAGTGTACCTTTTGCAGGGAAAAGGGTGAGCAGGACAAGACACAGTTCGAGTGAAATAAAACATACTGTAAACGTTTCACCCTAAACGTTTCTATAGTTCCAGATCTTGCCAGTGGTTTGTTAGCAAGTCAAAGCAGAAACTGACTTTTGGTATTCCGGAGTCTTCTGGAAGACAGCCATATAAGGAATTGCTCGATGAACAGTTCCTGGCTCTCTAATCAAGGACAAATCTTCTGCCAGCTGAGATGCAAGATGCTGTGGCAGTAGCAAGCTAACAACAAAGACAATGACAACAACTATTTGCCAGGATGACGCAAACCCAGATTGCAGGAGAGGCTGTTTTCTTAGTGGAATGCATCTGGAAGTATGGCTAGATGTGATTTATCATCTGCATTAGATGCTCCACCATGACATCCTAAATAGACATTTTATGTTGGATATCAACTGGGAAAATTTTTATTCAACGCTAATTTCATCAAAACCTGTGTAGCTGATACAGCCAGATTTCATCAACCGAAGGAGAATGAGTATAATATAAGCTATTCACTCTAAAGGCATTACTTTATTATCTGAACCTTCTTTGAGCTCTATTATACAATAGAGTTTGTAGCCTAATACTTAGATTAAAAAAAATGTAGAGTCGGAGATTCAGGCTGAACTGTACCTCCTTGTAAGACCTCTGAAACGGATCTGAAATGATAAGGAAGTCACTCTTGGAGTTTTTACAGACCACTCTTCATGTCAAAGAACGTAAAAAAGTCTCCCAAAGGCAAAGTGGTTTGGGCAGGTCCTTTTCCTGCCCTTCCTTCTTAAAAGTCTGCTGCAAAGGCTCTGGTCAGTGCTGCAGGCTGCTCTTTCATCTCCGTAACCTGAGCATCTCTGCAGAGCAGGCTCCTTCTCCGCATGGCATTCAGTGAATTCCGAGTCAAGTCCAGGCTCGAGTCAGCTGCCTTCATTGTAAGTCTTTTGCAATTCAGTGGATGGCTTGGCCCTTATGCCTTGAGGATTGGAATCTCCTGGACAGGGATAGGATTTCACTTTCCATGTCTACAGCACTTGCACCAAGTTTATTAATATAGTCTATACAGGGGGATCATATTGACAGCAAGCTCAAATCCACATCATAAAGTCTGTGGCTTGAAGCTAGACTTGAGCCAAGCCCCCCAGGAGGAGACTGAATCACCCTAGGCATCAGCCACCCTGGGGAATTTTGAGAGTTCAAAATCCAGTTCAAGTCGATCCTGTCTAGGACACTGCTTCTTTCTTTCTATATCGGCCTCACTCTCCCAGACATCCCACCCATGCCTGGAGGTGCATTTCCACACAAAAGGAGGAAAAACATAATTTGGAGAACACCTCGGGTGTTACCTCCACTGAGGCATTAAGGACTCAGAGTTTTAAATGAATAAATGAGTCATAATACCGTGATGTATCCCAGCCAAAGAATCAATGAGGCCATTGGAGGAGCTGGCAATTGCAGTGGAAGGAATACACTTTCTGGATTCAGACCAGGATTTGGATCTCCATCTGGCTCCTTACTGGCTGTGTGGCCTCAGGCAAGCAGGGCCTCACTTTTCCCATCAATACAGTGGGGATAATTCTAATCAGCTATCTTGTAAAGCATACATGAGAAAAGAGAGGAAAAAAAGGTATATAAAGCACCTTTTACAGGACCTGGCAGAGAATAAATACCCAACAAGTGGCAGCTACTGTTATGGAAGAGGCCAGAGAGATGGCTAAGTGTGTCTGTTTCCTCCAGTCATGTGTGAATGTCTGCCTCCACTGTGGACAAGAAGTGCTCTCCTCAGATAAGACACTGGATCACTACATATGCTTTACTCTTTCTTTTGTTGTTGGTGTTTAGCCACTAGTGAAAGTGAAAGTCACTCAGTTGTGTCCGACTCTGCGACCCCATGGACTATACAGTCCATGGAATTCTCCAGGCCAGAATACTGGAGTTTATAGCCTTTCCCTTCTCCAGGGGCCCTTCCCAACCCAGGGGTTGAGCCCAGGTGTCCCACATTGCAGGCAGATTCTTTACCAGCTGAGCCACCAGGGAAGCCCAAGAATACTGGAGTACATAGCCTATCCCTTCAGTGGATATTCCCAACCCAGGAATCGAACCAGGGTCTCCTGCATTGCAGGCGCATTCTTTACCAACTGAGCTATCAGGGAAGCCCAACTAGGTCGTGTCTGACTCTTTGCAACCCTATAGACTGTAGCCTACTAGGCTCCTCTGTCCATGGGATTTCCCAGGCAAAAATACTGGAGTGGGTTGCCATTCCCTTCTCCAGGGGACCTTCCCAACCCCGGATCAAACTCTCATCTCCTGCCTTGGCAGGCAGATTCCTTACCACTGGGCCACCTTGGAAGCCCATACTTTTTCTTTCACCTTTGTGTTTTTAATGATCCAAGTCATTCATGACTGCAAACTCCATGAAAGTTCAAATATTGTAGAAAAAACAAAAATTCTCTTGACTCACATACAATCCCACTGCCTTCCCTCAGGGAAATCGCTGGTTTCAGTTTGTTTTGCAAGTTAAGGGACTTTTTGGTATGCAAGTGATATAAGAATAGACATATAAAAAATACATAGCGTTGTTTTATGTGGGTTTTTTGCAAAAAACCAAAATGTGTGTTTTGTATGCATGTTTCAATATTGAAGTATGATATGCATAAAGAAAAGAGAACATAGGCTAAGTGCATTGTTTGAATTTTCACAAACTGAACACACATATAATCGACATTCATATTGAAAACTATTATTATTGCCCCAGAACCCTCTTTTGTGCCCTTTTCTAGTCAATAAACTCCCCAAAATGGCAACTATTGTGACTTATATCAGTGTATATGAGTTTTGCATGCTTTTGTACTTTATATAAGTTGAAGCATACAGTGTATTGGTTTTGTGTGGCTGCTGTCACAAATAACCACAAATTCCACAGCTTAAAACAACACAAAACTATCATCTCACAGCTTCTCTAGGTCGAACATCCAGGCACAGTGTGGCTAGATCCTCTGCTCAGGGCCTCCCAGGGATGAAATCAAAGTGTCCACCAGGAATTGGGTCTCTTCTGGTGCTGGGTTTACCTTCCAAGTTTACCAATTGTTGGTAGAATTGATTTCCTTGTGGTTGTAGGACTGAGGTCCTCATTTTCCTGATTGCTCTTAATTGGGGGTCATTCTCAGCAACTAGAAGCCACTCACATTCCTTGTCACAAGGCTTCTTCCACCTTTAAGCCAGCAACAGAGAACTTTTTTCATGTCAGTCCCCCTTGTGCTTTAACTCTGACTTCCTCTTCTGCCAGCAGTTAAAGAACATTCTCTGCTTTGGAAGAACTCATTTGACCAGGTTGGGCCTCACCTGGATAATCTCCCTATTTTAAGAGTCACTGCTTTGGGACTATAAATCTGCAAAATTTCTTTACAGTAGTACCTAGATTAGTGTTTGAATAACTAGGGACATATTTGTGCCCACTGCACTCCAGGCATCTTAGAGGAGATTCTGCCCACCATATGCACTATGTCCTCTTTGATGTCCAGCTTCTTTCACTCAACATTGTGTGTGTAAGGTTCATCCATATTGTGAGGATCAGATCTTTTGGTGAACATGTGTACATATAGAACTAAACACTTTTTGCTATAAGACAGTAAAGTTTTGGACTTTTTGTTACCACAAAATAATCCAGCCTATCCTAACTGACATGAGTCTGAGTGAACTCCAGGAGTTGGTGATGGACAGGGAGGCCTGGCGTGCTGCAGTTCATGGGGTCGCAAAGAGTTGGACACAACTGAGCGACTGAACTGAACTGAACTGATCCTAACTGATGCAGCAATCTGAAAGTGGAATTGCTATGACCAAAGGTGATAGAGCTTCCCTGGTGGCTCAGACAGTAAAAAAGCCACCTGCAATGTAGGAGACCCAGGTTCGATCCCGGGGTCAGGAAGATCCCCTGGAGAAGGAAATGGCTACCCATTCCAGTATTCTTGCCTGGAGAAGTCCATGGACAGAGGAGGGTGATAGATGCTGCTATATTGCCCTCCAATAAGGCAACACCCTGGATATTGTACAACAGCATCTTGCCATATCCTTACTGACAAATGTTATGACAGAAGCCTGTGTGTGTAAATGAACTATGACCAATCTGAGCTTTATTTTGCATGCCTATAAAATAAGGATTTTACCCTAAGGATCCAGGAGTACAAGCCTAACTCCTCACCTGTCTGAACCACTAACATCACCACCAAGGACTGTGCATGTCCCTTACTGTGCTCTGTTTTGTTTTTTTTTAATGGAATTTATCACTCCCAAATATTCCATATATTTACTAATTAAGGGTGCTTATTGTTTGCTTTCTATTTCTACTCACTAGGATATGAGCTTCTGCATGGGGGGTGGGGTGAAATCTCCGTTAGGTTGTTGTTAGATCCCAGAGGCCTAGAAAATTCCCTGACACATAGCAGGTGCTTAAAAATATTGGTTAAATGAACACATAAATATTAACTCAATATATGAACTTGAGGTTATTATCCATAATTATAGGTTATTTTACAGTAATAGTCATCATATTTTCTAAATCAATTAAGTCACTGCTTTAAGAAAGTATTTTCTGCATTGAAATGTGGGAAACGATTTAACTATGCATTTGTAGCCATTGAATCCACTTTGTCCTTCTTCTACCTCATTTTTAAATTTTACTTTATGCAGTTGTTGAGAAATTTTTTTAGAATATCCTAAACTCTTTCTGGTTAAGCGTATAAAATTGAGACTACTAAAGAAAACCAGAGATTTAAAGATCCTCTCTTCCTAGAGCATTCTACCATACCAAAACAATAAATATTTGTCCCTGCAAATTCTGTCCTGAAATATCTTCCCTTCTCACTGCAGCTGATCAGTATGCTGCTTTTCCTTCAAGATCGGAATCAGTGAGGGTCCACAGCAGAGCTGTCAAAAAGAACTTTCTGCAACGATGGAGATATCCTTCATCTGCCCTCCCCCAGATCATAGCTGCTAGCTACCTGTGGCTTCCGAACCCTTGAAATGTGACTGTGACTGAGGAATTAATTTGTAATCGAACTTAATAATAAGGCATTTTTATTCACTTTAATCTTAAGTAATTTAAATGACCACAGGTGAATAGTGGCTATCATATTGGACAGTACAGCCCTAGAAGAAAGAGATGGAAGAATGGAATCCATTTTTGATCCTGATTATGGCAGCCAGAGGGATCCTGAGACTCAAAGGTGAGAGAAAAAGGTGCCGGGTCCCTTTGTTCACAACCCCTTCCCCCAAGTGATGGAGAAGAAGCAACAGAGTGTTCTCACCTTCTCTCCTCAGATAGAAGAGCTTGGGCAGGGGGACAGAAGGACCTCTTGTAGTCATTGAACATCACCCTAAGTTGTTCCTTCATGTGGTCACTGGCTTAAGTTGTGTCTACACAGGCCCAGTGACTCAAGCTGGAACTCTGAATGTGAAATGGCCATTTGGAGACAAGGATTTCACAGCTCACACACAGTTCCCCTGGCCACACTATGCTTTGTGCAGTTCACCCTGGGGGCACTGGCAGAGGCACTCAGTCCATCTGCTAGAAGATTGGACACTTCAAAGGAGGTGGTAATTACTGAAGCAGGTAATGGATCATAAGGAAGTAAAGTCTAGATACGTCACCCAGTAAAGAAAATAACCATAACTAAGGTTTTAAAAGAGCAAAGAAAAGAATATTACCTACTTCGAGCTACTTCTTGGAGCAGAGGATATTTGGCTCTACTGTGATGTTCTGAAATTAATTTGAGGTTGAGAAACTGTAATATATTACAGCTATCAGTCTCTCTGGATGGCTTTACAATCAACATGTAAGATATGAAAAAAGAAAGATGCCAATAACATATTAATGTGGTATTTGGTGTTCAATCTTCTTTATGCAGCAGAATATTACAGCTGAGCAAAAAATGATCAAAAAGTTGGTTCTCTTTTATACAAAGAAACAGAAGGAGGAAAGTTGAACTTTAAATTATCCCATCTGTCTCTTTCCATTGATTAAGTCTTCCTCATTAAGATAAATTTCGAGTTAGAATATCATTATCTTTTGAGTTCTCCAGAAAGTATGCCTTTCAGCTACCTTGGTTTCTTTCTTTTTCTTTCCTGATTTTTTTCTTTTCCTTTTTTCCCCTATATTGGCAGCTTCTAAGGAAGAATTATCCCGCTATGTATGTCCCAAATTTCTTATTTGAGTTCTTCTGGAAATATATGTATGGTTAGCTTAACACCTGACACCCACCTCATAGATGTACCCAAGCGAAGTCAGACATCTGCCATGTTGGCACAAGAAGGGTGTGTGACTTCTCTCAGACAGAAGAGAGCCCAAACTCAGCTCTACCATAAACTAGCTGTGGGATCTTGGGGGAGTCATTTACCCTGCTTCTCGGCTTCTTCATCTGTTGAAAGGGAGACACCAGTGAAGAGGACAGAATGGCTGAGTGAGCTTGCTTTTTGACTTCTGGCTGGTTCTGGTTTGCTTCTTCTGACAGATGCCATGGCTCTGCTCAATGGCTTATTTCTGTCCCTCTCCAACAACCAATACTGATGTGATGTGGACATTCTTGGTAACTGGTAGATACCAAGTGCCCACTGGGCATGAATTCATCCCCCCTCCTTTCCCACATTCTCAGCCAAGCAGCTAGAGCTGCATGTTCATCAGATGCCATTTGTTCTCCTCCTACCCTTCATTGCCAGGGATGAAACGAAGGGACGAAGCAGGAAGCACTCATGATGAATAAGACGTTTCTGTTCAGTTGCCTCCCCCTACTCCCCATCCCTACAGCCCTGAGGATCCATCTACTTCCCTATTTGTGGGCTCAGTATCCTCCCCAAACCCACCTTCAGACCCTTCATTAAACTACACTGTGGGTGAGTGAGAACTCTCCTTGTTCCACAGACATTTCCACGCGGATCAGAATCTCCAGTTAAAATGGATTGTTCTCTGAGTACAAAATCTTAGGCATGAAGCTGTGGGAGAATATCCTCCGTTTCAAAAGCCTTTTCTGGAGTTCTGGAAACAAGGCCATATAATTACATGCTCACAGGGGTGAGCCAACACCACAAGGCCTTCTTGAACCGCAAAAGGGCCAACTGTTTTCCCAGGGGAGATTGCCCAAGTCCTTATCCGCAGGAAAGGAATTCTATTAGGTCCCCATCAGTTTGAACAAGAGGGGGCAGCAGAGAGCAGTTGGCCAGAGCCCCAGGAGCAAAAAAAAAAAATGCTGCCTTGGAGAGAGATTTGTGAGGAGGCAGGTTGGAAATGGGAGTGAGGTTGATGTCAAGAGAACAAACAGTACGGGGAAAGAGGGTGAATAGGTCTAGGCTTCAACAGACACCATTGTGGCTGGAACTAGAGAATAATGAAGGTATCTCAATCTCCAAAGAAAGTCTCAGGAGTGAAAGTGAAAGTCGCTCAGTCGTGTCTGACTCTGAGACTCCATGGACTGTAGTCCATGGAATTCTCCAGGCCAGAATACTGGAGTGGGTAGCCTTTCCCTTCTCAACCCAGGGATTGAACCCAGGTGTCCCACGTTGCAGGCGGATTTCTTTACCAGCTGAGTCACAAGGGAAGCCCAAGAATACTGGAGTGGGTAGCCTATCCCTTCTCTGGCAGATCTTCCCAACCCAGGAATTGAACCAGGGTCTCCTGCATTGCAGGCACATTCTATACCAACTGAGCAATCAGGGAAGCCCAAAAGAAAGTCTCTAGGGAGAAAGCAAAAGATTCTTCAAGAGATTAGAGCAGCCCTTCTCAACCCTGTGGGTTGAGAAATATGATGAACTCTAAAGGCCTTCTCTGGAGAAAAGTCAACGTGGATTTTATAATCAAACTCAAGAAGTGTTAAGCTTCCTGAACAAACCCATGCATGGACTGCAGGTCCAAATGAATATAGGTGCTCTGAGACAGTAAAAGCAAGGCCACCCTGTCACTTGGGTTCTTTATCCTCTTGGATGTGTAAGTCTGGGCTGCCCACTCAGTCAGGAAGGGGCCCAGGCCTGTCTTCAGAGGTACTTGCATTTCTATTAGTTCTAAACAATCCCAAAGCAGCCTTGGACTCGAGTTTATTAAGGATTCATATATAAGATTTGAGGGTTTCTTTGCTACTCTCTACCTCCATCCATTAGCTAACATGTTGAAATATTCCTAAGTGCCAAAGACTGCGTTTCTTACCTAAATATGGCCTCAAATCAATGAACTCTTCTCATCTTCACTTTACAGTAAAGTGAGGTGAAATCACTCACCCAGGTTCACACAGCCAGCCAGTCCTAGAGCTGGGACAGGCATCCATCTAGCACACTCTGAGCATGAAGTCTGGGTCATTAACCATGCTGCTGACCAGACCCAGCTCAGGCTTCAGAGTTTTTACAACATTTCAACATTCTTCTAGGAGGAACCTTGTTCAGAAGGTCGGTTTTGAGTCTTTGTTTTTCTGATGGATAGTGAAGATCCCAGTCTCTGAGATTCTTATCCAATATGTGGTTAAGCAGGTGAGACACCCACCCAGGGTGGGTGAAGGGAAACGGGAGGCCCTGTGATGCTTGCTTTCTTGACACCCTCAGTTCATATGTTGCTTCAAACACTGGACATCCTCCCATAACTGCACAGCTTTGCCGAGGCAAAAACATTCTTGCTCCAGAAATGCATACAGCCTGTGGAATTTTGTAGATAGAAGTTGTTTATTAATGACTCCTTTTTATTGTTATGTTCTCTTAGATTTTACTTGATAAAATATATCTGTTGAAAGAGGGAATATGCTTTAGAGAAAAAAAAAGTGTGTCCAGCTGCACCGGCTGCTTCCTCCCCACTTGAGGACGGAGGTTTGGCTCACTCCCCTGATTATGAGAAAGGTAGTGGTGAGACATAGGTTCCATGCCTGCTGGGATAGTTGGCCTGTAAAAAAAAATCAGTTCCCTTAGTTTTTTTTTTTTTTTTTAATGTCACGTTTGTTAACTTACTTTGTGAACAACCACATGGAACATAAAATAGATATGATCACAAAGAGTGGGCATTTTAGAGAATAATAAAGTCAGTGCATCATATAAATAACACATTCCTGTGGGTTAATTTAACTTGTCTTTATAGCAAAATCACAGCTACCTTTCATACTGTTCAATCTACAGTCATCTTAGATGTATGGGGCTTTTCACCAGCTTTATAAATAAATTGAATCAAAGCCTCCAATGAGAAAATGAAAAATAATTAAAAATGATGTTTTTCTCAACCCCCCTGCAATGGCATGGCATTATGGCTGATAGCCATGAAAATATTCAATGTGCTGAGTTTTGCTCCATTTCCCATATTAAAACACGTTTGGAAAAGATGTTTATTTTCTTCTTCCAGCTACCTGGATTAATGAAAGTGTCCAGCCAACCACTCTCTGCTATTTTAGCTCTGTTATTCTTTTTCCAGGAGGAAAAGAAATTTTAATTAACATGATTTCTCCACATGCATCTGAAGGGTATGGTGGGCTCACAGTGACACACTCTGCTCTGGCATGCAATATTCAGTACAGGTAAAGCATTTATCTGTAGAAGGAGGTTTCTTCTGGCAAAACAGCACAGTCCTCAAGAGGAGGTGGAAGACGAGCAAGAGAAATGGAAGAGAAGGGAAGAGATGATGATGAAGGATGCAGGAGAAAATTCTTAAGAGTGGAGGAAAGCCCTGGTATTGAACTTTGAATGGATTGAGTTGAAATGCAAAAGCAAATGAGTCATTAACTACCCACAAGAGATGAAGTTTTCAACCAGAAGATGCTGAGTTATCTTAAAGGGGCAAGGTTTAGTAATTTGCTCCTCAGTGGAAATGACAACTCACAAGCAGGTTGACCTCTGTTACAGAGACATAAAGTTACAATTTTGCACAAATGAGTTACATGAAATCATAAATCTGCTTGTAAAGCCTGACTCCCACAAAATTTCCGAGTGGTATCAAAATATTTGCATGACCTTTGGGAGGTTCCTCGTAATCTATAACTGAACTCTAAGGAATCGTAGTTTCACAATACATTATCAGCTACGACATGAAGGGAAGTGTTCCATGGTCAAATAAAGGAGGAAAAGCTGAGTTAAATAAAAAAAAAGAGACTTGTAATGGCAAGGCTTCTTCAAGTTTTTAGTGCTAATTGGCATTGTACACATCTCCCGTGGAGGGATATAGCACATTATAATTTCCCAAACATTCCTGTCAGTGAGTGTGTTGTTCACAAATGCCTATTAATATCTCATTGATGTAGCATTCCCTTGAGGAAGTTTGGGAACTATGGCTTAATCATCTAAGACGCTTCCTCAGGTAACTATGGAGAAGATGATGGCACCCCACTCCAGTACACTTGCCTGGAAAATTCCATGGACGGAGGAGCCTGGTGGGCTGCAGTCCATGGGGTCGCGAAGAGTCAGACACGACTGAGCCACTTCACTTTGACTTTTCACTTTCATGCATTGGAGAAGGAAATGGCAACCCACTCCAGTGTTCTTGCCTGGAGAATCCCAGGGACGGGGGAGCCTGGTGGGCTGCCGTCTATGGGGTTGCACAGAGTCGGACACGACTGAAGTGACTTAGCAGCAGCAGCAGCAGGTAACTAGGCCTAGGATACAGAAAAGATGGGAGTCCCTAAAGGATGGACAAAGGAATGTCAAACACAGACTTGCCTTCCTTAAGTTTGTCCTGGAGTGGTCATGGTAGGAACCCACTTCTTAGTTTCTTTGAAGGTGGTGGACCAACCTCTGGGCGGCACATAAATAAAATCTCCTTAGCTGGTGTAGCTATAAACACAGATTATGTTGGCTGTAGTCGAATACTTTTAGAATGAATTCAGAGGGCTAACAGCTGGGTCCTCCAAACCACCAGGAGACCCCAGCCTAATGGCTGAAGGCTGAAGCTTGATTTTGTCGTAGCTTCGAGGCATTTCACCAATAATTGATGATTGGTGGGACTGGGGGAAAGGGTAACAACAGAGCCAGTGAAAACACTAGAAAGGATTCATCAGTTCTGCAGTAAAGGGACATGGTTGTTGGTATATTTTATTTTTACCATAAGAATTATGGCCAGGTTCAAGAATTTCAAGAGTTCCAGGTGTTGGCTGAGAGATCAAAAGAAGAGTCTTGCCTTTTCACACTTCCATGACCTTAAATCACCCACATATTATTTGGAAACTGACATTTACTCCAAAGCCCTTTGATTGTGCCTTTCAGTGAATGTAGAATGTCATGCTTTCCTGGAGCAATTAAGTTTCTGCCAAAATGCCAAAAGATGGGAAGTTTGGTAATGGGAGTGTTAGGTTAGTGAAATGTAATCTTTCTGTCTTACTTCTGAAGCTCTCTGATAGTTCCCATGTAATTGTCTTTGACATTTAATTGAAAGCACCATGTTTTTTTTACTAAGCAACCCATTTGAGCCCTTGATGGTCACTTAAGACCTACTTCACTGCCATCTGGCACTCTTCCAAAGCCAAGATTATGTAATAAATGCAAGGTTCAGCTCCATCTGCTGCAGTCGTGTATTGATCTTGTGGTTCTTGAGGGAAATGGTATCTTATTCAGATTTTCAAGTTCTATCTTATAATGAAGATCCTTTGGCTTCCCATGGTTTCGTAGCTGTGAAATCAATTATGACTTCAGTAGCACTGACAATGTACTATATTTGTGAAAATAAAATTGAAAAATTATTACCTGATGGATGAGAAATGGTTTTGACATTTACAAACAGAAAATGCTTCTCCATATCTCTTCTAAATGATGTCTGATGTTGACATTAACATTTATATAATTCATCCAGTTGTAGAAACCATTGTGTGCTAATTCTTAATAGCAATAAAACCTATTACAATGGGGAATAATAGTCCTTCAAAAGGCTTCGTTCCAGCCTCCTTTTTCTAGGCCCATCATATCAACTCCATAATAATTAACTTATTTTGCTGTAATTCTGATTCAGCCAAGGCATAATGCTGTGGAGGAAGACAAAATGAGGCACCTCAAATAAAGGCTGAAGTGGATGGGGCAACAAACAGGACTTTGTCTAAAGGTTTGTATTCACTCAGGAAAGGTTTCATGAGCAAGATTTGAGATCAAAAGGCATAAACTTTTAAAAGATTTTTGTAATGAGGGCCAACTTTTCTCTTAATTATCCAAAGGCAATTTTGATAAAGAGGTCAACAAAGTGTAGGGCTTAGATTTGGGGTAATCTTAACAGAAAATTCTAGTCTGCCTACCTGTGATGAGACCAGAGGAAAATTTCATCATACCTCAGTACTCCATTTCCCCACAGTAGTTGGCATTGGAAAGCTGAAAACAAAAGGGTTCAACATTTCTATAGGTGGAAGTGAGTGGATATGTAAGTTACCGACCAGGGTTCTTGGACTCCTTAATCAATAGAAATTGACTAGAGGCCAGACAAATTCAGGCAAGGTTTTATTGATGCCCCTACTGCAATAGGAGGGAGCAAGAACAGGTTCCCTTGCTTCCTCACTCACCAAGGTGGGGCAACCTTGTTCTCACCTTGTTCCCATTATATGGGGTGAGGGGAGGGGTGTGTCTAGGGATCAGGCCAGAGGGGTGGCTTAGGTGGTTTGCCCACCTCTTTGGTGAATTGTAAGCTTCCTTGGTGGCACAGAGGTTAAAGCGTCTGCCTCCAGTGCGGGAGACCTGGGTTCGATCTCTGGGTTGGGAAGATTCCCTGGAGAAGGAAATGGCAACCCACTCCAGGACTACTGCCTGGAGAATCCCATGGAGGGAGGAGCCTGGTGGGCTACAGTCCACAGGGTCACAAAGAGTCGGGCACGACTGAGCAACTTCACTTTCACTTTCATTGGTGAATTGATGCTTTTGAACTGTGGTGTTGGAGAAGACTCTTGAGAGTCCCTTGGACTCCAAGGAGATCCAATCAGTCCATTGTGAAGGAGATCAGCCCTGGGTGTTCTTTGGAAGGAATGATGCTGAAGCTGAAACTCCAGTACTCTGGCCACCTCATGCGAAGAGTTGACTCATTGGAAAAGACTCTGATGCTGGGAGGGATTGGAGGCAGGAGGAGAACGGGACGACAGAGGATGAGATGGTTGGATGGCATCACTGACTCGATGGATGTGAGTCTGAAATGATGCTGAAGCTGAAACTCCAGTACTCTGGCCACCTCATGCGAAGAGTTGACTCATTGGAAAAGACTCTGATGCTGGGAGGGATTGGAGGCAGGAGGAGAACGGGACGACAGAGGATGAGATGGCTGGATGGCATCACCGACTTGATGGACGTGGGTTTGGGTGAACTCTGGGAGTTGGTGATGGACAGGGAGGCCTGGCGTGCTGCGATTCATGGAGTCGCAAAGAGTTGGACACGACTGAGTGACTGAACTGAACTGAACTGAACTTGGTGGTATTGAGTGCAGGGGGCATGTGGTGTCCTGTTTTTTCTCCCAGCTCTTCAAAAGTGAAAATTAAGCTTTTTGGTCTCTCTGTATCTTTTTGTCCAGAATTTGCCCCAGCTGCACAGGCACACAGTTATTTTTAGCCCCTTATAGTTTATTTGTATTTTGTTGCTTGAGGAGACGTTTGTCCAAGTGCAAGCATTGCAGCTCTGCAGCAAAAGGTCCCAGGTCCCAGCCTGTCTGATTTAGGAGCTATCTGTCCATGGAAGAGACCTGGGCAGCAGGATTATACCCACTAGGTCAATCAGAAGAGTAGGGTGGCCCCTGCCCCCCGAGCTTGCCAGAGTATGTCCACACAGGAAAAGGCAGCAGCAGCTCCAGAGAGAGAGAGCCCTGGGGGTTGTTGCCAAGGTGCCATTTTTTGCTCTGGGTACTAGATTGACAAGGGTCACCTTGGCAAGCTGAGCATTTAGGTGACAGGAGTAGTACATGCAAAGGAAAGGAACTGTGAAAAAGCATGTTGTGGAAGTACTAAAAGAAGTTCAGGGAGGCAAAGCGTATGGGCCAAATAGGTCCCATCAGCAGCCTGGGACCATATTTTAAAGAGCTTCCTATGCCATATTAAGATATTAAGAAGAGGTGGCAAGAATACACAGAAGAACTGTACAAAAAAGATCTTCACGACCCAGATAATCATGATGGTGTGATCACTAATCTAGAGCCAGACATCTTGGAATGTGAAGTCAAGTGGGCCTTAGAAAGCATCACTACGAACAAAGCTAGTGGAGGTGATGGAATTCCAGTTGAGCTGTTTCAAATNCCTGGGATTTCTTTGGAAGGAATGATGCTAAAGCTGAAACTCCAGTACTTTGGCCACCTCATGCGAAGAGTTGACTCATTGGAAAAGACTCTGATGCTGGGAGGGATTGGGGGCAGGAGGAGAAGGGGCAACCGAGAATGAGATGGCTGGATGGCATCACGGATTCGATGGACATGAGTCTGAGTGAACTCCGAGAGATGGTAATGAACAGGGAGGGCTGGCGTGCTGCGATCCATGAGGTCGCAAAGAGTCGGACACGACTGAGCGACTGAACTGAACTGAACTATGCCATACAGAGTTTGCAGGTGATTTTGGAGAAAGATACTGCTAGGGCAGAGGACAGTGTATTCATGGGGAAAGGTTGCCAGGATGTCCTTCTTCCTCTTCTCTCCCTGGGATCCCAATTCATCAATACGGATTAGCTCAAACACCAGCACTACACAATGTCTCTGAGATTCTCTGAACAATTGCACCACTACACACATACACACACACATCTACACACATGGCACAGAGAATACTTCCTCCTCAATACTCCCATTTCACCTCTTAATTGCTTTCATCCTGGCACCTAGCAGGATTTAGTGAATGAACTTATATATTATGTCTGCTTCTTCAACTAGAACATGCCATCTGATCAAGAGCAGAAAATGTGGGGGTGGTTTTTTTTTTTTTTTTTTTGGTTGGTTGGTTTAAGCACCATCATTCCAGAGACTGGATGCACACACTTCTATTTGAATGTGGTTTCCTCAGGTTGATTTCTTTTTTAAAAAAATTTATTTATTTATTTTAATTGGAGGCTAATTACTTTACAATATTGTGGTGGTTTTTGCCATACATTGACATGAATCAGCCACAGGTACTAGAACCCTGTCCTGAACCCCTCTCCCACCTCCCTCCCCATCTTATCCTTCTGGGTTGTCCCAGTGCACTGGCTTCGATGCCCTGTTTCATGCATCGAACTTGGACTGTGCATTTAACTTGGACTGTGAAATGCATCTATTTCACATATGGTAATATATATGTTTCAATGCTATTCTCTCAAATCATCCCACCCTCATCTTCTCCTGCAGAGTCCAAAAGTCTATTCTTTACATCTGTGCCTCTTCTGCTGTCTTGCGTATAGAGTCATCATTACCATCTTTCTAAATTCCATATATATGCGTTGATATAATATATTGGTGTTTTTCTTTCTGACTTACTTCATTTTGTATAATAGGCTCCAGTTTCATCCACCTCATTAGAACTGACTTAAATGCATTCATCTTTATAGCTGAGTAGTATTCCATTGTGTATATGTACCACAGCTTTCTTATCCATTAATCTGCCGATGGACATCTAGGTTGCTTCCATGTCCTGGTTATTGTAAACAGTGCTGCGATGAACATTGGGGTACATGTGTCTCTTTCAATTCTGGTTTCCTCGGTGTGTATGCCCAGCAGTGGGATTGCTGGGTCATATGGCAGTTCTATTTCCAGTTTTTTAAGGAATCTCCACACTGTTCTCCATAGTGGCTGTACTAGTTTGCATTCCCACCAACAGTGTAAGAGGGTTCCCTTTTCACCACACCCTCTGTAGAATTTATTATTTGTAGACTTTTTGATAACAGTCATTCTGACCAGTGTGAGATGGTACCTCATTGTGGTTTTGATTTGCATTTCTCTGATAAGGAGTGATGTCGAGCTTCTTTTGATGTGTTTGTTAGCCATCTGTATGTCTTCTTTGGAGAAATGCCTGTTTAGTTCTTTGGCCCATTTTTTGATTGGGTCGTTTATTTTTCTGGTATTGAGCTGCATGAGATGTTTGTATAGTTTGGAGATTAATTCTTTGCCAGTTGTTTTGTTTGCTGTTATTTTCTCCCATTCTGAAGGCTGCCTTTTCACCTTGCTTATAGTTTCCTTCATTATGCAAAAGCTTTTAAGTTTAATTAGGTCCCACTTGTTTATTTTTGCTTTTATTTCCATTACTCTGGTAGGTGGGTCATAGAGGATCTTGCTATGATTTATGTTAGAGGGTGTTCTGCCTGTGTTTTTCTCTAGGAGCTTTATAGTTTTGGGTCTTACATTTAGATCTTTAATCCATTTTGAGTTTATTTTTGTGTATGGTTTTAGAAAGTGTTCTAGCTTCATTCTTCTACAAGTGGTTGACCAGTTTTCCCAGCACCACTTGTTAAAGAGATTGTCTTTTCTCCATTGTATATTTTTGCCTCCTTTGTCAAAGATAAGGCATCCATAGGTGTGTGGATTCATCTCTGGGCTTTCTGTTTTTTTCCATTGATCTATATTTCAGCCAGTACCATACTGTCTTGAAGACTGTAGCTTTGTAGTATAGTCTGAAGTCAGACAGGTTGATTTCTCCAGTTCCATTCTTCTTTCTCAAGATTGCTTTGAATGTTAAAGGTTTTTTGTGTTTCCATACAAATTGTGAAATTATTTGTTCTAGTTCTATAAAAAATACCATTGGTAGCTTGATAGGGATTACATTGAATCCATAAATTGCTTTGGTAGTATACTCATTTTCACTATATTGCTTCTTGGCCTTTTGGCTAAGATCAAGTGTAGTATCTGTCTTCAGGCTGACTTCTGTTTGACCCAGCAGGAAAAAACTTCTTCTCTGAGCCCCTGTCTCTGGCGGGAATCCTCTGAAGAATAGCTTGAGGCAAGGATCTGGCATCTCCTAATGGACTGGTAGGGTATGGGAGGGAGGGCAGGAAGTCACAGGGTTGGGATCTCAGGGCAGGTCCACCAAGGAGGGTGCCTCAATTACTTCCCATGGGGCACTCCTGAGAACTGGCCTTTCCCTGGCAGAGAGGTGGGCAGGGGGTGGTGAGGGACATAAAATCCATGCATTTTTGGATCTCTGTGTGTGCATTCATAGAGGTGGATGGAAGGGGAACATAAAATGGGTAGGTCAAGGCTACTGTCTGCTGAAGCTCTCTCTGCAGGTGCCACAGAAAATGTTTTATCCATCTCTGTACCTGGTGTGGTGCATAGTAGGAATTCAACATACATTTGTTGGATGGAAGAAATTGCTATTCTATTTTCCACAGACAACACAGCAAGCGGAGTCTGATTCTACTCCTGTAAAGGGGTGGTGTTAAGATTTTCCTCCTTACCACTTTCGGAGACTATCAGACACACTGCTTCCCACCATTGATTTCTATTTAGCTGAGATTTGTGCAAAGCCAATGAAGGAGGAGCTACGTTTATTATTTGTTTGCAACACATTCCAGTGAATGCTTTGGTATTCAAAATCCACGGTACTTTTGCCTCATTTATTTCTTTTTCTTTTTTTTTTTTCTGCCTCATTTATTTCTAAAAGAGAAGTCAGGAGATATTCTTTGCCCTTTAAGTAATGGACATGGGAAGTCAACAAAAATACATTTAAAAACACATGCATTCACTTTTCATTTGTCCGAGTTCAAAATTAGATGTTTCTCCTCCATTATCTCATAAAAGCATGTGATGTATGAAAGAAACTGAAGTGAGTGTCACTAAAACTGATTACCCTAAGTGAATAGTGATGTATTTGTGGGTATGCAATGTGATTATGATGTTAGAGAGAGTAATCTAATGATCAGTAGGATAATTGATTTTGTGGTGTTGATAAAAGACTAAAAACAGAAGCCTTTGGTGAAATCACACCTCTGATCTGAAACAAGCCCCAAATGATGACCAAAAGGACATTTGTTTTGACTCCACTCATGGACCTAGTGCCCAGGAAGATAGTGCCCTCACACTGCCCCAGCTGCTGAGAGTCCAGTCTCGTGCAGATCTTGGAAACTGAGAGAGAGAAGGGAGCACACAGCAGGAAGGGGAAAGAATTTTCTCTGAGAGAGGCCCTCTCCGCAGATGCTCGCAGTCCCACCAGGAGTCACCTGCTCCTTCTTTGGTGCCTGGCGCCTTCCATCCCTCTGCAACCCCTTTGCTCTGGGTCTCACCGCATCAGTGGTCCTCCTCCTCCTCCTTGTGCATCATCACTTTCTCACTCAGCCGTGGATCCTCCACTTCTCAGCATTTCTCAGCTTTGAAAATGACACTGTCTTTCCTCCTTACATCCCCCACCGAATGGGTAGGACATGCACCCTGACCTTATTCCCTCTCCTGCCTTGCTGCCCCCTGCCTCCTAACTCCTCTGAATATGGATCTGATCCTCCTATTGTACTGGCCTGAACTGATATGATGCAAATTATTAAATGCCACTGTATCTTATTTCTCCATCATATCTAAGCTCTCAGAGCATTTGATGACTTCTTGAAATTCTCTCTGCATATGCATCCCCAATATTTCCCTCTCCTGGCCTCTGCTTACTCTCTAGCAACCCCCTTCTCCACCTCCTGCTGCCTACGTGTGGGCAGATTGAAGATTTTGGCCTCACCTTTCCTCTTGTCTCCCTTAGAGATGCCTTTTCTCCCCACCCCCCACGACTTAGATGACCACTGCTCTGCAGCTGCCTCTGAAATCTAGGACTCCAACCAATCACGTTGCTCCTGGCTTCCATTCCCATCAGCACACAGATATAATTCCCTCTTTTCTCTTTGCCCTCTGCCTCTGTGGCATGGTTCACTGCAGTGCTAAGCATTTTTCCATGACATCCAAAGTGAGAAGGGCCAGATAAAACCAGGCTCAACATTTAGCTCTGCCACACACTTCTTGTCTGACCTGGACAAGTTTCCTCTACAGTCTGAACTCCCATTTACAGAACCAAAAATAATAACTCACTGTTGCCTTGCATGGTTATTGTGAAAATTAAAAGCATTCATGATCATCACCTGGCCCATAATAATTATTTCTTATGTTTTAGCTGTTATTATTAATGTACCCAGTGAATGTTTTATTCCCTGGCTTTATTCACTGGTGGCTCAGTGTTAAAGAAACCACCTGCCAATGCAGGGATGCAGGTTCGACCCCTAGGTCAGGAACATTCCCTGGAGGGGGAAACAGCAACCCACTCCAGTACTCTTGCCTGAAGAATCCCATGGACAGAGGAGCCTGGTGGGCTACAGTCCATGGGGTCACAAAGAGTTGGACACGACTGAGCAACTAATCAACAACAATAACAACAAAATGTTTATTGAATGAAGGGGATGCTTCAGGTACTGTTGTAGGAAGGTGAGATGCAGACAGGAGGTTTGAAGACTTCTCACATCCTACAATATCAAGCACAGGTACCTCCCCCATAAGGACCAATGCAATGCAATGAAGATGACCAACCTTCACAAAATATTACTTTTTTTAATGTTTGTTACTACAGAAAGCATCCAGTTTAATCCCATTACTGTATATAAACTACTGTATACAAACCCAATTTTGAGGTTATTCCAGTTTTTGTTGATTACTTAAATAGAAAACAATTACTTCAGTGAAAACTGCACAAACAGAATGTGTTCTTAGAGAAGGAAATCATTATTTGATTCTCCCGAAATTAAAGTACACTCTTCTCCCCAACTCAGCCAGGTTACCTTCTGGGAGATAACAGGCTTTTTCTCCTAAGTAACTTTCTCACACAAATCAAGCAGTCAGCTTCCAAAAGAATTTTCTGCCAGTGAGAGAGGGAATCAGTACTCTGATTAGCAATTTGTCTTTGCTTCATTGACTGTTCTGGTTTGTTGTTACCTAAGCTCATTTTTTAAACAAATCTTTTCTTTTGTGATAGTTTTATATTTACAGAGAAGTTGCAGAGTTCCTGTACACCCGTCATCCAGTTCTCCCTAATGTTAACATCTTACATAACAATGGCATATTTGTCAAAGCTAAGAAATTAATGTTGATAAATTAGTATTCATTAAACTACAAACTTCATTCAGATCTCCTTAGTTTTTTCACTAGTGTCTCTTTTTTATTCTAGGATCCAATTCAGGATACCATATTGCATTCAGTCACTATGTCATTTTAATACATATTCCATTGATATTGCATGAAGTCAGATAATTACTCTCAAAAGGTTCTGTGCCCCAGAATAGTATAAAAAAAACCTGGGAGAGTCAATGTAGGGTGGAGAAAAGTGATGAAAATGGAATTTAGGCCCATCATCCAAGTAAGCAAAATTAGTTGGAAAAAAAATTTTTCTCAGATAGTGCCAAAGTGAAAGGTTAAACGTTTGGTTTCTTCCTTCTCCTCCCAGCCCAGAACTTTCTCTAGTTTTGCCTCCCCTGGGAGGTTGAGCTCTGGTTGTGTTGCAGGAAGGAAGCCAATTCTGACTCCATGTTGGAACTGTTTCTTTGATTTGCTTTTCATTGCTTTTGTTATTATAATCATACAGAATGGTTTGCCTTAGGGAATCATGCCCCTCGGCCTGACTAGTAAACTAAAGTTCCTTTGTTCAGAACTCTACCCACCTGTGGAAGGCAGGAAGGAAGAAATTAACACATCCCCTGCCTGAGGCTTGCCATTCTAGGAGATATTTGCAAGATTAATAGCCTTTTTTCTTTGCTTCCTCACTTCCCCCCATCTTTGATCTATACAAGAACCTGGCATCCAGACCCCAATAAGATGGTTATTTTGAGGTGCTAGCCTGCCATCTTCTCAGCCTCCTGGCTCCCCAATTAAAGTTTCTTCCTTGCCTCAACATCTTGTCTCTCGGATTCATTGGTCTATTGTGTGGCGAGCAGAACGAGCTTGGACTTGGTAACAGTTGCACCTCCACATTTCAGATTTGACTGTTAAGCAGTTACCTGATTCACCTTCAAATTGGGAGAAACAAAGAGTCGTGTTCATCTTTTCTGGAAACTCAGCTGTGTGACCTTGAGCAAGTCCATTTAGCCTTTCTTGGCCTCAGTCCCCTAGCTGCACAAGCTGAGGTTTGTCAGTGGTTGACAAGGGCTGGTCTATGGATCTGTCATATCAGAATCAGCTGGAAAGTTTGTTGCAATGCTGATTTGCAGATCCTGCCCAACTTATGAATATCTGGGCAGTTGGACCTGAGGCTCTCTATTTTCACACACACACACACACACAGTTACCATGGGTGATGTGGGTACACAGCAGGCTCTGGGGTACATGGGGTTAAATGAGCTGCATGCTTGCATGGGTTTGTTAGGTAGTTAGAGCAGGAAAAAGGAGTCCAAAATCCTGGCTAAAAGACAAAGAAAGGGAAAAGCCTGTGAAAATGGAATAAAAATCCACGGACTGGAGTGAGAATTTCATGTAAAACAAACACGCCCCTTCTTGGTGAGCCCAATTTGCATAAGGCAGGCTCAAGGAAGGGAGGAGAGAAACATATAAGAAGAGGAAGCCAAGACAGATTGAGGCCTCTCCTTTGGGGTCTGCCCACCCTCATGTCTCAAGGGTGTACTATCCTTTGCTTGCCAAATAAAACTGAGCTGTAACAGAGCTGTAACACCGGTCTGCCATTTCAAATCTTTGCTGTGGCAAGACAGGACTGAGGAAATTACACACTCCCCCGACATATCTGGTGCCATTACTTGGATTTAACCTGGCTGAAACAACCTCAGCTCAGCCCCAGCAAGGCAGAAACCAAGCACAGCAGAAGCCCAACTTGGCAAAAGCTCATGTGGTGGAAGCTGAAGGCAAAGGAAATCCAGTACAGTGGAAATGACAAGAAGCCCAGCATGCTGGAAACTGGGACAGCAAAAACAAACTCAGCAGAAAGCTCATATGGCTCAATCTCAGATTCCAGAAGACCTCCAGTTAAGGTAGGAGGTCCTCACCCCTATGGCTGGAAGGACATATGGCTAATAAAATCTTAATTCCTTTACAGTCTCTCATTTCTTATTTCCTTGAACCCCCTGTGAACAGGCAAGTGGCATGCAACTGAGTGACTCTAGCAGGGGCTACTCCCCAGGGTGTCCTGAAGGCTCCACTTTCTGCTGTGCCCTAGTAGCTGTTGCCCAAGTGTGTGAGGATTCTTCTGTCCTTAACCTCCTTTGTGCCAAGGATCAGTTCAGTTCAATTCAGTTCAGTCGCTCAGTCCTGTCCGACTCTTTGCGACCCCATGAATCGCAGCATGCCAGGCCTCCCTGTTCATCACCATCTCCTGGAGGTCACTCAGAATCACGTTCATCGAGTCCGTGATGCCATCCAGCCATCTCATCCTCGGTCGTCCCCTTCTCCTCCTGCTCCCAATCCCTCCCAGCATCAGAGTCTTTTCCAGTGAGTCAACTCTTCGCATCAGGTGGCCAAAGTACTGGAGTTTCAGCTTTAGCATCATTCCTTCCAAAGAAATCCCAGGGCTGATCTCCTTCAGAATGGACTGGTTGGATCTCCTTGCAGTCCAAGGGACTCTCAAGAGTCTTCTCCAACACCACAG
>SJYT01010936.1:149478-198608 GCA_006410635.1 Cephalophus harveyi
TGTTTGACCACTTCCAATTTGCCTTGATTCATGGACCTGACATTCCAGGTTCCTATGCAGTATTGCTCTTTACAGCATCGGATCTTGCTTCTATCACCAGTCACATGCACAAATGGGTATTGTTTTTGCTTTGGCTCCATCCCTTCATTCTTTCTGGAGTTATTTCTCCACTGATCTCCAGTAGTATATTGGGCACCTAATGACCTGGGGAGTTCCTCTTTTGGTATCCTATCATTTTGCCTGTTCATACTGTTCATGGGGTTCTCAAGGCAAGAATACTGAAGTGGCTTGCCATTCCCTTTTCCAGTGGACCACGTCCTGTCAGCCCTCTCCACCATGACCCACCCGTCTTGGGTTGCCCTGCAGGCACAGCTTGGTTTCATTGAGTTAGACAAGGCTGTGGTCCTAGTGTGATTAGATTGACTAGTTTTCTGTGAGTATGTTTTCAGTGTGTCTGCCCTCTGATGCCCTCTTGCAACACCTACCATCTTACTTGGGTTTCTCTTACCTTGGGTGTGGGCTATCTCTTCACGGCTGCTCCAGCAAAGCACAGCCGCTGCTCCTTACCTTGGACGAAGGGTATCTCCTTACCGCCGCTGTTCCTGACCTTTAACGTGGGATAGCTTCTCTAGGCCCTCCTGCACCCGCGCAGCCACCGCTCCTCAGGAAGGCCTATGGCTATTTTGCCAGGTTCCCAGTCTCAGGGCACAGGCTTGGATTGCTTTACATCATGGTATCTATTCCCATCTGCAGTGGACAAACTGGCAATGAGTTAAGATTACAGCCCCTTAATCCAACCAGCACTAGTCACACTGGAGATCTTGGGGATGCCCAAGTCCAGCCTGGGGTCCCAGGAGGTTGACATGCCTCGACCTGCCTAGGGATCTGGTCCCTGGGAGGTTGTCTTGCCTCAACCTGCTCAGGGATCTGCCAGTCCAGGGGTCCCAGGAGGCTGACACACCTTGACCTGCCAAAGGACCCAATTCTTGGGAGGTCGACATGCCTTTGCCTGCATGGGTATTCGATCTCCAGGAGGTTGTCATGCCTCAACCTGCCTGGGGATCTGCACCCTGACCCAGGGATGCCCAGCTCTCAGGTTGCAACAATACTGAGTAGAATAAGCTTCAGAAAGACTCACCCCTGAGGAAGTCCACCCATGGAAATAGAGGGAAGCCTCTGACTTGTGGGACTGTGCCCAGTCTTAGCAATAACTCAGGAGCCCAACGAGAACACCATTGCCTTTCTGGAAAGTCTAAAAGAGGGCCTCCAAAAGTTTACCAATCTGGACTTGGACTCTTACGAGGGACAGGTGATTTTAAAGGACAAATTCCTGTCCTAGTGTGTATCAAAGATCAGGATAAAGTTACAACAGCTACAGCAGCAAGACCCTGCTGCCTCTTTAGATGAAATGGTCCAGATAGCCACCAATACCTTTTATAACAGAGAACAGGAGAGGGAGGCCAAGGCCCAGTAAAGGGAGAGAAGGAAAGAGACAAGACATGCCCAGATGCTGGCTGCCCTTCAGGAAGCCCTATGGCAAACCCTGAGTCCTTGAAGGACAAGGCACAAGGCAAATGCCTAATCTGTAGACAGACAGGACATTAGGCCAGTGTCCAAACTGTCCAAGTCTAAAATGGCTTGCTACGAATGCCATCAGTTGGGACATTGGGCGGCCCTCTGCCCTGGGGACCCAACAGCCTCAAGGTCAAGTGCCAAGCCTTCCCTCAGGATGGTTCAACAGGACTGAAGTGGCCCCCTCCAGCCAGCCTGCCTGTCACAGATAACCATGGGACTGAAGCCAAGGGTGAAACTGGATGTGGCAGGTAGGTCCCAGAATTTCTTGGTTGACACAGGGGCTACCTACTCTGTCCTGACCTCCTACTCTGGAGTCTTCTCTTCTCGAAACTACCATTTTGAGTGCTACAGGAAAAACAATTATGAAAAGATTCACCCAAGCACTTCTTTGTTGCTGGGATGGACAAATATTTTTCTACCAGTTTCTGATGGTCCCTGAGTGTCTGACTCCCTTTTTGAGAAGAGATCTTTCCCTGCCTTTGAAATCTTGCAACTATTGCTCTCCTGATAGAAGATGCTTTAAAACTTGGGGACAAACTATTTTTACTAGTCACCAAGTGAAACAACTCCTGAATGGGAGAGGCCATTTATGGATGTCTGATCAAAGGTTCCTCAGATAGTAAGCAGTGCTGATGGAAAGTCCAGGCCTGACTATATCTTCTTGGGAGATTCTTAACCCAGCTACCCTCCCGCCTACCCCCAAGGGCTCTCTCCCCTTTCACTCTTGCCTAGAAAATTTGGACCAAAGGACAAAGCCCTGAGAGGGATTGTCAGAAGATCCTCTGACCAATTTTGAGGAAATCTGGTACACTGGTGGAAGCAGCTTTGTCTTGGATGGGAAAAGAGGAGCTGGATATGAAGTAGTCTCCAATTTTGAGACCATAGAGGCTAAACCTTTGCCACCAGGTACTTCAGCCCAGTTGTCTGAGCTCATAGCCCTGACTTGAGCTTTAGAGCTGGGAAAAGAAAAAAGAGTAGCCATTTACACTGACTCCAAGTATGCCTTTCTGGTGCTACATGCACATGCTGCTATTTGGAAAGAAAGAGGCCACTTGACCACCCGAGGGTCCCCAATCAAATATGATCAAATCCTTAGGCTCTTGGATGCAGTCCATCTGCCCACTGAGGTTTCAGTTTCACCTTGTAAAGGACACCAAAAAGGGAGCACAGAAGTGGCACGAGGGAACCAAGCAGCCAATCAGGCAGCGAAGAGAGCAGCATTACAGAACCATGACCTAATAGGGGTTGCCACCTTAGTTCCACAGACTAATTTGCCAGAAACTCCTTCATATCCTGAAGATGATTCTCTTAAAGCTTAGAGTGAGGCCTTTCAAGAAGATCATATAGGGTGGTTCCAAAAGGAGGGACTCCTTTTTCTGCCTGGGAACCTCCAATGGAAGTTGGTTAACTCCTTACATGCCATCACTCATTTAGGCGAGAAGGCCCTCCAAAGATTACTAGAAAGGTCCTTGAGAGGAACGGGCCTCCAAACAACTATAAGGCAAGTGGTCTCCTCTTGTCCCACTTGCCAATTAAACCACTCCCAAGGAGCTCAAAGACCCCAGCTGGCCCAGCTCATCCAATGGCATGGGACCTACTGAGGAGAGAACTGGCAGATGGACTTCACCCAGATGCCAGTTTCTCAAGGGTGTAAATACCCACTAGTCATGATGATACATTCACAGGATGGATTGAAGGCTTTCCCACCCAGACTGAGAAGGCTGAGGAGGTAGTAAAAAACTGCTCCATGAAATCATTCTGAGATTTGGTCTGCCAAGGTCATTACAAATTGACAATGGGACATCATTTACTTCTAAGGTCACCCAAGGGGTCTCTAAAGCATTGGGCATTACTTATTATCTCCATTGTACCTAGGCCTCAGTCTTCAGGAAAAGTAGAAAGAGCCAACCAGTTCTTAAAATAAGCAATAAAAAAGATAACCCAGGAGAACTCCCTGGGATGGAAGGAGGCTTTACCAATAGTTCTCCTCTGCACCTGTATTGCCCTTAAGGAACAGGCTGGTCTTAATCGTTATGAGATGCTATATGAGAGACCTTTCATTTATGTCAATGACTTCTTCCTAGATCCAGAGGCTCAGACCCTCCGGTCTTATACCATGACCATTGGGCAATTCCAAAAAGATATATGCTTGTGGGGTGTTGTTAACTAGGACCCAAAAGTTTCTAAAGAGCCACCACTATACACTCCAGGGACTCAAGTCCTAATTAAAGTCTGGAAATATGGGTCCCCAAAGGCTCAACTCCAGCCCACATGGAAGGGCCCCTACCCTGTAATACTTCCTACCACCCCAGCAGTCAAGGTACCAGGACATGACTCCTGGATTCACTACTCACAAGTCAAGCCATGGAAGAAAACAGAAGAGGACACTCAATACACCTGTGAGCCCCTGGGAGATCTCAGATACCTAGTCAGGACTACAAATGAATGCCATTCTAATGAACACTCCTGAAATTAAGTTTCTGGGGATAAGATTTCTCAGGATAGCTCTAAAGAGCCAACACAGCTTGGCAGGGGTTGTATTCCAAATAAACAGGAGATAGATCCCCTGATCCCTGAACAAGGAGGGACTTGAGCCATCTTGAATGAGACACGTTGTTTCTGGGTAAACACCTCCAACCAAGTTAAAGAAAGTCTCATAGTCCTCAAGAAAAACATTCAGATCCTGCAGGATCTCAAAGAATGAGCTGGAGAGTTCTTGGGGTGGCTACAATCTCTCTTGGGGGATCCTTCTCCTGGAGAGGGGGAACTGGAGTTGGCTAATACCCTTATTAATCCCTGTTATCACCACATTGATGCTGCTTATGATCGCTCCATATATTATCAATTGTCTAACCCATTTTGTCTCTGGCCAGGTCAACAAGCTACAACATGTAGTACCAGTTCAACAAGGATATATAAAACTACACCCAACCCCAGAAAATATCACTCACCCTTCGATGGACACTGCCATAAGGACTCTGAGGCTTGAGACCAGCAGGAGGGGGAGGCCCAATGCCCCTCGCCATCCCAGCTCAGCAGGAAGTAGCCAGAGAGACCTCGATGCCCCTACTCCCAAAGAACTGGGCCTCCCATCTCTTGAGGAGGGAATGTTAGGTAGTTAGAATAGGAAAAAGAAGTCCAAAATGGCAGTGGCTAAAAGACAAAGAAAGGAAAAAGCCCACGAAAATGGAACAAAAGAAAACCTGAGGACCAGAGTGAGAACCTCAGGTGAAACAAACAGCCCTCCTGGCTAACCCAGTTTACATAGGGCAGGCTCAGGGGGAGGAGACAAACAGATAAGAGGAGGAAGCCAAACCCTTGAGATCTCTCTTTCTGGATCAGCCCACCCTCACACCTTAAAGGTGTACTATCCTTTGCTTGCCAAATAAAACTGAGCTGTAACCAAGCTATAACACTGGTCCACCATTTCAAATCTTTGCTGTGGTGAGACAGAACTGAAGGAATTACACACTCCCCCGACATATCCAGAGGCAAAAGGGCTTTAGGAAATGACCTTTAACAGGTCAAGGAAAGGGATCAGCCTCCTTGTGGAAGCAGGCCTGGTGCTTCCTGGGACTCACAAAGCTATCTTGTTAAGAGACAGCTCCCCACTGCCAAAGCTCCTATTGCATTCTACCTAGGCATTCGGTGGGTAATGTATATTTAACCTACACAGTCAGAGTTCTGATTCTCTGTACATTCTATTCAAATCGATTTGGGGAAAATTACCTAAAGACACAGAAGAACTGTACAAAAAAGAGCTTCACAACCAAGATAATCACGATGGTGTGATCACTCACCTAGAGCCAGACATCCAGGAATGCAAAGTCAAGTTGGCCGTAGGAAGCATCACTACGAACAAAGCTAGTGGAGGTGATGGAATTCCAGTTGAGGTATTTCAAATCCTAAAAGATGATACTGTGAAAGTGCTGCACTCAATGTGCCAACAAATTTGGAAAACTCAGCAGTGGCCACAGGACTGGAAAAGGTTAGTTTTGATTCCAATCCCAAAGAAAGGCAATGCCAAAGAATACTCAAACTACTGCACAATTGAAACTCATCTCACACGCTAGTAAAGTAATGCTCAAAATTCTCCAAGCCAGGCTTCAATAGTATGTGAACTGTGAACTTCCAGATGTTCAAGCTGCTTTTAGAAAAGGCAGAGGAACCAGAGATCAAATTGCCAACATCCGCTGGATCATCGAAAAAACAAGAGAGTTCCAGAAAAAACATCTATTTCTGCATTATTGACTATGCCAAAGCCTTTGACTGTGTGGATCACAATAAACTGTGGAAAATTCTGAAAGAAATGGGAATACCAGACCACCTGACCTGCCTCTTGAGAAACCTATATGCAGGTCAGGAAGCAACAGTTAGAACTGGACATGGAACAACAGACTGGTTCCAAATAGGAAAAGGAGTATGTCAAGGCTGTATATTGTCACCCTGCTTATTTAACTTATACGCAGAGTACATCATGAGAAATGCTGGACTGGATGAAGCACAAGCTGAAATCAAGATTGTTGGGAGAAATATTAATAACCTCAGATATGCAGATGACACCACCCTTATGGCAGAAAGTGAAGAAGAACTAAAGAGCCTCTTGATGAAAGTGAAAGAGGAGAGTGAAAAAGTTGGCTTAAAGCTCAACATTCAGAAAACTAAGATCATGGCATCAAGGCTGTATATTGTCACCCTGCTTATTTAACTTATATGCAGAGTACATCATGAGAAATGCTGGACTGGATGAAGCACAAGCTGGAATCAAGATTGCCGGGAGAAATAACAATAACCTCAGATATGCAGATGACACCACCCTTATGGCAGAAAGTAAAGAAGAACTAAAGAGCCTCATGATGAAAGTGAAAGAGGAGAGTGAAAAAGTTCGCTTAAAGCTCAACATTCAGAAAATGAAGATCATGGCATCCAGTCCCATCACTTCATGGCAAATAGATGGGGAAACAGTGGAAACAGTGTCAGATTTTATTTTGGGGGGCTCCAAAATCACTGCAGATGGTGACTGCAACCATGAATTAGAAGACGCTTACTCCTTGGAAGGAAAGTTATGACCAACCTAGACAGCATATTCAAAAGCAGAGACATGACTTTGCCAACAAAGGTCCGTCTAGTCAAGACTATGGTTTTTCCAGTAGTCATGTATGGATGTGAAAGTTGGACTACAAAGAAAGCTGAGCACAGAAGAATTGATACTTTTGAACTGTGGGTTGGATAAGACTCTTGAGAGTCCCTTGGACTGCAAGGAGATCCAACCAGTCCATCCTAAAGGAGATCAGTCCTGAGTGTTCATTGGAAGGACTGATGTTGAAGCTAAAACTCCAATACCTTGGCCACCTGATGTGAAGAACTGACTCATTTGAAAAAAACCTGATGTTGGGAAAGATTGAAGGCAGGAGGAGAAGGGGACGACAGAGGATGAGATGGTTGGATGGCATCACTGACTCAATGGACATGAGTTTGGGTATACTGCAGCAGTTTGTGATGGACAGGTTGGCCTGGCCTGCTGTGGTTCATGGGGGTGCAAAGAGTTGGACGTGACTTAGCAACTGAGCTGACTGACTGACTGCATAATTAGTATTTACTTGTGTCCCTCCAAAATTCATACATTGAAATCTATTCCCCAATATGATGGTATTTAATGTTAATTAGGTTATGAGGGTGGAGCCCTCATGAATGGTATCAGTGCCCTGAAAAAGAGACCCCAGAGAGCTCCCTTGCCCCCTCTGCCCAGTCAGGACACAGCAAAAAGATGACTGTTTATGAACTAGGAAGCAGGCTCTCACCAGACACCAAGTCTGTTAGCATCTTGGTCTTGAACTGCCCAGCCTCCAGGACTATGAGAAAACAATGTTTGTTTCTTAAGCTACCCAGTCTTTGGTATTTTGTTATAGTAGTCCAAACAGATTAAGATATGCTCTTATCTACAAAAGAAGAAACAAAGATGCAAAGTGGCTAAGATTGCAGAGTAAGAAGACCCCGAGATCCTCTTCTCCCACAATCACACCAAAATTACAGCTATTTACAGAGCAGCTATCTAAGATAATAACCTGAAGACTAGCAGGAAAGATTTTCCACAACTAAATATATAAAGAAGGAAACAGTGAGACAAGTAGGAGGGGTAGACATGTGATACTGTCAAAATCCATACCCCTGGAAAGGTGACCCACAAAAGGAAGGATAATCACAATTGAAGAAGTTCTCACCTAAAAGCCAGGAGTCCAAGTACCACATCAGGCTTCCCAGCCTGGAGGTTCTGCACAGGGAAGACAGGCTTCCAGAATGTCTGGCTTTGAAAGCCAGCAGGGCTTGCATATGGGAGAGGGCTGTAGGAAACAGAGACTCTACTTTGAAAGGGCACATGCTAAATCTCACATGCTCTGAGTCCCCATGCATAGACAATAATTTGAAAGGAGCCCCTCAGATTCACTTGCTGATCTTGGAGAACCTCCCAGAGAGACAGGAGCCAACCAACTAGGACTCCATCTGGGAGTATAGATGCTGGCAGCAGCCATTCGTAGAAGCTTGTTCTACCATAAAAAGACTGCTGCTGGCAAGAGCCATGTGGGGGTTCTCCCTCCAGTCCATTAGCACCAGAGGTTTACCCAACCACCAGTCCCAGGTCCCCCAACAGCCTATGGCCTAGTTACCCCTACCTGTGGGCTGGCACCAACCCAGGGATGGCTTAGTAGTCACACCAGACCTGGCCCCACCCAGCCTCACCCAGTTGGAGCCAGCAGCCAACAGATGAAGTAGAGCCAGGCAGCCACCTGGGTAAGGGACCAGTCTTACCCACAGGTTCCCTACAATAGCCAGTCCTTCCATAGCAGAAGGACTCACACAGCCCACATATGGGGCATCCCTAGAACATATAGCTTAGATGGCCAGGGGGTAGCATGCTGTTAGGCACATAGTACATGTGGATAGTCCTATGTAGGATTACTTCTCCAATACTAGGAAACATAACCGATGTACCTAATACACAGAAATAAACACAGAGAAGTAGGCAGAAGAGGAGGCAGAAGAATATATTCCAGGAAAGGAACAAGACAAAGTGCCAGAAGAAGAACTAAGGAAAGTGAAGATAAGCAATCTAACAGATAGGGTTCAAGGTGATGGTCACTGTCATTTAATCGCTAAGTCATGTCCAACTCTTTGTGACCCCATGGACTGCAGCATGCCAGGCTTCCCTGTCCTTCACCATCTCCCAGAGTTTGCTTAAACTCATGTCTATTGAGTCAGTGATACCATCCAACCATCTCATCCTCTGTCACCCCCTTTTCCTCTTGCCCTTAATCTTTTCTGGCACCAGGATCTTTTCAGATCAGATGGCCAAAGTATTGGAGCTTCAGCATCAGTCTTTCTGATGAATATTCAAGGTTGATTTACTTGAGGATTGACTGGTTTGATCTCCTTGCAGTCCAAGAGACTCTCAAGAGTCTTCTCTAACACCACAGTTCAAAAGCATCAGGTTTTAGGCACTCAGACTTCTTAATGGCCCAACTCTCACATCCATACATGACTTCTGGAAGTGCCATAGCTTTGACTAGATGGACCTTTGTCAGCAAAGTGATGTTTTTGTTTTTTAATACACAGTCTGGGTTTGTTATACTTTTCTTCCAAGGAGCAAACATCTTTTAGTTTTGTGGCTGCAGTCATCATTGACAATGATTTTGGAGCCCCAGAAAATAGTCTGTCACTGTTCCCTTTTTCCCCATCTATTGGCCATAAAGCGATGGGACTGAATGCCATGATCTTAGTTTTTTGAATGTTGAGTCTTAAGCCAACTTTTTCATTTTCCTCTTTCACCTTCATCAAGAGGTTCTTTAGTTGCTCTTTGCTTTATGCCATTAGGGTGGTATCATCTGCATATCTGAGGTTGTTGATATTTCTTCCAGGAATCTTAAAGATGATCAATGAAATTGAGAAAAGAATAGATGAACATGGTGAGATGCTTATGAGTTAGAAAATATAAAGAAGAGATAAAAGAATACAAAACAGATCTCAAGAGTACAAAAACGGAAATAAAAATACATGAGAAGGAATCGATAGATCAATAGATTAGATAATACAAGAAAGTGGAAATTACCAAGGTGAACAGAAAAAAAAAGAAAAAGAATTTTTTAAAATGTGGAGGAGTTAAGAGATTTCTGGGACAACTTAACGTTCACATTATAGGGGCCCCAGAAGGAAAAGAGAGAGAGAAAGAGTCGAGAACTTATTTAAAGAAATAATTTCTGAAAACTTCTTTTACCTGGGGAAGTAAATAGATATCTAGATCCAGGAAGTACAGAGACTCTATACAAAGACACATTATAATTAAAGTGACAAGAATCAAAGATAACGAGAGAATGTAAAAAGCAATAAGAGAGGGCTTCCCTGGTGGTCCAATTGTTAAGAATCCACCTTGCAATGCGAGAGACACAAATTCGATCCCTGGTCCAGGAAGATCCCACACGCCTCAGAGCAACTAAGCCAATGCACCACAACTACGGAGCCTGTGTGCTAGGGCCCATGCTCTGCAACAAGAGAAGCCACCACAATAAGAGACCTGTGTACTGCAACAAATAGTAGCCTCCCTCAAAGAAACCAGAGAAAGCCTGCGTGCGGCAATGAAGAGCCACTTACAGCAAAAATAAATAAATAAATAAATCTTGTTTTAAAAAGCAGTAAGAGAAAAGCAGCTAGTTATGTATTTAAGACTAGCAGCTGATTTGTCAGCAGGAACTTTGCAGACCAAAAGGAAGTAACAGGACATATTCAAAGTTCTGAAAGAGAAAACTACAACCAAGAATACTATATTCAACAAGTCTATCATTCAGATTTGAAGGAGAGACAAAGAATTTTACAGACAAGCAAAAGCTGAAAGACTAAAATGGCTTTCAAGAAATGATAAAGGGACTTCTCTAAGCAGAAAAGACCATAACTGGAAAAATGAAAATGACAAAAGGAAAAATCTTGTTGGTAAAGGCAAATATAAAGTAAAAAAAAATTATATGTAGAATGGGCAGCTAGTGACAACCTGTCATTAAGCACAGGAAACTCAGCTCAGTGTTCTGTAGGTGGGTGAGAGGGAGGCCCAAGAGGGAGAGGATATATACAAGTAGCTGATTCACTTCATTGTACAGCAGAGGCTAGCACAACATTGTAATGCAATTCTACTCCAATAAAAATAATAAAATCACCAGACATAAAGCTGGTAGAAAGAGTAAAGGAAAAAGCAATAGAATCATCTATAGTCACAATAGGTAGTTCAGGGATGCACAAAATAAAAGGATGTAAAATATGATGCAAAAAAATTAACTGTAGTTGGAGGGAGTAAGAATATAAGGTTGTTAGACTGTATTCAAACTTAGATCATCAACTTAATCATAATGTGTAAACAAACTGTAGTCCATTCCCCAGGATCCAGTTGTGGTGATGAGACATAAAATCCCTCAATCTTTTGTTCAGAGAACAAGAGTATTAAAGTGTTTCTGGTGTTCTTGAAATAACATGGAATCCAGAAACAAGAGACTTTGGTTAACTCACTCAAGCTCCAGTTTGGTTTGTTATAGACTCTGAAACACATTTTCCTCAATGTCAACCGAGAAAGCAAAAAGCTTTGTGAATCACCAAGTTCTTAAAAGGTGCTTTGTGGTTATTATCCATTATTCCTGTGGGGTGAACTCTCTTATTTCTTGCTGTCAACAGACTGTTCTTCCCTCAAGGGAACCAAAGACAATGAAGGAATTATTTTGTCCCATTTGTCTCTAACCTGGAACTAGCAGTGGGGGTTCCCCTCCCACCCCCAATCTGGTCCTCTCCATTATTCATAAATTTAAAAGCCACTCCCATTGCTCATGGGTTATAAGAAAATGTATGTCAGTACATCTATCTTATTTGGTTTTGAACTATAATTCTCCCCTTTGCAAGGCTTCTTTGATATCCTTAGAGCCTCCACTGTTTCAGTGTACTCTTTGTCTTCTAGAGAGAAATGGAGGAACATTCCTGTGCCTTGTAGCCACAGGTATATGTGCTCACCACCTAAGAGGCAAGAGTGGGAGCAGAATTTATGCAGTACTGTGATACACATGTTTGTGTGTGTGTGTCCAGTGTGTATTATTGATCCCTCTTGTAGTTCTACCACTTTCTCACCAGCATATAACAGACAGTTCCATGTAGAATAATTTATCTCAAACTGATCCTCTAGCCAATCTTTGAGAGGATAGGGAAAACTATATCTCTTATTATCTTTCTTCTGCATTGTTGTCTTTTTGGTTTTTCCTCTAAATTTTATCCTAAATCTGTGATGATCTTCATCTCTGCTGTTATGATCCAGGTGTAAGCAGGTATTCTTTTGTACCTGAACTACTGAAATAAATAGCTTCCTATTAAAATTCTTGCTAACACTCTTGCCTTGCTATTAATGTAATCTATTCTGTATCCAGCAGTCAGCATGCTGCTGCTACTGCTAACTCACTTCAGTCGTGTCCGACTCTGTGCGACCCCATAGACGGCAGCCCACCAGGCTCCTCCGTCCCTGGGATTTTCCAGGCAAGAACACTGGAGTGGGTTGCCATGTCCTTCTCCAATGCATGAAAGTGAAAAGTGAAAGTGAAGTCGCTCAGTCGTGTCCGACTGTTCGAGACCCCATGGACTGCAGCCTACCAGGCTCCTCCGTCCATGGGATTTTCCAGGCAAGAGTACTGGAGTGGGGTGCCATCGCCTTCTCCGGTAGCCAGCATACAACTTAGAATTTTTCATTCACTCCTTAACTTAAATATTTTCATAGGTGTCTATTGCTCTGAAAATAGAATCAAAGCTTTCAATTACAGCCGAAAAGGTCTTAAATAAGCTGTCTCCTAGATTATTCTCCAACCATGTAAGTTTCCTGTGCTTACATAGCTCCTGAATTTTACCTATTCCTCAAACACCATAGTCCTGTATTATCCAACATAACTACAAAGCCTGTTTTTATAAACTTTATTCAACAGGATTTTTATTATCTAGAATTCACTTTAAAGAACCTGTAAGAACAGACTTCTTCACCACCTCAGCTTGTAATTTCACAAAATCACTGCAGATGGTAATTGCAGCCATGAAGTTAAAAGACGCTTACTCCTTGGAAGGAAAGTTATGACCAACCTAGACAGTATATTCAAAAGCAGAGACGTTACTTTGCCGACTAAGGTCCATCTAGTAAAGGCTATGGTTTTTCCAGTAGTCATGTATGGATGTGAGAGTTGGACTGTAAAGAAGGCTGAGCGCTGAAGAATTGATGCTTTTGAACCGTGGTGTTGGGGAAGACTCTTGAGAGTCCCTTGGACTGCAAGGAGATCCAACCAATCCATCTCCATTTTGGAGATCAGTCCTGGGTGTTCTTTAGAAAGAATGATGCTAAAGCTGAAACTCCAGTACTTTGGCCACCTTATGCGAAGAGTTGACTCATTGGAAAAGATCTGGTGCTGGGAGGGATTGGGGGCAGGAAGAGAAGGGGATGACAGAGGATGAGATGGCTGGATGGCATCACCAGCTTGATGGATGTGAGTCTGAGTGAACTCTGGGAGTTGGTGATGGACAGGGAGGCCTGGTGTGCTGTGATTCATGGGGTCGCAAAGAGTTGGACACGACTGAGCGAATGAACTTAACTGAACTGAACTGATTACTATCATGAATTTATATAGCCTCCAATAGCATTTCTAGGAATCTATCCTACAGATATATAAGCTAATGTGAAAAAGTCATTTGAACAATGTTACTAGTGAGGTATCATTGGAAATAGTAAAATATTAGAAGCAATCTAAATGCCCATAGACAGCTAGTTGGCACTTTTATTGCAATAAATTGATTAGTACTAGCATAGTAATAATTAGCAACACTGAATGTGTAATTCATCTCAGGTAATAATATTAAGTAAATAGGATTTTTAAATGCAGTAAATCGGGGAATATAGAAATTGTAGAGATAACTTGAGTCAAATTGGAAGAATTGGTAGATAATGCAAACTTCAGTTAACCCCCAGCAGGAAAGATGAGTTCTGTTGTGAGATACTTTCTCAGCTCCCAAAGAGACAGAGAGCTTTAGAGTAAATGTGCTTATATAGTATGCAGATTCTATTTTTTAGTCAACAGATCACCATGTTCTCTTTCTCTCTTATTTCATGAGCATTCACATGAGCAAATCTAATTGACACGAAGAAGAAAGAAAAATGATAATGTTAGCAAAGTGTTAGAATACAACAAGGAAATATCAGTTATGAATCACTGGCATAAAACCTAGGTTAGGAGTGTGAAAGTTATTCAGTAAATTATATCAGCCAGACACTTAAGATGAGCTTTTTTTTTTTTGGCAGATCCAGGACATGATTGGAAAAAGCCAAAGTGTTTACTGGTGTTTTTTTATTTTTTTTTAATTAATTTATTTATTTACTGGTGTTTTGAAAACTTGAATAAAATGATCTGGTTAGAATTGAGGGAATAAGTTTGGAATTTAAAAGGGAAACTGTTTTTTTTTCCTCCATGTCCTATGAAAGTCTCTCTACAAAGAATGATGGCAGATTGAAAATGCTGAGGAATGGGAAGCCATTTTCTTAAGAGAAGAACTGATCATATTACATGGTATGTCACTAGATCTTTTATGTTATTGACAAAGACTCCTGTCTTTAGTGCCTTCATTTGATCAGTTACATGTTTTCACCAAGTCTCCAAATCCCAATTTCTGGGCGATACGGAGCAGTCCGTTGGGTTGTCTCATCTTGATCCAATCCACAAAACAAAGTATTAGCTAGTGTGTGAGAGGCACGCAGAAGGTTAAGAAAGGCCAACAGGCCAACTGTAGAGTCTCTACTAGTATTTCTAATAACTGGTTATTGACATGGCCATGCAGCCTCATATTCTATTAATAATCTCAGATTTCTGTTATAAACTCCTGAACTCCTCAGGTTTGAGCCTGATTTGAGATAATAATAATTCTAATGTTACATGGTTTCTCCAAAAGAAATAGAGCTGGTTTCTAGGTGGACATTTTTATCCAGATCATCACTAGTCCATTAGTAGAGCAAAGAGCATGAGCCATTCAGGTTAAGATTCATGTACCAACTTGTTCAAAAGTATGTTTCATTATGTGATAGTCATAATGACTTCTCATGCTTCCACATTTTCATCTCTTTTTCTCATCTCCAGCAAAAGAGACCATGGGGAGGGAAAATCAGAGCAGCGTGTCTGAGTTCCTCCTCCTGGGGCTCCCCATCTGGCCAGAGCAGCAGGGTGTGTTCTTCGCCCTGTTCCTGGGCATGTACCTGATTACAGTGCTGGGCAACCTGCTCATCCTCCTGGTCATCAGGCTGGACCCTCACCTTCACACCCCCATGTACTTCTTCCTCAGCCACTTGGCCTTCACTGACATCACTTTTTCATCAGTCACAACTCCAAAGATGCTCATGAATATGCAGACACTGAGTCAATCCATCTCGTATGCTGGGTGCATTTCCCAGGTGTATTTTTTCTTAATGCTTGGGTGTCTTGACAGCTTTCTTCTCACCTCAATGGCCTACGACAGGTACGTGGCCATCTGTCACCCCCTCCACTACATCACAATTATGAGTCAGAACCTGTGTTTCCTGTCAGTAATTGTGTCCTGGGTCCTATCCTCTGCTAGTGCCATCTTACACACACTCCTCCTGGACCAGGTGTATTTTTTCTTAATGCTTGGGTGTCTTGACAGCTTTCTTCTCACCTCAATGGCCTACGACAGGTACGTGGCCATCTGTCGCCCCCTCCACTACATCACAATTATGAGTCAGAACCTGTGTTTCCTGTCAGTAATTGTGTCCTGGGTCCTATCCTCTGCTAGTGCCATCTTACACACACTCCTCCTGGCCCGTCTCTCTTTCTGTAGAGACAACCTTCTCCCTCACTTCTTCTGTGACCTTGCCACCTTACTTAAACTGTCCACCTCAGATACCACAGTCAATGAGCTGTTTATCCTCACTGTGGGAGTGGTAGTCATTACCCTGCCACTTGCATGCATATTGGTCTCTTATGGTTGCATTGGGGCCACCATCCTTAGGGTCCCCTCCACCAAGGGACTCTACAAAGCCTTGTCTACATGTGGGTCCCACCTCTCTGTAGTGGCTCTGTACTATGGAACAATTATTGGACTGTACTTTTTTCCCTCATCTAATAACTCCAATGACAAGGATGTTATTGTGGCTATATTGTACACTCTGATCACTCCCATGCTAAATCCTTTTATCTACAGTCTAAGAAATCAGGATATGAAAGGAGCTCTGGGAAATATACTTAGTAGAGGAATATTTTCATAAGGATAACCTTTGTTTGCCTATTAATTGAATCCCACACATACAATGTGAGTATCCTTTCCTTTCTGATTAGTTACTTCTTAGTGAGTCTCGATGTGGCCTTCTATCCTCAGTCTCTGCTTCAGCTTGGACATAGCTTTCTTCTCTGTTTAATTTTTTGCTCATTATAGAGATGGAAAGATTTTACAAATATACCTGCACAACTACCATTTCCTTCCCCCTTCCTTTTTTCTGTGGCATTCATTGTTCCACAAACATTGAAGAAAAAATTTTATAGTCACAACTCTATTTTGGTGAGGGAGTGTGGATAATTTACCGACCTTATGTAACAAAGCATTTTTCCCTTCTCAACATAACAAAAATATTATTTCTGGTTGGCTTACGATTTTATTTTTTAGTTTAATTCCACAATACATTTAAAAGTTATCTTTCAAGTGACCTTAATTAGAAATCTATTATTAATTCTATCTGTAACTTCTTCTCAAAATATTACTATATTTTTACTTTTAAATTTTATAGTCACAACTCTATTTTGGTGAGGGAGTGTGGATAATTTACCGACCTTATGTAACAAAGCATTTTTCCCTTCCCAAGATAACAAAAATATTATTTCTGGTTGGCTTACGATTTTATTTTTTAGTTTAATTCCATAATACATTTAAAAGTTATCTTTCAAGTGACCTTAATTAGAAATCTATTATTAATTCTATCTGTAATTTCTTCTCAAAATATTACTATATTTTTACTTTTAAAACAACCTCCTGTTACATTTTTAACATCCCTATCTTTTAAGCTTTCATTGAAACATTTCTTTTTCTGTGGCTATCTTTTTTTAACAAATATAATTGTATATATTTAAAGTGTACAATGTGAAAATTTGATAAACTAGACAACAAAAAATGCTATATGGTATCACTTATATGTGGCAACTTTTTTAAAATGCTGATTTCATAGGAACAGAGAATAGAATGATGGTTACCAGGGGCGGGGTATAGGAGGAAGTGGGTAATGTAGGTCAAATGGTTCAAAGTTTTAGTTTGAAGACGAATAAGTTCTGAGGACCAAGTGTAGTGTGATAGCTAGTTAATAACATGGTATTACATACTTGAAACTTTCTGAAGATAGTTCACAAGCATTATCACTACACACATGAAAAGATTAACTAAAGGAAGTGATAGATGTGTTAATTATCTTAATCTTAGTAATCATTTCACAATATATATGTATTTCAAATCATTACCTCCAATTAAAATAAATAAATTTATATTAAAAAAATCATCACATTGTATACTTTTGTTTATAATTTCTTATAAAAGAAACACTAATTTGTTTTATTCTATATGGCTTTTTTGTTTATTTTCAGCATTATGTTATTATGAAAATGTAGCAACAAATATTTTTGTTCATTACTTATTGTGTACAAGCAAGAGATTATGTAAATTATATACCCAAGAAAAAAATTATTGGACTGTAAATATGTATGTTCAATTTAATTATCACTGCTAAATCTTCCAAAATAGTTGTACCAAGAAGTCAATTTGAAAAGACTACATACTGTAGGATTCCAACTATATAAGATGCTGGAAAAGGCAAAGTGTAGAGAAGACAAAAATTTCGGTGGTTATCAGGGTTCCAGAGTCTGAGGTGAGAGACAAATAAACAGAAGAGAGGGGATTTTTAGGGCAGTGAAACTATTCTGTATGATAATATAACAGTGGATGTGTGTCATGATGTATTTGTCAAAAAACTTAAAATTGTACAACACAAAGAGTGAATTCTAAATGTAACTATGGACTTTAATAAAATATATCAATGATGGTTCACTCATAACAAATGTACCAAATAAATGTAAGATGTTTATAATTGGGGAGCCTAGGTAAATGTGGAGGAGAAGTTCCTGGACATTTTCTGCTCAGTTCTTCTTAAACCTAAAACTACTCTAAGAAATACTCTATTAATTTTTTTTAAATCAGCTTTAAATCAGTACAAATTAATTACTGTCATCTGATAATCTTTAAATGTTAAATATTTTCCATTAGAGGTTTTTTTTCCATTTCTATAATTTTATTTATTTTATTTTTTGGATATAAATTTATTTTAATTGGAGGTTAATTACTTTACAATATTGTATTGGTTTTGCCATACATCAACATGAATCCGCCACAAGTATACATGTGTTCCCCATCCTGAACCCCACTCCCTCCTCCCTGCTCGTTGTCTGAATATGAGAGCTCCTATTATTTTACTTCTTCAACAATACTTGATACTAATAAATTTCTAAAATTTTTGCAATTCTGGTGAGTAGAAAATTGTATCTCATTGTAGTTTTATTTTCTATTTTCCTGGTAATTGATGACATAGAACATCTTATCCAATGCTTATGGGATGTTTGTGGCAGAGATGGTTAGCTGTCCACCAGAACTTATGATCTCTTTCCCACGTGTGAAGCTGGCTCTGGGAGACAGCTGCCACATTTCCTGCTAATCTAGGTGTGGCTCTGTGGCATGTCCTCCCCAAGGGAAAAGGCTGTGTGCTATTTTCTGGCTGGAATTTTAAAGAAAGATGTGTGTTTTCTCTATTGTCTGGAAGCAGATTTATCTGCATTCCTGAGAGATCGTTGGTCTTGGTCCCTCATTTACCTCATAGTGAAATGCCATCTACCCACTAGAAAACCCACTCTGCAACGTTTGCAGCCATCATTGTTCCTACTGGTACAAGATTTTCTTCTGTGAAATAAATGATTATGTCTTTTCCCACTTTTCTATTGAGTTATTCCTCTTTTTTATTACAGTACAGATATACTTCATATAATCTTGAAATTAATCCTTTGTCATATTTGTATATATTATAAATGCTGTCCATTATTGGAAGCTTGCTACTTTTGCTTCTTACTTTCTATTGATGTGTTAATTTTAAAGTGATTAAAGTTATTAATGTATCACTTTATGATTTGTGTTATTGACTTTAGAGTGCTTCCTTGAGAAAGTCACCTTGAAAATGGCAAACATTGTATTTTACAGACAACAAGAAAGGGATGTGACATCAGAAAAAGTGTAGGATCTGAAGAAAGGTGGACTCAGATTTCTTGTCAGTATTATGAACGTGCATAAATAGTAGGAATACACCAGTGTAATATCCTCTAATACAATTTACTATAGGTGAGTTCAACATTAGGTGGGTCTATCTTGTACAGGGTAAAGTTGTTTAGCAAAATAATCTACAGCAAAACAGTTATGGTATGTGGGTTAACTGACTGTCACAAACATCACTCTGGTGGGGGATGTTGAGAGTTGGGGGGGCTGTGGGTGTGCTGTGACACGGGTATATAGGAACTCCATGCTTTACACTCAATTTTGCTGTAAACCTAAAACTTTAAGATCTATAAACAGTAAGGTCTATAATTTAAACAGTAATATCTATAATTAAAAAAAATACAGATATGGTATTGTAGTGTCAGTGTCAATGTCTTTCAAACGCAAACATTAATTAATATCAACTGAACATACACAAACACCATATGACGAACAGCTGTTATGTGCAAGGCATTGTCCAGAGTCCAGGGGTGCCAGGAGCCAGTGTGAGGAATCCCACCCATGACAAGGTCATGCGGAGAGGCCTGATGGGCAAGGTGAGTCAGGCCTCAGGGTTTCCCCCTGATAGTTCCTGAGCATGTACCCTCCAAACCAGAATCTGCCTGCCTTCTTGTACTGTGCTTTTCCACTCTTCTGACACACTCTGGAAAAAGTTAACTCAGGGCTTCAGTCTTCTGCATTTGAAAGGGATGTTTCAATTCAAACCCTCTCTGATAACTCTCTAACTTGCCTAACAGGTTCCCCCGGACTTTTTACAGCTTCTGAATTGCTTACAGCCCCTCAACCGTGAGAGGCACAAAGCTTAAAGCATCTTAAAGATACAGAGACTTTTCTAAAGAGCTAAAAATCATATTGGTGACAGGTTTTCACTGTTGACTCAATGATTGCTGCCAGGCCTCCATATTCTTTATCTTTTAGGCACCTGGGAGGATAGTAATCAATGTAATCGGGATATGGAAAAAGGTATATAGTAGTTTTGATGTTAGCAACACTAGACTTTTGAGTTAATTACTTTTCTTTGTTATATATCACTGCACTCCTCTTGTATCCTTGCTATGTAAGAATGTAACTTTATTTAGTGCTTTCTGAGAGTGGCACCAGACTTTGGGAAGATCAACACAAATAAGTCTTCCGGTTGACAAACCCTTATCAGAAAAGGGCTGTAAAATGTCAATTGGCCCTCTGGCTGTAAGATAATGTAAATCACCTAAGACTTGTGTATACAACTAGTTATGCAGAGAGAAAAGCCTGGTTTTGATAAGAGTCTCGGCTGCTAATGCTGCATAATTTTGTATTACCCATTGATCTCTATGTACAATCAAAAAGGTATAAAAGGCCTTTCTAGACAATAGAGGCCGGACCATTGGAAGGACTGGTTTCTCCCGTCTCTCCTCTTTACCCTAATTTCAGGCGGAATTCCCATCTGGGGCATGGAGGCTCACCATGTCTGCTTACTTGCCCTGACTTCTAAGATCCGTAGGAGAGGGAGCCCAAGGCGGGGCACCCTCCGATATTCAAACGGGTGCTCGTGGCCCAACATAGATGGTGCAAACTTCTTGTCTCAAAGTTTTATTGGTTTTCCATGTAAACCAAGTTATTCAGCCTCTTTTCTCCACTTAATTTTCCTACTACACTGTTTCTTCCTAATCTAATCTTATATTTCTAATTAAATAAATAAATAAGTTTTTCCTCACCTACGCCGTTCATGCTTCGAATCACCCTGGATCCACCGGGGCCGGACCCTGGCACAAGGGAGGTTCGTGACTTTGGAAAATAGCAGCAATTGAGCATCTAGAGTAAAACCATGCCCCTCACCTTGTTAGTACAGTGCAAGAACCTGAGCTAGGGGTCATCAGAAATAGAATAATAGAATATCAGTAGCATATCTCTTTTTTAATATAAATTTATTTATTTTAACTGGAGGATAATTACTTTACAATATTGTATTGTTTTTTGCCATATCAACATGAATCTGCCACAGGTATACACGTGTTTCCCATCCTGAAGCCCCCTCCCTCCTCCCTCCCTGTACCATCCCTCTGGGTCGTCTCAGTGCACCAGCCTCAAGCATCCAGTATCATGCATCGAACCTGGACTGGTGATTCATTTCATATATGATATTATACATGTTTCAATGCCATTCTCCCAAATCATCCCAGCCTCTCACTCTCCCACAGAGTCCAAAATCCTGTTCTATACATCTGTGTCTCTTTTGCTGTCTTTCATACATACACACTGAGGAAACCAGAATTGAAAGAGACACGTGTACCCCAATGTTCATCGCAGCACTGTTTATAATAGCCAGGACATGGAAGCAACCTAGATGTCCGTCAGCAGATGAATGGATAAGAAAGCTGTGGTACATATACACAATGGAGTATTACTCAGCCATTAAAAAGAATACATTTGAATCAGTTCTAAGGAGGTGGATGAAACTGGAGTAGTATATCTCTTGCTAACAATTGAACAGGCTTCAGTTTTTGTAGCACTTTGGACATCCATTGCTCAGTAGGGTTTTGTTCTAGCATTTGGTAGTATATTGTGTGATTTTCAGTGTGGTTTGTATGAAATATATCTGAATTTTTAAAAAGCAGAAAAGTACTTCTCTGACTCATGTACATAAAGATAGTGTGACATTTATGTAAAAATTAAAAACTTTGCCTCTGGTTCTTGTTATGTTTTGGCTATACCACGTGGTTCGTGGGATCTTAGTTCCCTGACAGAGATCGAACTCTGGCCCTGGGCAGTTAGTGTATGAAGCCCTAAATACTGGGCAGCCAGGGAATTCCCTGCCTTTAGTTCTTAAAACACATGGAGTTGTTTTTAATGCAGTAGGAAATAAAGATTTAGTTTAATGTTTCTTCATAGTAATAAGGAACTTCTAAAATTTAATTTTTAAAGAGTTCATCCTTTCTTCACTGCTCTACAATAGATGTCCCTGACTAAAGTATCAATCTGGCAATTTCATCTCTATACCAAAAAATAGACTCGGATAAATGATGGGTAATTTTGATGTGGAAGTATTCCATAAGGATTTGCTCAGAAGAATAGAACAAAGGTGCTTTCTTAGCCAACTATTGCAAGAGCTGGAGAATGAAGGTCAGAGGAGTGGCCCTTGAAGGTTAAAATAGCGACAACTAAAGATTTCAGCCTAAAACGTAAAATAGATGGTTTTAAAAGTTTGATGGTTAGTAGCTGAAAAACCTCAAGAAATACTGACAAATTACTCAAAATGTCTCAACCTGTTGCAGCCATGCAGGCAGCTCTTAGAAGTCCACTGGGAAATTTCTGTGAACTTCACTTTTGCCTGTTTCTGCCTGTAATGCAATTACCTCCAGAAAGTAACACCTTCTCCTTTTCTGCCTTCTAAATTTCTCATGAGTTCTCATTGCAAAGCATTAAACTTGACCAATACAAAAAGGAAAAATCTGGAAATGCTTCCAGCCTCACCGCTACAAGAAGGGGAAGACTTAGCAGTGGGTGATGATGATGCTAAATTCGCAACAGACAATCTAGTAATGCATAAGGACAAGAAAGGTGGGGTTGGGTAGGAGTCTGCAAGTCCTAGGAAGAAGGTGAGGGATGTGTGATTCAAAACCACCCCAAATGAGCCCATTTTAGATCAGTTAACCTCGTGTCTCAATGGCACCCCACTCCAGTACTCTTGCCTGGAAAATCCCATGGATGGAGGAGCCTGGTAGGCTGCAGTCCATGGGGTCAGTAAGAGCTGGACACGACTGAGCGACTTCACTTTCACTTTTCATTTTCATGCATTGGAGAAGGAAATGGCAACCCACTCCAGTGTTCTTGCCTGGAGAATCCCAGGGACGGGGGAGCCTGGTGGGCTGCCGTCTATGGGGTCACACAGAGTCGGACACAAATGAAGTGACTTAGCAGCAACTGTGTGTCTCAGCTGGTAAATAATCCCCCTGCAATGCAGGAGACTGGGGTTCGATCCCTGGATTGGAAAGATCCCCTGGAGAAGGGAAAGGCTACCCACGCCAGTATTATGGCCTGGAGAATGCCATGGGCTACACATGTCTCAAAAAGTCGGACATGACTGAGTGACTTTCACTTTCACTTTTCAAACTGCAGCTGGCCACAGAAGCATGAACGAGACCAGCCACATCCAGAAAAACCACCATCCTGAACTGAATCAGCCAAGCCTCAACCAACCCTCAAAATTGTAAGTAACATAAACACTTTTTCCTAAAGAAACATCTTTACAAAAACCCATGGTGGATTCATGTCAATGTATGGCAAAACCAATACGGTATTGTAAAGTAAAATAAAGTAAAAATAAAATTAAAAAAACAAAAACAAAAACAGAAAACCTCTCATGTCCTCCTCTTAGCATTTTTTAGATCTAACAATCTAGATCTTTAGCCTTCCTCTAGTTTGGGAGTCTCAGGAGTTATGGAGGAATTGATTATTGGACATTTCTTATAAACATCTTCACTTTATGTCTTACAACTCACTTTGGTACCTGGTGTCTATCAGATCTTGGTTCCTCAGTTGAAACAGCCAGTTTGTTGTCTAAAACACGCTGCCCCCTCTACCAGTGATCATCAGGGTGAGGTGGAATGTGTAGTCTGGATAATTCTGATTTGTTAAGTCTCAAGTAAAGAGACATCTTCTCTAGGAAGCTTTTCATGTCTCCTCTGCCACTAGGCTGAGCTAACTATTCCTCCCCAGGTCACAGTGTTCCGCATCCATGACTATAGTCCTTGGTAATGCCAATGCAGGAGATGCAGACTTGATCCCTGGCTCGGGAAGATGCCCTCGAGAAGGAAATGGCAACCCACTCCAGTATTCTTGCCTGGAGAATCCCATGGACAGAGGAGCCTGGTGGGCTATAGTTTATGGGGCTGCACAGAGTCAGACATGACTGGGCTACTAAACAATAACAAAAACCACTCTGTCGTCAGACAGCCAAGATTCAGTCCTTCTTTTCACTAACTGTGATCCTAAAGTGTTCTCCACCTCTTTGAGCCTGAGTTTCTCAACATATTTCCGAGGGTTGTTGTCAGGATTAAAGTAGAAGATTTTATCACATAGTAAATTTTTTTTTGACTTTACAATATTATATTGGTTTTGCCATACATCAACATGAATCTGCCATGGGTGTACACATGTTCCCCATCCTGAACCCCCCTCCCACTTCCCTCTCCATACCATCCCTCTGGGTCATTCCAGTGCACCAGCCCCGAGCATCCTGTATCATGCATTGAACCTGGACTGGCAATTTGTTTCTTATATGATATTATGCATGTTTCAATGCCATTCTCCCAAATCATCCCACCCTCTCCCTCTCCCACAGAGTCCAAAAGACTGCTCTATACATCTGTGTCTGCTGTCTCGCATGCAGGGTTATCATTACCATCTTTCTAAATTCCATATATATGCTTTAGTATACTGTACATAGTAAACTCTTTGGCACCTGAAACAATAGAGGTGACATTTATTTTGTTCTTGATTATCTGCAAAGGTCTTGGGAGAAACTAAGTCTGGGCTATATTCCTGAAGAACAAGAGAAGTACATTTATTATGTGGAAAGAGAAAAATTGAATATGTTCTGGGGAACTTCCCTGGTGGTTCCACTGAGGGGGATGTGGGTTTGATCTCTGGTTGGGAAACTTGAAAGATCCCGCATGCCTTGCAGTGTGGCCAAAACAACAACAACAACAACAACAACAACAAAATTATTTTTCTTTCCCTGCAAGTTCTAGCAGGACTCAGGGTCTCTGGATGCCTAGGTGTCTGGGTGCACGAGGAACCATATTCTCACTAAAATGGAAAATTCTTTAGATACAGAGATGTGAACATTCAAGCACATTTTATAAAACTTTAAAATCTGGGGAAGGGCCAGCCCTGACAGCTTCCATTTAATGGCACCAGCCAGTGACATAGCATCCTCAAAGTATTTTCCAATCCCCATTATCCAAGAAAAGAGCAAATTAAGTTCTATAAAGCATATCCCACCTTATTATTCCCCCAACAAGTATAAGAATACTGTCAATTAAGATTTCTGAGTGACAGCAAAGAAAGGAAGACAAGGGAGCCATATTTTCAAAAATTTGTATTTACGTGTAATTGAGGAAATAGAATCACAGGGACTGTTTTTAAAGGAAAGGTAAATATCAGTTGGAAGAATATGTTCTCTTGCTCAAGAGTTTTCTCAAGGCCCCTTTCATGTCTTTATTTCTCAGGCTATAAATAAAGGGGTTCAACATGGGAGTGACCACAGTGTACATCACTGAAGCAATTATGTTACTGTCATTGGTGCTGTTGGATGATGGAAGAAAATATACACCAATAATTGCCCCGTAGTAGAGAGTCACTACTGAGAGATGAGAGCCACATGTGGACAAGGCTTTGCAGATGCCCTTGGCAGAGGATACCCGGAGGATAGTGGCCCCAATATGGCCATAAGAAACCAGGATGCATACAAATGGAAGCATAATGGCTGTTAACCCTGCAGTGAAGATTACCAACTGGTTGAGGGAAGTGTCTGAGCAGGACAATTTGAGCAGGGCAACAAGATCACAGAAGAAGTAGGGGATAGTGTTGTCAGCACAGAATGACAGCCGGGCTAGGAGAAGGGTGTGCAAAAGAGCACAAGCACAAGCAATGACCCAGGATCCAAGCACCAGCATGACACAGACACTGTGGCTCATGATGGTGGTATAATGCAGAGGGTGGCAGATGGCCACATACCTGTCATAGGCCATTGAAGTGATCAGGAAGCTGTCCAGATCAGCAAGGAGTATGAAAAAATATGTCTGTGAAAGGCACCCTGCATAGGGGATGGATTTGCACTTAGTCTGCATGATCATAAGCATCTTAGGGACAGTGACAGATGAGAAAGTAATATCAGTGAGGGCCAAGTGGCTGAGGAAGAAGTACATGGGGGTGTGGAGGCGAGGGTCCAGCCTGATGAGCAGGAGGATGAGCAGGTTTCCCAGTACCGTGGTCAGGTACATGCCCAGGAACAGGGCGAAGAACACACCCTGCTGCTCTGGCTGGATGGGGAGCCCCAGGAGGAGGAACTCGGACACACTGCTCTGGTTCTCCATGGTCATCAGCTGGAGGGGATTAGTAGGGAAAGTTGAAGGGTAAAGGTGAATGTCTTGGGATAATAAGGTGATCATCGTGGCAGAGCATGATAAAGATGTTCTTTTGATTTAGGGAAGGTCTTCATTGATATTTTCTTACATTTGTACCATACTTTGCTGTATAAATGTAGCAAAAGTGTAGGTTTCTTTCTCAATCTGGTGCCAGACTCTGCAAATGACAATATTAACAGTTAATTTTTGTTAAATACTATCCTTATTCACTGTTCTTATAGCTTCCGTGTAGTAACTGATGTAATATTCTTCAGAATGGGAGCTAGATAGGCACTATTAATATTATTATTTCCACTTTCCAGAGGGGATACCTGAGGTAGACAGTCTCCAGACCCTGAGGTAAGAAGGGAAGCTGGGATTTGGACCCAAGCACGTTGACTCCAGAATTTGTTCTCTGGAAGCAAAACAAATTATTTGGCATCAGAAATCTCTTTGCCCTTCATAATTTTGTGTGTAATAATGTTTAATTCTGCATCCTCTTCTTCTTTATACCCTCCATGATTATTTCTAATTTGTTCATTGGTTGTAGACCCAAAATCTATCAAAGACAACTAATGCATACACATTGTAAGTTTGTTGATCAAATACAAGATGTCACATCCAATCAAAATCATTATGGCGGCCTCTTTAAGAAACTTACATCAAGGATCATTGCAGTGCATGTGTCTTTTTGAATTATGGTTTTCTCAGGGTATATGCCAGTAGTGGGATTGCTGGGTTATATGGTAGTTCTATTCCTAGTTTCTTAAGGAACCTCCATGCTGTCTTCCATAGTGGCTGGATCAATTCATTTTCCCACCAACAGTGCAAGAGTGTTCCCTTTTCCCCCACATCCTCTCCAGCACTTAACGTTTGTAGATTTTTTGATGATGGCCATTCTGACCAATGTGAGATGTAGATATAGAGAATGGACTTGGAAACACACCAGGAGAAGGAGAGGGTGGGATGAAACTGAGAGAGTAGAACTGACATATATACATTAGCATGTGCAAAATAGATAGCTAGTGGGAAGCTGCTATACAGCACAGGGAGCTCAGCTTGGTACTCCATGATAGGTGGAATAGGGTGTGGGAGGAGGCTCAGGAGGGAGGGGATATATGTATACTTACAGGTGATTCATGTTGTTGTAGAGCAGAAACTAACACAACATTGTAAAGCAGTTATCCTCCAATTAAAAAATAATAAATACATTTTAAAATACTAATGTGAAGGAGGAAATAGATCAACAATAGGGCTGCCATTGTTGGGGAATTGAGTGAGGAGTGTGCTGTGATGGGGGAAGAATAAACAGTGGTTTGGGAACAACAAGCAGACTATTAACAGGTTGGACAAGAAAAAAACCAGAAACTTACATCAGGTCTTGTTCAAGACCCAGGATAAATCCTAATCATCCAGGGGCCCCATGTTATTTATTTGCTATACAGTATGACAATCAAATAAGAACAATCTAATGGCCAAATGGATGAATGGATGGATGGATAAAAAAGTTGTGGTACATATACACAATGGAATATTACTCAGCTGTAAAAAGGAACACATTTGAGTCAGTTCTGATGAGGTAGATGAACCTAGAACCTATTATACAGAGTGAAGTGAGTCAGAAAGAGAAAGATAAAAATTGTATTCTAATGCATATATACAGAATCTAGAAAAATGGTGCTGAAGAATTTATTTACAGGGCAGCAATGGAGAAACAGACATAGAGAATAGTCTTATGGACATGGGGAGAGGGAAGGAAAGGGTGAGATGAATGGAAAAAGTAACATGGAAACTTACATTACCATATGTAAAATAGATAGCCAACCGGAATTTGCTGTATGGCTCAGGAAATTAAAACATGGGCTCTGTATCAATCTAGAGGGATGGGATGGGGCGGGAGATGGGAGGGAGGTTCAAAAGGGAAAGGGTATATGTATACTTATGTCTGATTCATGTTGAGGTTTGACAGAAAACAACAAAATTCTGTAAAGCAATCATCCTTCAATTAAAAAAAAATTAAAAAAAAAAGCTAAATGTAATTTTTAAAAGGAATTCTAATCTTTTTCAGTGTCTCTAAAATAGCCTATGAGATATTTATCTCCTTACCCAAAACGGTATTTATCCAAATTTCAATAAATATTTTAAAAAGAGGAGGTAAGAATTCACTGCTGCTGCTACTGCTGCTCAGTCGCTTCAGTCGTGTCCAACTCTGTGCGACCTCATAGACGACAGCCCACCAGGCTCCGCCGTCCCTGGGATTCTCCAGGCAAGAACACTGGAGTGGGTTTCCATTTCCTTCTCCAAAGCATGAAAATCAAAAGTGAAGCTGAGATCACTCAGTCGTGTCCGACTCTTCGCGACCCGGTGGACTGTAGCCTACCAGGCTTTTCCATCCATGGGACTTTCCAGGCAAGAGTACTGGAGCTACAACCTATCAAACTTTATTATAAAATGATACCAGTTACAACAAATGATATACTTTCAGAAGCACAGACCAATAAGACAGTGGAGAGGAACAGAGAGTCTAGAAACAAAGACACATTTATAATGAGAACTTGGCCTCACCATCACTCTGTCAACTGGATTCCAAAGGACACCATGTACCACCCCTTCCCCACCTTCAGGTGAGTAAAAGGAACAGTGTATTAACAAACCAACTGAATCTAGTAGCTGAAAATCCATGTCAAATGATATGATTTCAGAGATTACAGAAAAGGAGCCAATGGTTTCCAAATAATAATACAGTATACTAATGCATATATATGGAATTTAGAAAGATGGTAACGATAACCCTGTATGTGAGACAGCAAAAGAGACACAGATGTATAGAACAGGATTTTGGACTCTGTGGGAGAGGGAGAGGGTGGGATGATTTGAGAGAATGGCACTGAAACATGTATAATATATATGAAATGAATTGCCAGTCCAGGTTCAATGCATGATACAGGATGCTTGGGGCTGGTGCACTGGGATGACCCAGAGGGATGGTACAGGGAGGGAGGAGGGAGGGGGGTTCAGGATGGGGAACACGTGTATACCTGTGGGGGATTCATGTTGATGTATGGCAAAAGCAATACAATATTGTAAAGCTGAGTGTTGAAGAACTGATGTTTTTGAACTGTGGTGTTGGAGAAGACTCTTGAGAGTCCCTTGGACTGCAAGTAGATCCAACCAGTCCATTCTGAAGGAGATCAGCCCTGGGATTTCTTTGGAAGGAATGATGCTGAGGCTGAAACTCCAGTACTTTGGCCACCTCATGCAAAGAGTTGACTCATTGGAAAAGACTGTGATGCTGGGAGGGATTGGGGGCAGGAGGAGAAGGAGATGACAGAGGATGATGGTATCACCGACTCAATGCACATGAGTTTGAGTGAACTCCGGGAGTTGGTGATGGACAGGGAGGCCTGGCATGCTGCGATTCATGAAATTGCAAAGAGTCAGACACAACTGAGCGACTGAACTGAACTGAACTGAACTGATCTGAAGTCTCCAAGAAACAGAAGAAAGATAGTTTGATACTTAGTCCTAGAGGCAGAAGGTTTTCTGGCCAGATTTCTAGCACCTCGGACCCAACCCTGACCCCCAAATCTTCATGGAGTGTGGGAAATGAGGAATGCAATACTCTCTTCTAATATTCCCAAGATTCAGATATTGGGGGACAGTTTTTCTTGGGGGAACATGCAGAGTTATGCCTGTGTGGTATGATTTGCAGATCAACATTGAACCTCCTGTATCTCTACCCAGAATTCCACCCTTCACAGGCTGCTGGTACCTAAAATTCTTTCACTTAGATAAAAACTTAAAGGTTCCAATTATAGATTAGGTTTAGAAATAAATAATTCTGGAAGAGAGAGCCATAGGGATTCACTGAGGCAGAATGACTGGGAACTGTTCATATTTGGGGGCCAGAGTTGGGTGGCTGAACAAGGGCACTGACCTCTTCAGACAGAGTGAGGAGGGATAAAGTGGGGAAGTATAGGAAGAATAAGAGCAGAGGCTGTAGACACTGAGGGTGAGTTTACTGTCTTTCCAGTCTGGCTGAATGACTATGATAGGGCTAGAAATAGACACGTTGTTAACAACATCTTATTTGGCCTTGACTTTCACCAGGTGATTTTCAAATACTCTTTACTTCTTCCCTAAACTTTTCAAAATAGGTATTCAGATCCTCATTAAGGAGGTGAGCATTGAGACTCAGTGACAAAACTTGTCCAATCTTATAGTACTAGTATACGGTGACCTTGGGATTTGATCTCACGTCTACCTGGCTTCAAAGATCATATTCTTCCCACTGTATTGCATGCCCTCATTAACTATATCCTCAGATAAGACAGTACTTGCTGCCTCAGTTCAGATCAGTCGCTAAGTCGTGTCTAACTCTTTGCAACTCCATGAATTGTAGCACGCCAGGCCTCCCTGTCCATCACCAACTCCCGGAGTTCACTCAAACTCATGTCCGTCGAGTCGGTGATGCCACCCAGCCATCTTATCCTCTGTCGTCCCCTTCTCCTCCTGCCCCCAATCCTTCCCGGCATCAGAGTCTTTTCCAACGAGTCAACTCTTCACATGAGGTGGCCAAAGTACTGGAGTTTCAGCTTTAGCATCATTCCTTCCAAAGAACACCCAGGACTGATCTCCTTTAGGATGGACTGGTTGGATCTCCTTGCAGTCTATGGGACTCTCAAGAGTCTTCTCCAACACCACAGTTCAAAAGCATCAATTCTTCGGTGCTCAGCTTTCTTCACAGTCTAACTCTCACATCCATACATGACTACTGGAAAAACCATAGCCTTGACTAGACAGACCTTTGTTGGCAAAGTAATGTCTCTGCTTTTGAATATGTTAGTAGGTTGGTCATAACTTTCCTTCCAAGGAGTAAGCGTCTTTTAATTTTATGGCTGAAATCACCATCTGCAATAATTTTGGATCCTAAGAACATTCAGAAATACAGGGAAGTAAACCAGGAAGTTTGAGGATGAGTGGAAGATTTGTGGTTTCAAGATAAGTGCCTAGATGATCATGTCAATGATACTGATAATAAAATTATAATAACAATCATCTTTTAGCCACATATCTATTGTGTGAATAACATGGGCCAGCTTCTGTGATGTACTTTATATCATATCATATCTAAAAGGTCTTAAACATCATTATCACTTAAACAGTTGAAAAGTTGGACTTACAAGTGTAAATAATTTGCCCTAAATCATTCAGCAAGAAAATGATGGACAGATCATTCGATTCCATATTTATCTGATTTCAAGCACGTGTTCCCAGTCACCATGCTATACTGACTCCAGAAAAGTCAACTGCCAGAAAGGAGACATCTGGATACATATTCCTCAGTAAAGAGAAAAATGTGAGATCTGTTATTTCCCCCAAAGCTTTTGAGTGGATGTACTGCATCAGTCCTTAAATAAATAATCAGAAGTGAATAGAGAGACTAGGAGACCAGCTACTGAATTTATAAAGACAACTGCTTACAAAATGAATTTCTCAGGGCCCCAGAACAAAAGGAGATCAAACTCTGATCAGTGTTTTTCATAGACTACCTAATTTCTATCAATAAGTGAAAAGTTAAGACAATTATGGTAAACATCTATTGGAAGTAACATCGTGTAGCCAATAAAATGAATTCATTAAGCTTATAATGATTTTTGAAGGAACATAATAGAAAGATTCCCAGGTGGCACAGTGGTAGAGAATTCGTCTGCCAGTGCAGGAGACACAGGGCACATGGGTTTGATTCCTGGGTTGGGAAGATCCCTTGGAGTAGGAAATGATAACCCACTCCAGTATTCTTGCCTGGAAAATTCCATGGACAGAGGAGCCTGGCAAGGTACAGTCCATGGGGTCACAAAGAGTCAGACATGAATGAGTAACTGAGGACGCACACATGTTTACTACTATTTGCAAAAAAAAAAAAATACAGATTATATTATTATTATTAAACCTGGAAGGTTTTGCTCTCAGCTTGCATGCATGCCAGATATCCATTGTGAAAAAGAGAACAATTTATTACAGGGGAAAGTATAAATGCCAAGGAATTATGGTTATTATGTCTAACTAAGTTATTGAGATGACACAACAAAATTATAAAAGTGCTAAGCACAGTATAATCATCAATGGGTTTGATTCCTGGGTTGGGAAGATCCCTTGGAGTAGGAAATGATAACCCGCTCCAGTATTCTTGCCTGGAAAATTCCATGGACAGAGGAGTCTGGCAAGGTACAGTCCATGGGGTCACAAAGAGTCAGACATGAATGAGTAACTGAGCACACACACATGTTTACTACTATTTGCAAAAAAAAAAAAAATACAGATTATATTATTATTATTAAACCTGGAAGGTTTTGCTCTCAGCTTGCATGCATGCCAGATATCCATTGTGAAAAAGAACAATTTATTACAGGGGAAAGTATAAATGCCAAGGAATTATGGTTATTATGTCTAACTAAGTTATTGAGATGACACAACAAAATTATAAAAGTGCTAAGCACAGTATAATCATCTTCCAGATTTTGTACCAGACCATTCATTCATTCACACACACACACACACATACACTACTGAGTGAAATCTATAAATACCACCCTTACCTAACTCAGGAGCGATGAATTCAGATACTCTGAGCTCAAAGGTATGACATGAGTGAAGCAACCTAGCATGCAGCATGCAAGGGTACGAATACGAACTAATTTTTCATTTTCTGTCCAAAATACTTTGATCTGGAAAAAGAAAAAAGTCACACACTCAGTCTTGAAGTGGAAGGAGGTACACTTTTCTTTTCACCAGATCCAAGGCAATGACAAAGGTATCCATTTTTAGCAGCTAGGTTGGGACCCAGGAGACCAAGAGTACCAATTTCTGGCAAGGAACAATTTGGGAGTGATAACTGCACTTCCCTTAATCATTCCCAGTAGATGTATCTTCTCCAGATACTACAGATAGTCGATTCCTTTGGGAATACAAATGAGGACTCATTATTTCAGATTCATTTAAATAGTGTTTGCATCTAGGAATTCATTTAACCTTCTCTATCACTTTTGAGGTAGATAGTAGCTTTCCCATTTTATTGCAAGGCATACATTCTCAGTCGCTCAGTCATTTCTGACTCTGTGTGGCCCCAATGGACTGTAGTCCAACAGGCTTCTCAGCCCATGAGATTTTCCAGACAAGAATACTGGAATGGGTTTCCATTTCTTCCTCCAGGGGATCTTCCCAACCCAGGGATCAAACCCACATCTCTTATGTTTCCTGCATTGGCAGGCGGATTCTTTACCACTGAGCCACATGGGTAGCCCTTTATTGCAATAAGAGTGGCTCAAAAGAAAATGGTCAAATGAGGATTCAAACCCAAACACGCTAACTTCACATCTAAAGCCCTGTTCCATTGCACCATGATGCTTCTCTTTTCACAGTGAGCTCTGAATAGTGTGAATTTCTTCCTTCCACATTCAGTCTGGAACTGGGAGGAAAGTTGCTATTAATTCAGTCTTGAACTGGGAGGAAAGTTGCTATTAATACTTGTCTCTGGGGAATAAAGACATTTAACAAGGAATCATTTGGTTTCTTCTTCTCAGAAATAGAATTTTTTCCTTCTTATAGAAATAATTGAATCTATATAGGGATTTTTTGGTGGTCAGTTGTGACAAATAACAGTAATTGGCACATAATTAGGGCTTAAAATATATTCTTTAGCTATAAGTATGAGTGTGAGAAGCCATCAGTGTAAGAAATCTACTCCATTTTGACTGGCAAAAAATTTTAAAAAAAAGAGATACAGAATCAAGTGGAGGAGAGAGCATTTTACTCAATATTTTCCAACAGTGTTTATTTACTCATTCATAAAAATATTGTTTAACTACTATGTGACAAGGGTTTTGTGAGGGACTCTGAATAAAGATTTGAAAACACATTTCTTTTCTCTAAAAGAGCTCCTGATCTAGAGAGCAGGAGAGACAAAACAGTGTGTCAAGTGTTGTAACAAAGGCAAATGATAAGAGTTATGGGACCAGAGGGGAAGGGTACCCAATCCAAATTCAAAGAGTCAAGTAAGGTAGGTTTTAGGAAGTTACAGATAAGCAGAGACCTAAGACAAAAAAGAAAAGGGGATGACAGAGGATGAGATGGCTGGATGGCATCACCAACTCGATGGACGTGAGTTTGAGTGAACTCTGGGAGTTGGTAATGGGCAGGGAGGCCTGGTGTGCTGTGATTCATGGGCTGGCAAAGAGTGGGACATGACTGAGCTACTGAACTGAACTGAACTGAACTGAAGACAAAAAACAAGTCAAAGGGGACATGGAGAGTGAGGACAGACCACTTGAAAGAGAGAAAAACAGAGGGACAGGAAAAGGCATGGGAAAGAGAAAAGGCAAGACATTCAGGAAGCTATTCAGGAAAATTGAAAGGCTGAAACGTACACTTCATCAGGGGAAGAAGTTCAGGATGTGGCAAGAGAAATCAGCAGGAATGAATGGTGCAGAACCTTGGAAGTCATGTTGAATTATTTGCACTTTTCTACTGTTTGCCTTGTACTGAAAAAAGCTTTCTTTAGAATTATAATTAGGAAAATGCCTAATTGTGGTATAGTTTTAAAAGATAATAAGTAGTTATAGCTTAGTTTCTATCAACGAGGGAGGGGTAAAAGTCACTGTGGTATACTCCCATTGGAATATTATGTAACAAACTGATGTTTATGAAAAGCTTATATATAATTTTTGAAATAACATAATAGAAAATGTGTATATAGACATATTTACAACAATTTGCAAAGATGCAGATTATGATTTTCTTAAAACCTAGAATCATGTGCTCCAAAATGTTAAAGAAAGTATTTTGTTGTTGACAGCAGAGACATATATGTATTTTAAAAATACTTCTGGCCGTAATATTTATATAACCCTTCCTTTCCAATATTTTTGCCTGGAGAATCCCAGGGTGGGGGAGCCTGCTGGGCTGCCATCTATGGGGTCGCACAGAGTCGGACACGACTGAAGCGACTTAGCAGCAGCAGCAGCCTTTCCTTTATAAGTATTGAAAGTATTAGTTCTGTGAACTGTTGCTGAGTCATGGGAAAGGGAGAGTCCAGGAAGAAAAATCCATGAGTTGACAAACTTTAAGAAGAGGATAGGGACTTCCCTGGTGGTCCAGTGGTTAAGAATCTACCTGCCAATACAGGAGACACAGGTTCAATCCCTGGTCCAGGAAGACTTAACATGCAATTAAGTCTGAGAGTCACAACTACTGAAGCCCAAGTGCTCTAGAGCCCATGCTCTGTAACAAGAGAAGCCGCTGCAATGAGAAGCCCAAGCACTGCAACTAGAGAGTAGCCCTTGCTCACCACAACTAGAGAAAGCCCATATGCAGCAATGAGGACTCAGAAGAGCCAAAAATAAATAAATAAATAAATAAATTTTTTTAAAAAAGAAGAGAAATGCTAGTTGAAAAAAAAGACCGTCAAGGATTATTTCAAGCTGTAAACATCACTTTGTCCTGTGTACCTCATTCCTAACAATCACTAGTGGCACAACAAATGATCATTTTCTTCAAAAAGTCAATTTTAAAGAATCTGAAGCTGTTAAATTTTGAGTCAACTTTTCTGGGTCATGTGTGTCAACACCCTTTCCCATTTCCAAGTTTGTTTCCTTTGTGGGTTATTTTTCATCTATTTTCTTTCCTTCTTCCCCTCCTTCCTTCTTTCTTCCCTTCTTTTTTTCCTTCCTTGAGAATTGTTTTTATTTGATGTAACCAAACCTAAGTTTGTCAAGAAAGCAATAAAACCTCTAAAGAAAAAACTGCCTCTTGCTAGTTTGCACTGCATGATGACCACCAGAGAGAGAAAACACAAAATCATTTCCTTTGGGTTACCTGGTGGGTATGGCCCAATAAAAGTCTTTTGAGTGGGATAGAGTTCTACCTAAATTCTCAGACACCACTTGGTCATTTGGCTACCTGGACCTCACTGGAATCAGTCATTTTTTTAAAATAACTCTCTGGAGTTTATCTTACACCAAAATGTGAATAAAGCTGGGAAACAGAACCTGAAACAGAAGGAAGCCTGAGGGTGCCTGAGATTCTTCCTCCATGGGCTCATTCTATAAGGTTCCAACACAAACATCCTTCCCATGGGACAGATTTCCTAGAGGAATCAAGGGGGAAATTGGGCAATTAACCCAAGTCTGATGGACATCTTCAAACTGTAAATTACAAATTCTTTTCCCCATCCCCTAGGGTTCCTTCCTTGGCTAGTTATACTCCTCCATTCATAGATGTGGGGCTGGTAGATAGGAGTGAGAGTCTGAGCTTGTAGCTTTTCTTTTTGATGCTCAAGAAATGTTGATGACCTTGGAAGCTGATATTCAGGTCCCCTAAAGACAATCTCAGGACATATTTACCCACCACACACTGAGTCATAAATGCTCTTAAGGTCAGTATTGGGGATGGAATTGATTTTTTTTTTCTCAGCAATATATAAGTTAAAATAGGGTATGCTGCTGCTGCTGCTAAGTTGCTTCAGTCGGTCTGACTCTGTGCGACTCCATAGATGGCAGCCCACCAGGCTCCGCCATCCCTGGGATTCTCCAGGCAAGAACACTGGAGTGGGTTGCCATTTCCTTCTCCAATGCATGAAAGTGAAAAGTGAAAGTGAAGTTGCTCAGTCGTGTCCGGCTCTTCATGACCCCTTGGACTACTGCCTACCAGGCTCCTCCATCCATGGGATTTTCCAGGCAAGAGTACTGGAGTGGGGTGACATTGCCTTCTCCAAAAAAATGGTATGGAAGAGGAAGAATCAGAAAGCTGATTTTAGCATGGAAAAAGGAGAAGTAAAAAGAGAAAATAAAAGAGAGTAGGGAGAAGAAATAGAGACTTAGAGTGACAAAGAATGGAGATGCAGAGGCAGAGAGAATGAGGACTGAGAGAGAAAATAGGAGAAAATGAAAGAAAAATAAAGTGAAGGTGGGGCCAGGAAGAGAGAAAAAAGCAGGAAGAGAGAAAAAAAGTGAACCAAGAGATAAAACAGAGATTCAGAAAAGCAGTCTTTCAGGAGGAATTCTACTTGCTTTGGGTCCTGACAGAGTCCAATTGCTGAATGCAAAAGGGATATTTTTGAGTCACCGTTGTGACCAATGGCAAATGCTCCCAATGGGATAGTAACCTCATGTCCTTACGTATTAGGTACGAGTTTGCTCTGTGAAGCTGTTGTTTTTTTGTGGTATACAAGGTGAAAGTTAAGGAAGGGCCCAGGGATTTTGTTGCACAGTTCAGTCAGTCAGTTCAGTCGCTCAGTCGTGTCCGACTCTTTGCGACCCCATGAATTGCAGCATGCCAGGCCTCCCTGTTCATCACCATCTCTCGGAGTTCACTCAGACTCACGTCCATCGAGTCAGTGATGCCATCCAGCCATCTCATCCTTGGTCGTCCCCTTCTCCTCCTGCCCCCAATCCCTCCCAGCATCAGAGTCTTTTCCAATGGTCAACTCTTTGCATGAGGCGGCACACTGGTGATCAAATAACCAAAGTATTTGAATATGCCTGAAATCCTCCCATTGTTGGTATATCCATCTCTTATTGCCACTCTAACAAATTGCACAAACTTAGTAACTTAAAAAAAAAAAAACATATTTATTGTGTTACAGCTCTGAAGGTCAGAAGTCTGACTTGTTGGCATTTCTCCTGAAGACTCTAAAGGAGAATTGTCTCCGTGCCTTTTCCAGCTTCTGGAAGACACTTGCACTCATTGCTTGTAGCCCCTTCCTCCATTGTCTATACCAGGAGCTAATGTCTTAAAATCTCTCTCTGACAAACTTCTGCTCTCCACTTCTACAGTTAAAGACACCTGTGATTACAGTGGGCCCACCAAGATAATCCAAGGTAATCTCATATTAAAGTCAGATGATTAGCAGCCTCAATTCCACCTGTAGCTTAATTCCTCTCTTGCCATATCCACAGGTTCTGGGTATCAGAACATGGATATCTTTGCAGATTACTATTTCTGCTTACCATAACCAATTAGCAGGTGTATTAAAAGGTAGGATCCAATAAGGAGATGAAAGTTCGGAATACAGCTAAAATTTCACTTATTTTGGCATCTTTTGATAACAGTCCTTATTTTTTTTATGAGATGTTATTATGTTGCATAGAGAAGAAAGGGAATGTATTAAAAATGATACACTTTGTATATATAGGGCTTCCTTTATAGCTCAGTTGGTAAAGAATCCGCCTACAATGCAGGAGACCCTGTTTAATTCCTGAGTCGGGAAGATCTGCTGGAGAAGGGATAGGCTACCCACTCCAGTATTCTTGGGCTTCCCTTGTGGCTCAGCTGGTAAAGAATCCGCCTGCAATGTGGGGGACATGGGTTTGATCCCTGGGTTGGGAAGATCCCCTGGAGAAGGGAAAGGCTACTCACTTCAGTTTTCTGGCCTGGAGAATTCCATGGACTGTACTTTGTATATATAAGATGTTACATCATCCCTTAGCCTTCTATGCAGAAAATGAACCATAAATAAATTTGCATGAAATATTTGCTGGGAGTCAGATTGGTCTTTGTTTCTTAACATAGCATAGGATCCCAGAGAACGTACAACCACCAAAGAGAAGGGAGTCTCAATAACATCAAATGGAAATCTGTCTTTCCAGGAAAGTTGGAACAGAGATGTCAGCAAGATTGAGGATGGTGGGTGTGAGGAAGAAGAGATTGGAAACATAGGAGACACACACAGATTTCTTAGGGTTTTTAAACCAAATTAGGTTTGTTTCACTTCATCTTAAGATCCATGGGAATCCTTTGAGAATTTTTAAACAGGGGAAGTCATTTAGGTTTTCAAAAAGGGAATATAGGTTTTTAAAAGAATCTCTCTTTGTCTGCACGAGGGAGAATGGATTAACATAATCCAGAGTTTCTTAAGGACCCTCTGTGAATTGAAAAAAATACAAAATATGTGTATATGATGAGTGCTCTTTAGCAAATACAATACTTTTTTAAATCATTTCATATGAAAAGCATAACTCCCATACAAACTAACTGGTTGTTGAAATCAACTCTTCTAAAGGTTGCTGTGCAATGGTTGATGATCCTCACCACAAAGCACTCACGGAGCAGTAAAATAAATGGCTGTGTCATCATGTACTCACCCTCGGCAACACAGATACATGAGTGCTATTTTGCTAGTGAATCAAGAAAAGGTGGCTCTGTTTCACAGTCACTCACTGATAATTTTTTCTAATTCCCTTATGTGTCAACATATAAGGAGTATATAAGAAATACATTGTTTCCCATTTTCCAAAATCAGATGTATATATTTTAGATGACTGATAAAATTATTTCAGAGACCTTCATATTCTCAACCATTCTTCATCCGCAGCAGACAGGAGAGGAGCATGAAGAGGGAGAACCAGAGCAGCATGTCTGAGTTCCTCCTCCTGGGGCTCCCCATCCGGCCAGAGCAGCAGGTTCTTCACCCTGTTCCTGGGCGTGTACCTGACCACGGTGCTGGGCAACCTGCTCATCCTCCTGCTCATCAGGCTGGACCCTCATCTCCACACCCCCATGTACTTCTTCCTCAGCCACTTGGCCCTCACTGACGTCTCCTTCTCATCTGTCACTGTCCCTAAGATGCTAATGAGCATGCAAACCCAGGATCAATCCATCCCCTATGGAGGGTGCATAGCACAGATGTATTTTTTCCTATTTTTTACTGATCTGGACAGCTTCCTTATTACCTCCATGGCGTATGACTGCTATGTTGCTGTATGTTGTCCCCTTCACTACACCATCATCATGAGGCAGGAGCTGTGTGCCTTCCTAGTGGCTGGATCCTGGATCCTGTCTGGTGCCAGCTCCCTTTCTCACACTCTCCTCCTGACCCAATTATCCTTCTGTGCTGACACCACCATCCCCCATTTCTTCTGTGACCTTGGTGCTCTGCTCAAATTGTCTTGCTCAGACATCTTCCTCAATGAGTTGATCATGTTCACAGTAGGTGTGGTGGTCATTACTCTGTCATTCACATGTATCCTGGTATCTTATGGGTACATTGGGGCCACCGTTCTAAGGGTCCCTTCAACCAAGGGAATCTGCAAAGCATTGTCCACGTGTGGCTCCCATCTCTCTGTAGTGACTCTGTACTATGGGTCAATATTTGGGCAGTACCTCTTCCCAACACTGAGCATTTTCATTGACAAGGACATCATTGCAGCTCTCATGTACACGGTGGTCACACCCATGTTGAACCCCTTTATCTACAGCCTTAGGAACAAGGACATAAAAGGGGCCCTGGGGAAACTCTGCAGTAGAGCAATGCTTTTCTTCCAGTGACACCCAACTTTTATTTAAATCAGAACCTCATTTTGATTCATCTCTTGTATTTGATCTTTCTATTTGAATATAACTCAAAACTTTCATGTCTCCAAACCCTAAGAAAAATGATGGCATGTTGTATGTACTTGACAAATGTTCATTGACCAGAATCTCATTCCCTTATTAGCAGTACTCTACTGGTGTGGAGAAAAAGGAGCCCTCTGCATTGTTGGTGGAAATGTAAGTTGGTTCAGTAACTATGGAAAACAGGATGGAGGTTTCCCAGAATTTCCATATGATTTAGCAATCCCACTCCTGGGCATATATCCAAAGAAAACTGCAATTTAAAAAGATAAATGCACCCCTATTATGTTCATAGCAACACTATTTACAATAGCCAAGACATAGAAACAACCTTAATGTCCACCAATGTTTAGAAGAAGGGATAAAGAAGATATGGTATATATATATACAATGGAGTACTACTCAGCCATAAAAAGAATGAAATAGCACCAGTAACAGCAAGATGGATGGACCTAGAGATTATCAGTTGTACTTACATGAAGTAACTCAGAAAGAGAAAGACAAATACATATGCTATCTCTTGTACATGGAATCTAAACTACAACATAAATGAACTTATTTATAAAACAGAAACAGACTCACAGACATAGAGAACAGACTTGTGGTTGCCAAGGGGAAGAGAAATTGGGGAAGGATGGACAGGAGGGTTAGCAGATGCACACTATTATATATAGAATGGATAAAGAGCCATGTCCTATTGTATAGCACAGAGAACTATGTTCAGTACCCTATGATATACCATATGGTAAAGAATATTTTTTAAATGAATGCAAACTAGTACAGCCACTATGGAGAACAGTGTGGAGATTCCTTAAAAAACTGGAAATAGAACTGCCTTATGACTCAGCAATCCCACTGCTGGGCATACACAACCAGGAAACCAGAAGTGAAAGAGACACGTGTACCCCAATGTTCATTGCAACACTGTTTATAATAGCCAAGACATGGAAGCAACCTAGATGTCCATCAGCAGATGAATGGATAAGAAAGCTGTGGTACATATACACAATGGAGTATTACTCAGCCATTAAAAAGAATACATTTGAATCAGTTCTAATGAGGTGGATAAAACTGGAGCCTATTATACAGAGTGAAGTAAGCCAGAAAGAAAAACACCAATACAGTATGCTAATGCATATATATGGAATTTAGAAAGATGGTAATGATAACCCTGTATGCAAGACAGCAAAAGAGACACAGATGTATAAAACAGACTTTTGGACTCTGGGAGAGGGTGGGATGATTTGGGAGAATGACATTGAAACATGTATAGTATCATATAAGAAACAAATCGCCAGTCCAGGTTCAATGCAGGATACTGGATGCTTGGGGCTGGTGCACTGGGATGACCCAGAAGGATGGTATGGGGAGGGAGGTGGGAGGGAGGTTCAGGATGGGGAACACATGTACACCCGTGGCAGATTCATGTTGATGTATGGCAAAACCAATACAATATTGTAAAGTAATTAGCTTCCAATTAAAAAAAATAAATTTAAATTTAAAAAATAAAAAATAAAATGTGTATCTATGTATAACTGAATTACTTTGCTGTACAGCAGGGATTAACATGGGCATTGTAAATCAACTATACTTCAATTAAAAAATTAAAAAAAAACCAGTGCTCTCCTTTGGAAACAACTTTTTATCAGAAAATGCTAAATTAATTTTATTACTTATTTCTACAACTTGGGGGCATTAATACAAAAATATACAGGTCATTTAGTTATTTTTTATTTGATGAGAATTTTGGAAACTGATATATTTTAGGCCCATAATCTCAGACTTTCACAGCCCGAGAATCTAAAGAATTGCCTATATTATTACACTACACTCTTATGCAGACAATGCAGGATTTTCTTTTTGTCTTCATGGGTCTTTTAAATCATAGAATCCAAACTGTCACTTAAATAAAAGGAAATGCATAACTTTCTGCCTGTGGTATAAAATGCTACAAAAATTACTCTGACGTTAGGAGAACCTGGAGGAGATCAAGCTTGGCCAGGTATTTCCCCTTTGCCAGCACAGTGTGCTTGACATTGATTAACCCCCAACACCATCAGCAGTGAAAGCATACTGAGCGCTGGCCTCCTTTGTATGTATAATGAAATGCACTAGATTATTCCAGTGCATAATCTCTGAAAACGTCATTGATTTTTCTTAATATCACTGCAGATTCAGCACTCTCTGTCCTTCCTGGACTCCTTGCTTTCCCAAATAAAGAATGAAAGCAAGGCTTTTCAAACCTTAACATGCCTAAGAATTCCTGGAAAGCTTGTTAAAACAGAAATTCCTGAATCTATCTCCATGAATTCCAATTCCATAATTGTGGGATGAGATCCAAGAATGTGCATTTCTAACAAGCTCCCACATGATGTGGACACTGCAGATTTGTGAACAATGATTTGAAGATCAGTGAAAAATTAAACTATGGAAGTGGTGGGATGCAGGTTTATTTTTATAACACCTTCCAAGAATTCTGGGAGAGTGGGTAGAGTGAAGCAAGAGAACACTTGGATTATTTGGGGAATAGAGTAATCAGTGGTTCATGGTGATATTTTCCGATTAATTCTAGCTACAGTAAATTCCTTTTTCAATTTCTAATAGAAGAGGATCTTTCCTGAGCTATCAGATTCTCTTCTATCTTTTACACACACTACAGACATATCAGACACTGCTAACTGTATATTCAATGGAAAAAACCCAAATCTTTGAAAATAATGCATCGTATGTTCATTGGTAGCTTCTTGTGTACATTAAGCTATGTGGAATTTCAGTGTGACTTGCAATTTTGCTAATGTCACTCAAAAATATTTTAATATTTTATTTTTTAATTTATTTTTCATTTGGAGAAAAATTGCTTTACAAGGTTGTGTTGGTTTCTGCTGTACAACAATGGTAATCAGCCATAATTATACATGTATCCCTTCCTTCCCCTCCCCCATTTTAATATTTTAAACTAACAGTTATTTCACATATGCTGCCCAAAACTGTACATCTGTTATAAAGAATTAGTTGATTTCAGAGCATCTGTACCTCCACAAAGGGACCTTTGAGTTCTTTTTTAATAATTAATTATTTTTGGCTATGCTGGGTCTTCGTTGCTTTGCATGGGCTTTCTCTAGGTGCAGCAATCAGGGGCTACGCTGTAGTTGTGGTGTGCAGGTTTCTCACTGCGGTAACTTCTCTTGTTGCAAAGTACAGGCTCTATGCACATGGGCTTCGGCAGTTGTGGCTCAGGTGCTTAGTGGCTCAGGAGCTTAGTTGCTCCAGGGCAGGTGGAGTCTTCCTGGACTAGGGGTCAAACCAGTGTCCCCTGTATTGGCAGGCAGATTCTTATCCACTGGACCACCTGGGAAGTCCCACTTGAGTTCTTGATGGGACACTAAAAATGTTTTGATGTATGATGCTATTCATGTCTAAAAGCCCTCATCTACCTTGCCATGTTTCTTGACACAGCACAAAGGATAGAACTTGTCTTGAATCCAATATTACGGGCATTGAGCTACTTTACCCATCTTTTCCTTTTCTCTTTGTGTGTATGTGTCTGCCCTATGTAAAATGCAATATGTTTACCAAATTTTGTACATAAATATAAGACTAATTAGTATGCAACCAGCATCTGGGGTGACATTTAAGGCTAAGGTGATGTCCCCAACTCTAGTCTATTTGAAGTATGAAAATGGAAGTTATAAATTTTGGTAGAAGCTTAGTATTTGATACACATGTAGAATATTTTGATAGCAACTTTCTTGTATTGTTCATTTCATTCTTTAAGCTCTGACTTAGGCAATCCCTTAGGTGAATGAAGACAATCTGGCTGTGTTGTCTCTCTTTCCATGGGGTTCAACCTAGACTTTCATTCTTCATGTATTTTAATCGGTATTTTCAAAGTTCATGCTTCTCTTTTCAAAGGAGCAAGCCACAGGCACTGGGGAACTAAGACAATGGAGCTCTTTAAAACAGATGTGCTTTGGAGATATGAAAGTAACCTTGATCAGACAACTGACACAAGACATTTCAAGTGTAGTATAATTGTTAATACAGTTTCACAATGAATCATTGTGTTAATTCAATAAGAGATCAACTAAAACTTAAAAACTTTAAGTGGATTGATGTATTGATGCTGTGTACATTCTATGTATTTATATGTATAGAAGCAGAAGTGTAGATATTACAATACAATAAAAGTAAATTATTATAGAAAAGGAAAACTATAAAATATCATGTAAAATAAATCCCATTTATGTAAACATAAAATTTTATGAATAAAAACCATTTTAGAAGGATAAAAATGAATAACAGAAGTGTGAAGTACTTTGACTGTATCCTTTGTTTTCATGTCTATGTTAATATATTTGGATTTCCATCATAAAGCAGATTTCATTTTAAAAGCAGCAAATCAAAAAGGAATTTCCACTTAGGAGAAAAATCCCTCTTCACTTCCCAAGTTGTGACTTAACTAGGAGAAGCAGTAAGCTGGAATAAATACTCAGAAAATACATGATAGCTTGAATTGCATTTGTTTCTAGTTAACCTCTTGTCATAGTAATTCTTTATATAAACTGTGAATTCTATTTATCATTAATGATAGCTCTTGTGTATCAAGCTGAGAAATTAACATCACTAGTAGAACTTAAGTCTCTAGTCTTATTTCCTGAGAAACTATTAATTCATTTTTAAACAGCTTTATTGAGGTATATTTAACATATAAACATTGTGTGTATTTAAATATTATGAAAAAAATAAATAAAATGTACAGCTTGATATTTTGGTACGTTTATGTTGTGAAATTATCACCATAGTCAAGTTAACTAATGTATTCATCACCTCCATATAATGGCCATTTTATTTTTGTGTGTTTGGTGAGAAGACTTAATTCAAGAGCCACCTTCATAGTACATGATAAGCACACAATGCAGTGTCATTCACTATAGTCATCCTGCCAAATATTTGATCTCAAAAAACTCACTCATCTTGCATAACTGGAACTTTGTACATTATGCTAGGTGAAATAAGTCAGACGCAGAAAGACAAACACTTTCACTTGATTTCACTTACTTGTGGCATCTAACACGGTCAAATCACAGAAGCACAGAATAGAATGATGGTTGCCAGGGGCCCAGTGAAAGAATGGAAGTGCCTTCTTTGTTAAACACCTAATTTTTTAATGTCTTGATAACTTTTCCTTAAATCAGTCTGAGAATAGTGGAGTCATTCAAATGATGGAGAGCAGGGATTAATTCATATACCAGGACTGGCCATCACTGTCATGGTATAAAGATGGTTTTCCCACTGCCAAAGAGTTTACTCAAAGCCTCATTCATATCTTTATTCCTCAAGCTGTATATGAAAGGGTTCAGCATGGGAATAATCACCATATAGAGAATGGCAGCCCTGCTCTCCCTCTCTGCAGAGTGAGTAGATGGAGGAAGTAAATACACACCCATGAGAGACCCGTAGAAGAGCAGGACCACTGAGAGGTGAGAACCACATGTCGAGAAGGCCTTCCACCTCCCTCCAGGAGATGAGATGCCAAACACAGCCCAGGAAATGCGGACATAGGAGAGGACAATCAGCAGGAGGGGAGCAGTGAGGAACATCAGGCCCATGGTGATGATCATCAGCTCGTTAAGTCGGGTGTCTGAGCAGGCAAGCTTCAGGAGAGCACTGGGATCACAGTAGAAGTGGGGAATGGCCTTGTGGGCACAGAAGGCCACACGGGTCAGCAACAGTGTGTGTGTCAGTGCAGGACAGTTGGTTAGCACCCAGCATACGCTCAACATTAATGCACAGAGTTGGGGACTCATAGCTGTGCTGTAATGAAGTGGCTGACAAATGGCCACATAGCGGTCATATGCCATCACTGCCAGAAGTAAGTTGTCAAGGCCACCAAACACAAGGAGAAAATACAGCTGTGCAAAGCACCCAGAATAGGAGATGGTCTGACTCTGAGTATGCATGTTGACCAGCATTTTGGGGACGGAGGCAGAAGTGAAGCAGGCATCTGTTATTGATAGGTTGGCCAGAAAGAAGTACATGGGAGTATGGAGGTGAGGGTCAGAGGTGATGGCCAGGATGATGAGCAGGTTTCCCATCATAGTGACCAGGTACATCCCCAGGAAGATGACAAACAGGAGAGTTTGCTCCTCTGGCCGCTCAGAGATCCCTAGAAGGAGGAAGTCTGAAAGGGTGGTTTGGTTCACTCTGCTTGGTTTTCCCATCCTTTGTAGTTTTGCTATCTGTGTAGATAAAACACTTCCATGTGTCAATATTTAAGTATTAGATCAATTCACAGATAATATCTGTGTGGCTCAAATTGTTCCAGGCAAAAAAGAAGTGGACCTTGCCCATGAGAATCTCTGAATGTCATTATGATGTGAGAAAATACACACGGGACTTTNTGCTATCTGTGTAGATAAAACACTTCCATGTGTCAATATTTAAGTATTAGATCAATTCACAGATAATATCTGTGTGGCTCAAATTGTTCCAGGCAAAAAAGAAGTGGACCTTGCCCATGAGAATCTCTGAATGTCATTATGATGTGAGAAAATACACACGGGACTTTAGAGAACAGGCAAACCAATACCCATGCAAATTGAACCGTGTCTTCATAGCTGTATATAATAGGGTCCTCAGGAAGGTGATCAGTTTGATCAGAGAAATCCATGTTGGCAACTGGAGGAGATAAGAATTGAGCATATCCTTAAAGGCAAGATTGGAAAAGTCACTTTTGCTCACCACGTAAAAAGTAAATGCATGATCTTCCTTGCTGCCCCTCCCCCAACACCCACCCCTTGACATACACCATAGACAACACCATAGTCTATTTCTACTTGCTTCCTCAATCCCTAGAACTTGACCTCACCCATTTAGCTCCACTCCCTGTACTCTTACCTTACTGGGAGCACAGATACATAGGCTGAGGCCAGGGAGTATCTGTGATGTTCCATTCTCTGCATCCACAGTAGTCAAACAGGACAGGGCTGCCAACCCTTGACCCTCATCACTCTCTCTCCTTTTTCCCTGAACTCTTCCCCTGTTGCACATCTAGACATTTGAAAACTGACATTTCTCTCCCCTTAGTCTCTTGGACATGAGCATGATTAGTACCTCTTTGTAGATGCTTGCTATGTTCCAGAGAACTTGATGGCACTCTTGTTCTTTCAAGTCTGGTAGCTATTATTCTCCTCCACAATTCTGCAAATGGTGCAATTGAGTCTTAGAAATAGTTGACGTACTCAAGATCAGAAAGCTAATGAACGTGATTCAACAGCAGGTGTGTCTGACTTCAATGTCTGTGCCTTCCCTCTACACTTGTACTCTAACTCTCTGATGTTTCTCTTCATCAAAAGGAAGGTAGAAGGAATCAGTGTCTGGTTCTCTGGGCTTGAAAATGGCCACTCTGATCTTCAGTTCTCCTAGGATTTAGAGCAAGCTTGTATAATATGTCATTTCATGTCCTCCCTAACCTTTTTAGATTTTGCCACTGTATTAGTACTCCATTTGTTCTTGGTTTATAGAGAGGCTTCTAATCTCAGGCAGACACTCAGATTGGCTACCCTAGAAACTTTTGTCTGGTCCTGGGCTGGGAAGGGAAGTGTTTGTACAAGTATGTGTGTTTGTCCCCTACCCATCCAGATTCTCTCACCTATCAGAACATGGATTGGTTTCAAGCATATTCAGATTCTCCAGTTCCCTCTTGTGTGTGGGAGGTTCACAATAAGGAACTTTCTGACCTTGTAAAGCTGTATAATGCATTTTTCAGACCTGGGAAGACAGGAGCCTTTCTTGGGGTTTTAAAGATCCCTAGAACATCATCCCCAAAGTGCTCATTAGAGCCAACCTCAGTGTCCCTTTCCAGCCTATTCTCTAGCCATCTCTGCCAGGGTCCTGGGAGAATAGAGGGCATCTCTTTCCCAGGGGTTAAGCTCTCAGATGGGGAACTTGGGGGTGAGATTCTGAGGCCGTTAGCTGGGATGTTGTGCACTCCAGCCTGACCAGCAGTCTTCCTGGGAACTCTTGCCTCTGTCCTGGACTATTTAATGCCAGTTTAACCAGGTTCTAGGTTAAACTGGATTGAGGGAGACATTAACAGCTTAAAATATAATGGTCCTGCTGGTGATTTCTCTAAATGGACTGTAGCCTGCCAGGCTCCTCTGACCATGGGATTATCCAGGCAAGAATACTATAGTGGGTTGCCATACCTTCCTCCAGGGGATCTTCCCAACCCAGGGATGGAACCCACATCTTTTATGTCTCTTGCATTGGGAGGCAGGTTCTTTACCACTAGTGACACCTAAGCATTACCTGTCTAAACAGAATAATGCTAAGAAGCAACTCCCCCAAGTCCTAAACTCTCAGTTGCATAAGGCAGCCTATGTAGAACACACCAGCCATAATATCTGATACATAACCATGGCAAAAATGTAAAATCTTCAGTATTGTCATTAATACTAGTAGTACTGGGACTTCCCTGGTGATTCAGTAGTTAAAACTTCACCTTCCAGTGCAGGAGGCATGGGTTTCTCCCTGGATGGGGAGTTAAGATCCCACAAGCCTTGGGGTCAAAAAACCAAAGCACGAAACAGAAACAATATTGTAAAAAATTCTATAAAGACTTTAAAAATGGTCCATATAAAATATCTTAAA
>SJYT01010936.1:206297-259132 GCA_006410635.1 Cephalophus harveyi
ATGCTTTCCACCTACTCTTCTGTCATTAACAGGGGGCTGTCCCCCCACCACCTTTTTCTGGGAAAAATTAGAGCTTTTAGATAATAAATCTCCTGGGCATAATACGAGTGTTTCAATCCAGAAACCCCTCTGATGGCTTTCTAGCCTGCCTGCAGGACTCGTACAGCTGCGCATGTGATTGAGGCCTCCTGACCGCGGGAGGCACAGGAAGCTTAAAACATCCTAGGAATGTAGGGGCTTCCGAGGAGTCAAAATCATTAGAATAGGACTGATTAAAGGTTTCATTTGTTGAGCCAATACTTGCTGCCAAATTTTCATATCTTTTATTTGTTGATATAGTTGGTATATAGAAAAACAAGTAGCAACATTAGATCTTTGAATTAAGTACCTTCTTATAACCCACTTCGCCTTTGTTCTATAGAGATGTAACTTTAGTGCTTTAAGGAGGTGCAGATTAAAGAAAAACACTTCAGGGGGAATGAGATTAACATTCATTAAGAAAGAGAGCCAAAAAGTGTTAGCAAGCCAGAAGATAATGTAAATCACCTGAGACCTTTTATATACAAAAAGATATACAGAAAGGGTCAGGATTGCTGCCTCTGCATGACTCTGTATCTTCCATTATGTAAAATTTAGGGTATATAAACACCTTTTGAACAATAAAGAAGGAGGGGGTTTTTGCAGAAGCCTGGCCTCCCCGTGTCGATTCTTTCTCCCTTTCCCTCCCTCTCCTCCTTACTCTAAGTTCAGGCTGAATTCCCATCTGGAGCGGGCGGCTCTCCAAGTCTACTTACCTGCCCTGGATTTTAAGATCTGTGAGAGAGAGAGCCCAAGGCGGGGCACTCTCCGATATTCAAACGGGCACCGGTGGCCTAATGTAGATGGTGCAAGCTCCTTGTCTGGAGTTTTATTAGCCTTCCCCGTAAACCAAGTTATTCAGCCTCTTTTTCTCCCTTACTATTTTCTGGACGAATTCCCATCTGGTGCAAAGGTACCCACCAAGCCTGCTAATTTTGCCTGGGCTTCTAAGATCAGACCAGGGGGGCCTCAGTGTCTCCTCTCCTTTGGGAGAATGGGAAGACGCCTGCGACCTACGTAGGTGGTGATTAGTATTTCATGCTAACCAAGTTATTCGGCCTCTTTTATCCTACGATACTATTTCTTCCTGATCTAATCTAATATTAATAAATAAATAAATCTTTCCTCACCGACACCATCCACCCTTCGAATTCCCTGGATCCACCGGGGCTGGACCCCAGCACCAGACCTCTCGAGGAATGTGTATACACATTTTGGTTGGATATAAGTTTAATAGTAGAATTTGGGAATCCTAAGTTTTGCATGGTTCAGTTTTAGTTTTTCAGAGTGATTGTTCTATGGTGTTGACAGTGGTTATGAGATTCTGGTTGCTCCAATCTCACTAACATTTGGTACAATCTTTTTCATTTTAGCTATTCTGATAGATGTGTAGTAGTAACACATTGTACGTTAAACTTAAGCTGTCCTGATGACTAATGAGGTTGAAAACTTTTTCATGTTTTTTAAAAAATATTTGATATTACATTTGATATATTTTTAACGTCTTTTGGAGTTTCTTTCTATTCCTTGATTTGAAAAGGGTCTTATATATACATACTGGTATACAATATTTTGTGAAATGCATGCATGACACGTTTCCTTCTTGCCTGTGCATTGACTTTTCACTCTCTTACTGGTGCCTTTTGAAAAACAGAAGTTCTTAATTTTATTTTAATTTTTTAAATTATTTTTTAGAAGTTCTTAATTTTAATATGGTCCCACTTATTTATTTACTTTCAGTTATTCTGTTTGTGTCCTATTTAAGAGATAGCTGCATATTCTGAATTAGGAAGATATTTGTGTTTTCATCTAAAATTTTATTGTTTTGTCTTTTATTTGTATATAAATCTAGTTGGAATTGATCTTTTATACAGCATGAGGTCAGGATCAAATTAATTAGTTTTCATTTGAATATCCTATTAACTGATAATTTTGTGAAAAGCATATAAATTTGAAGTGCTAACTACAATGAATTTTGTACTGGAACTGCCTGGAGGTCCTGTGTTTATAGAAGGAGCTGCCGATTTTGAGTTTCACTGTAGGATTATCTGGCTGAGAAAACTTTCGGGGGAAGGCCAATGCCAGTATCTTTAGTTCTTTCCTGCTCAGCTACTTGAATGTCAAAGAAATTCTTACACTATTCTGTATTCACGATATAGGTTTTTAGGTTTCAGGATTCATCATTTGGTGCTATATATAGTCATGTATATATTTTTCTGGTCTTTATTTTTCTGGGCTCCAAAATCACTGCAGATGGTGATTGCAGCCATTAAATTAAAAGATGCTTACTCCTTGGAAGGAGCGTTATTAAAAAGCAGAGACATTACTTTGTCAACAAAGGTCCATATAATCAAGGCTATGGTTTTTCCAGTGGTCATGTATGGATGTGAGAGTTGGACTATAAAGAAAGCTGAGCACTGAAGAATTGATGCTTTTGAACTGATGATGTTGGAGAAGACTCTTGAGAGTCCCTTGGACTGCAAGGAGATCCAACCAGTCCATCCTAAAGGAGATCAGTCCTGGGTGTTCATTGGAAAGACTGATGTTGAAGCTGAAACTCCAATACTTTGGTCACTTGATGTGAAGAGCTGACTCATTGGAAAAGACCCAGATGCTGGGAAAGATTGAGGGCAGGAGGAGAAGGGGACAACAGAGGATGAGATGGTTGGATGGCATCACCAACTCGATGGACATGGGTTTGGGTGGACTCCGGGAGTTGGTGATGGACAGGGAGGACTGGAGTGCTGCAGTTCATGGGGTCGCAAAGAGTCTGATATGACTGAGAGACTGAACTGAACTGATAGTCATGTAAGGGCTTCTCACATAGTGCTAGTGTTAAAAAACCCGCCTGCCAATGCAGGATAGGTGGGTTCCCTCCCTGGATCAAGAAGATCCCTTGGGGAAGGAAATGGCAACCCACTCCAGTATCCTTGCATGGGGAATCCTATGGATGGAGGAGCCTGGCAGGCTATGTCCATAGGGTTGCAAACAGTCGGTCACAACTGAAGGACTTAGCGTGCATGCACACACGCACATGCACACACACACGTGCACACACACACACGTGTACACACAGTCATGCAAAAGGCTTCCCTGGTGGTGTTAGTGGAAAAGAACCCATATGCCAATGCCTGGTGGCTCAGATGGTAAAGAATCTGCCTGCAATGTGGGAGACCTGGGTTTGATCTCTGAGTTGGGGCAATCCCCTGGAGGTGGGCATGGCAACCCACTCCAGTATTCTTGCCTGAAAATCCCTATGGACAGAAGAGCCTAGTGGGCTGCAGCCCATGGGGTTGCAAAGAGTAGGACACGACTGAGCAACTAAGCACAGCACAGCCAATGCAGGAGACACAAGAGATTTGGGTTTATCCCTGTGTGGGGAAGATCCCCTGGAGGAGGGCATGGCAACTCACTCCAGATTCTTGCCTGGAAAATCCCCACAGACAGAGGAGCCTGGAGGGCTACAGTCCATAGGGTTGCACAGAGTTGGACATGACTGAACTTAGCACGCATGCACATGGTCATATAATTCTTGGTTTTGTATATGATTCACTAATCTGAATTTTATGTGACAACTCTTAGTCACAACTTCTCCAGAAAGTAAAACTACCAACTACTGCTGGGATAGAAGAAGACAGTATTCCAGTAGTGAGGAGTGAAAACTAGAATCTAGAGATTCAGTTTCTAAAATAACTATCACTTCTGAGTTTATTTCATATACCCAGAGCTCCCAGTTTCTGTTATTTTGTGGATTCTTCAGTATTGACAAAATTGATTATTTTATTTCATCTACCACCAACTTAGTATCTAGTTTCTTCATGTCTGTTAACCCACTCACCACTGTCAAAGATAAATTACACATGTGGAGTTAAAGAAGCAAGGAAGACTTTATTCAAGAATACTGCAATTGGAGAGACAGACTGAAGTAAATTCTGCTGAAACAAAAGGCAGGGGGATTTATAAGAGCTGGGATTAGCTAATGGAAAAGTATTGGAGGATGTTATAAAGAAGGTAGTTCAGAGATATAGGCCATCTATTAATATGCTTGCTAATTGGCATCTATTGAAGTTAGGTTCCTACCCTTTCACAGAGACTGGGAGACAGGGGCGTTATCTTTATTGATAATTACATTTCAAAGAGATAGCTCCCAGAACCTTGAGAAAGACATTCCTAAGGTGTAAGAACTAGTATAACAGACAAGAGCCTGGGAGATTTACAGCGCAAAAGGGCAAAGAGAGAATTTTAAAACAATTTTTTCTAAAGTAGATGTTCTAAAAAATGGGAGGTCAGCAGTCTATAGTCAGGAAAAAACTGTCTAACATTTAGTCAAGTTGAGGAAAGAAAGAGCGTTTTGATCACCACTCACTCATCCCTTTGCTTTCCAACTTTTGAAATTTTACTATTGTTTGTTTTCCACTCTTCTCTGCCCTCATGGGTTTTATGTCTTTTTTAAAAAGTCACTTTACTTTTAATAGGTTTGAGGGGACCATAAAATTGAATGCATGGCTCTAATATAACATCTTTAACCAGAAGTTCAAGAATTCTTTATGTCGTATGCCTCTAAACTGCACATGTAAATACAGGCAGTTTCTGGATTTCTTTAAAGGAGGAGCTTAGGGGCAGGAATCTTGTTGCAAGGGGACAGCTAGGAGACTTCTTTACATAGAAAGTGGCATTTTTGTCATGGACTGCAATTGCAAATCAATACAAATAACACCAATCCTTAATGCTACCATTTAACAAGAGATGTGTATAAGAGACATATTTAAGAGATAGCTGCATATTCTGAATTAGGAAGATATTTGTGTTTTCATCTAAAATTTTATTGTTTTGTCTTTTATTTGTATATAAATCTAGTTGGAATTGATCTTTTATACAGCATGAGGTCAGGATCAAATTAATTAGTTTTCATTTGAATATCCTATTAACTGATAATTTTGTGAAAAGCATATAAATTTGAAGTGCTAACTACAATGAATTTTGTACTGGAACTGCCTGGAGGTCCTGTGTTTATAGAAGGAGCTGCCGATTTTGAGTTTCACTGTAGGATTATCTGGCTGAGAAAACTTTCGGGGGAAGGCCAATGCCAGTATCTTTAGTTCTTTCCTGCTCAGCTACTTGAATGTCAAAGAAATTCTTACACTATTCTGTATTCACGATATAGGTTTTTAGGTTTCAGGATTCATCATTTGGTGCTATATATAGTCATGTATATATTTTTCTGGGCTCCAAAATCACTGCAGATGGTGATTGCAGCCATTAAATTAAAAGATGCTTACTTCTTGGAAGGAGCGTTATTAAAAAGCAGAGACATTACTTTGTCAACAAAGGTCCATATAATCAAGGCTATGGTTTTTCCAGTGGTCATGTATGGATGTGAGAGTTGGACTATAAAGAAGCTGAGCACTGAAGAATTGATGCTTTTGAACTGATGATGTTGGAGAAGACTCTTGAGAGTCCCTTGGACTGCAAGGAGATCCAACCAGTCCATCCTAAAGGAGATCAGTCCTGGGTGTTCATTGGAAAGACTGATGTTGAAGCTGAAACTCCAATACTTTGGTCACCTGATGTGAAGAGCTGACTCATTGGAAAAGACCCAGATGCTGGGAAAGATTGAGGGCAGGAGGAGAAGGGGACAACAGAGGATGAGATGGTTGGATGGCATCACCAACTCGATGGACGTGGGTTTGGGTGGACTCCGGGAGTTGGTGATGGACAGGGAGGACTGGCGTGCTGCAGTTCATGGGGTCGCAAAGAGTCTGACATAACTGAGAGACTGAACTGAACTGATAGTCATGTAAGGGCTTCTCACATAGTGCTAGTGTTAAAAAACCCACCTGCCAATGCAGGATAGGTGGGTTCCCTCCCTGGATCAAGAAGATCCCTTGGGGAAGGAAATGGCAACCCATTCCAGTATCCTTGCATGGGGAATCCTATGGATGGAGGAGCCTGGCAGGCTATGTCCATAGGGTTGCAAACAGTCGGTCACAACTGAAGGACTTAGCGTGCACGCACACATGCACATGCACACACACACGCGCACACACACACATGTGCACACACAGAGTCATGCAAAAGGCTTCCCTGGTGGTGTTAGTGGAAAAGAACCCATCTGCCAATGCCTGGTGGCTCAGATGGTAAAGAATCTGCCTGCAATGTGGGAGACCTGGGTTTGATCTCTGGATTGGGGCAATCCCCTGGAGGTGGGCATGGCAACCCACTCCAGTATTCTTGCCTGAAAATCCCTATGGACAGAAGAGCCTAACCACCAACTTAGTATCTAGTTTCTTCATGTCTGTTAACCCACTCACCACTGTCAAAGATAAATTACACATGTGGAGTTAAAGAAGCAAGGAAGACTTTATTCAAGAATACTGCAATTGGAGAGACAGACTGAAGTAAATTCTGCTGAAACAAAAGGCAGGGGGATTTATAAGAGCTGGGATTAGCTAATGGAAAAGTATTGGAGGATGTTATAAAGAAGGTAGTTCAGAGATATAGGCCATCTATTAATATGCTTGCTAATTGGCATCTATTGAAGTTAGGTTCCTACCCTTTCACAGAGACTGGGAGACAGGGGCGTTATCTTTATTGATAATTACATTTCAAAGAGATAGCTCCCAGAACCTTGAGAAAGACATTCCTAAGGTGTAAGAACTAGTATAACAGACAAGAGCCTGGGAGATTTACAGCGCAAAAGGGCAAAGAGAGAATTTTAAAACAATTTTTTCTAAAGTAGATGTTCTAAAAAATGGGAGGTCAGCAGTCTATAGTCAGGAAAAAGCTGTCTAACATTTAGTCAAGTTGAGGAAAGAAAGAGCGTTTTGATCACCACTCACTCATCCCTTTGCTTTCCAACTTTTGAAATTTTACTATTGTTTGTTTTCCACTCTTCTCTGCCCTCATGGGTTTTATGTCTTTTTTAAAAAGTCACTTTACTTTTAGTAGGTTTGAGGGGACCATAAAATTGAATGCATGGCTCTAATATAACATCTTTAACCAGAAGTTCAAGAATTCTTTATGTCGTATGCCACTAAACTAGAAATTTTACTATTGTTTGTTTTCCACTCTTCTCTGCCCTCATGGGTTTTATGTCTTTTTTAAAAAGTCACTTTACTTTTAATAGGTTTGAGGGGACCATAAAATTGAATGCATGGCTCTAATATAACATCTTTAACCAGAAGTTCAAGAATTCTTTATGTCGTATGCCTCTAAACTGCACATGTAAATACAGGCAGTTTCTGGATTTCTTTAAAGGAGGAGCTTAGGGGCAGGAATCTTGTTGCAAGGGGACAGCTAGGAGACTTCTTTACATAGAAAGTGGCATTTTTGTCATGGACTGCAATTGCAAATCAATACAAATAACACCAATCCTTAATGCTACCATTTAACAAGAGAAAGAAGTAAAGATTCCAAGTTGTTTTAATGAAGCCAACACTGTACTAATTTGATCTAAGTCGTATGCCTCTAAACTGCACATGTAAATACAGGCAGTTTCTGGATTTCTTTAAAGGAGGAGCTTAGGGGCAGGAATCTTGTTGCAAGGGGACAGCTAGGAGACTTCTTTACATAGAAAGTGGCATTTTTGTCGTGGACTGCAATTGCAAATCAATACAAATAACACCAATCCTTAATGCTACCATTTAACAAGAGAAAGAAGTAAAGATTCCAAGTTGTTTTAATGAAGCCAACACTGTACTAATTTGATCTACTATATGAGATACAGAGGAGAAACTGGGCAATTATGACTGTTCTAATAAGGCTCTGGGGAACTCCTTTCCCATGACGCCCTGTCTACATATGGCCAATGTAGAGCCCTGTTCAGTCTCTTCCTGGTATAGTCTGATGAGTCCTCTCCATTTCTGTCTCTTGTTCATGATTCAAAATATAAAATTTTTCAAAATTTCTGTAGACCTGAGTGGGGTCAGTGTACCATGTGCTGCTGCTGCTGCTACGTCACTTCAGTCGTGTCTGACTCTGTGCGACCTCACAGATGGCAGCCCACCAGTCTCCCTCATCCCTTGGATTCTCCAGGCAAGAGAGTGGAGTAGGGTGCCATTGCCTTCTCCGGTACCATGTGCCCCAGACAGTCTTAAATACTCTTCATTCTGGGCTCCTCTGTCCCAGTTGGCAAAGGTAACTGTGATTGCTCTAACTTCCCTTTCACACCTAGACATGGCTTGGCTTTGCAATCTTTTGCTGATTTTTGGGCTCCTTACTGGGAATTCTGGTATTTCTTTCTCTCCCTTCCTCACCCTAAACTTGTTTATAACATCAGTTGAGCAATCTGACTTATATTTCTGGATATCTGCCAATTGTATTTATTATTCTTGATCCTAAATCCTGATTCCACATAATCCCATCACAAAGGTCATCAGGAAGAATCTGAGCTCTTTCCTCCTTCCTTCCAAATTACGGATAACCATAGTGCCTTCTTCCTGGTAACTGGTATAGCAGTAAGAAGAGAGATGAGACAAAGAGTTGCAAACTAGTAAGCCCTGCCTTTGGAAAAATCCTCTCCGTCAAGGCCAAGCCATGTTTTACCTGTTGGCAGACACAGTAGGTGAAGAAGCAGCAGAAGTAAGTAAAGGGAACTTACCACTCTGGGGTGACAAAGCCAGAGGTTGGCCCAAGGATCTGGAGCTGCTCATTTTTGTCTCTAAGAGCTATAGAGTTTTTTGAGGTTATAGTTAGGATGAAGGCTGAGAAACTCTTCTAGGCAAAGAAGAACCAAAGAAGAGGACAATAGAATCAAAGGATAAGGCCCTTGATAGGAAAAAAAAAAAAGATGAAGGTAAAAAGCAAGGTTGACAATGGTGAGGTTTAGACCCTTTGTTAAGGATTTTTGAAAATTTTCTGATGTTAAATGGTCAGTGCTACTGATGAAGAGAGCACTAAGGGAATAACCTGATTCAGGCATTACATGCTGACAGATATAGTGAAACAAATGCAACTCCATCCTAAGATATCTTACAGTACCCTTGAGAAGCTTTGTGGGGATGAGTAGACTTTCTCACTGAAAGCAAGGTCTGCAGTCAGGAAAGCATAAAATTGTCTAGTCACTCAATCTGTATCACTCTCCTCTCAATGAGATACACAGTCATTTGGGTCTTAAGAATCTGTCACTTTCCAGAACATGGTTATTCGAATGTGCCCAGTCGGGGGAGTCCAATCTTTGTGAGGCATCGTATTCTCCATGGAAAGATGGAGTAGGAGAAAAATAACTTAGTTTGTGGTTTTATGATCTCTTGGGAAAAGTTATATAGTTCTGAGATACATTTCTAAATTAGTATAGGGTTCAGGAATAAATAAATATGCAATAGTGTTCAGATATTCTTCATGTTCATGACGTATTAACTCCAAAATAAGAATAATGTTTCAGTAAATCTTGTCCATCTATAGGTAAGTTTTTCTTTAAGTGTGGAGTTTGAATAGAAGTTAAGAATAAGAACATATTTAGATCTGCAAGATACTGGTAATAAAAAAATAAAAATAAAAAAGATAACTGACTTAACAGAAAGGGCACTAGTCAGAGAGGCTGAATATCCTGGTTGTCATACCATATCTTCCTCTAAAGCACAGTGCAAATTATTTCAATAACTTTATTTTTGAACTTTAGCTTATTCATCTGTGAATCAAATGGAAGAGTTAGCAAAATTATTTATTCTTAGTCTCTGAAAAAGTGAGAGTGTTAATCACTCAGTTGTGTCCAACTTTTTGTGACACATAGATTGCAGCCCGTTAGGCTCCTCTGTCCGTGGAATTCTTCAGACAAGAATGCTGGAGTGGATCATCCTTTCTTTCTCCAGGGGACCTTTCGGACCCTGGTATGGAACCTGGGTCTCCTGTATTGCAGGGAGATTCTTACCATCTGAGCCACGAGGGAAGCCCTTCTTAGTCTCTGCTGAGCATTAAAATACTTGAGGAGAATTTAGTTTTTGTTTTTAAGTAATACCCAATATTTAAACTGGGTAGCCAGACTATATCCTAAAACATTTAACTCAGTAAATCTGGGTAAGTCTGAAGGGTCTGTATTTTTTTTAAGTGTCTCATTTGGTTATGATTGTGACCAATGTTTGGGGATCTCTAGACCATATGATCTTGTATGTGTGTGTGTGTGTTCACTCACTCATTCATGTCCAACTCTTTGTGACCCCACAGACTGCAGCTCAGCAGGCTCCTCTGTCTATGGGACTTTCCTGACAAGAATACTGAATTGGGAACCATTTCCTCCTCCAGGGGATATTCTTGACCCAGGGATTGACTCTGCATCTCCTTCGACTCCTGTATTGGCAGGTAGATTCTTTACCACTGAATCACCTAGGAATGCCATATGATCCTGTAGGTTCTATTTGGTTCTTAAATTTCATTGTTCTCTACGAAAAATAAGTGTATAAGATAGAAAAACCACAAGTGAGGTTAAAGATTCTAAAATAGAAATACTGAGAGATAAAATATAAAGATGATAAAACATAAAGAGATAAAATAAAATATAAATAGAAAGCCACTTTCTATCTAATGCTATGGGTTTGAATTCTAGCTCCAATAATTGCAAATTGTTGGTGCTAATGATCCAAGTATCCTTAGCCTCAGTTTTCTTCAACATACAGTCTTAAGCATAACAATCTCTCCTTCCTTGTTTTGTTTAGTTGAGCACCTGACATGTAACAAGTGGACACAAATGTTAGCTGCAGGATGACCCTATGGTAATGATAAAAACTGAAAGGAAGGGGAAAAATGCACTCCATAGTTTCAAAGGGAACCCTCTTACACTGTTGGTGGGAATGCAAACTAGTACAGCCACTATGGAGAACAGTGTGGAGATTCCTTAAAAAACTGCAAATAGAACTGCCTTCTGACCCAGCAATCCCACTGCTGGGCATACACACCAAGGAAACCAGAAGTGAAAGAGACACGTGTACCCCAGTGTTCATCACAGCATTGTTTATAGCAGCCAGAACATGGAAGCAACCTAGATGTCCATCAGCAGAGGAATGGATAAGAAAGCTGTGGTACATATACACAATGGAGTATTACTCAGCCATTAAAAAGAATGCATTTGAATCCATTCTAATGAAGTGGATGAAACTGGAGCCTATTATACAGAGTGAAGCAAGCCAGAAAGAAAAATACCAATACAGTATACTAATGCATATATATGGAATTTAGAAAGATGGTAATGATAACCCTGTATGTGAGACAGCAAAAGAGACACAGATGTATAGCACAGGCTTTTGGACTCTGTGGGAGAGGGAGAGCGTGGGATGATTTGGGAGAATGGCATTGAAACATGTATAATATCATATATGAAATGAATCGCCAGTCCAGGCTTGATGCATGATACTGGATGCTTGGGGCTGGTGCACTGGGATGACCCAGAGGGATGGTATGCAGAGGGAGGAGGGTGTGGGGTTCAGGATGGGGAACACGTGTACACCTGTGGCAGATTCATGTTGATGTATAGCAAAACCAATACAATATTGTAAAGTAATTAACCTCCAATTATTTAAATATAAATAAATTTATATTTAAAATAAATAAATAAAATGCAAACATTAAACCACAAAAAATAAAAAATACAATCATATTTTTCATGCTGTTTCATACTCTAAACTTTTTTCCCATGTCAATAATAAACAGAGATGTCATTTTTTTAAAAAAAGAAAATAATGCCCTGCACTCTAAAATGAAATATGGTGAGGACTTTAAAAACAATTTTTTATGGAATTCAGGAGCTATCAACAGATTATAAGATTTAGCTCACCTCCACCTACTCGTGGATCCACGCTACTAAAAATTCAATGCATGATACTGGATGCTTGGGGCTGGTGCACTGAGGTGACCCAGAGGGATGGTACAGGGAGGGAGGAGGGAGGGGGATTCAGGATGGGGAACACATGTATACCTGTGGTGGATTCATGTTGATGTATGGCAAAACCAATACAATATTGTAAAGCCTCCAATTAAAATAAATGTTTATATTTAAAAAAAAATGATGACACTGATACAGGGCTACAGAAGTAGACCAAAATTTTGTAAGACTGAAGCTGAATATGCCCAGAGACTCCCTAAAAGAATCATGTCTGTATAAAAGATTGACCAGAGGGAAGAGAGAGGAAAGAAAAAAAACTATAATATTCATAAGGAGGAAAGAAAGAAGTATGGTCAGATTGGAGGTGAAGTCCAGATTGGGGATGAAAATGAAATAAAAAGGAGATTTGGGAGTTGGAAAACTTGACAGACAGCACAAACAGAGTTCTAGAAGAAATCTAGCATTTCTAACTCTCCTTCCTACCTTCCAGGTGCAGCAGAGTCATGGAAAACCAAACCAGCATTTCTGAATTTTTCCTGCGAGGAATATCTGGTTTGCCAGAGCAACAGCAGTTATTCTTTGGAATTTTCCTGTGTATGTATCTTGTCACCTTGACGGGAAATGTGCTCATCATCCTGGCCATTGGCTCTGACCCACACCTCCACACCCCCATGTACTTCTTTTTGGTCAACCTGTCTTTTGTTGACATAGGTTTAACATCCTCCACAGTAACCAAGATGCTGGTAAATGTACAGACACAGCTGCATACCATCTCCTATGTTGGCTGCCTCACACAGATGTACTTCTTTCTGATGTTCGGTGATCTGGACAGCTTCTTCCTGGCCGTGATGGCATATGATCGCTATGTGGCCATTTGCCGCCCTCTCCACTACTGCACAGTTATGAGTCTGCGAGTCTGTGCCCTGCTGCTTGCACTGTGTTGGATCCTCACCCACATTGTTGCCTTGACTCACACCCTCCTCATGGCTCAGCTGTCCTTCTGTGTTGTTGGGGAAATAGCTCACTTTTTCTGTGACATAATTCCTGTCCTGAAGCTGTTCTGTTCTGACACCTGCATCAATGAGTTGATGGTTTTTGCCTTAGGAGGCACCGTGCTCATGGTCCCCTTCATATGCATTGTTATCTCCTACATTCACATTGTATCTGCCGTTCTGAGGGTCCGAACGCCGCGTGGGGGTGGCAAGGCCTTTTCCACCTGCAGTGCCCATCTCTGTGTCGTCTGTGTCTTCTATGGGGCCCTCTTCAGTGCCTATCTGTGTCCTCCGTCCGTTGTCTCTGAAGACAAGGACATCGCAGCAGCTGCAGTGTACACTCTAGGGACCCCCATGCTGAACCCCTTCATCTACAGCCTACGAAACAAGGACATGAGGGTGGCCCTTAAGAGGCTCCTCAGTCATAGGAGAATTACTGCTTCTGCAGTCCATGGGGTCGCTAAGAGTCGGACACGACTGGGCGACTTTACTTTCACTCTTCACTTTCATGCATTGGAGAAGGAAATGGCAACCCACTCCAGTGTTCTTGCCTGGAGAATCCCAGGGACAGGGGAGCCTGGTGGGCTGCCGTCTCTGGGGTCGCACAGAGTCGGACACGACTGAAGCGACTGAGCAGCAGCAGCAGTAATAATTAGTGATAGTAACTTTCAGTGAAAAGACATAGACTTGGAGTCAAACTTGGCTTCAGTTTTGATTTGCTGCACAATAGTCGTAAAAGTTACCTAATCTCGCTGAACCTTAGACTTCTCATCGATAAAATGGAAATATAATCTCTATTTAATAATGTGACTTGGAGAATTAACTAAGATAAACTACAAAATGTGTGTAGTATACTGGCTCATAATAGTATGATTTTAATAAATGATGGCTATCATTATTAGCATCATTCTCAATCTTCATCCCTCTTTCACTGAAAAGGTATAAAAATCTTTTCTTTGAGATCCATTCATTAAACAAATATACACCAGACACCTACTATGTGGGAGGAGATTTAATAAGTTCTAGGAATAGAACCCTGAACAAGACATTGACCTTGATTTCATGACACTTTCATTCCAGGTTGTTAATTTGTCAGTCATAAAAACTGGGGGTCATCTCTATGTTTATAGCACTAAGTGGAGGGTTTGGACAAAAGAAATAAAGAATGGAAGTCCATTCTAGGAGATGCAAAATAGGTAAAGACTTCCCTGACAGCAGACTGATATTTCAATGTTTAGGTTTCCATGATGGTTACATTATATTCCATGGTTTGCCAAAATTTCAACCAGGAAAGATGATTGAGTTCCATGGCTGCCTCTTCACCTCTTACGGGCCAAAATGTTCAATGTCAAGCATCTTTTGTGTGACCCAAAGGAGTGAATGCTGCAAACTTTTCCTTATTTACTTTCAGGTTTGTCTTCAGATCTAAAAGGGGCACCACAGCTTAAGCAATTGCAGAGATAGAGATAAAGCAATATTTTTATGGGCACCTAAGTTTTCTTCTGCCTTTAAGAATCTTAAACACATTAAAAATATTATTGTTAAAAATAAAGACCATAAAATTTTGACTCCTCACATCCCCCTGGTGTGACCAGGAGTCCACTGGCTACCTCAAACCCCTCCCCAAAGCAGTTTGTTTCTCATACTCAGCCTGTCTTAAAATGTCTTGCAATAATCTATATGTTTAAATTAATTTTCATTACTGAGCATCCTTTGTGGAATCAAACTCTCCCAGTCTTCAGCAGTGAAAGGTACAAATGTGAATCATTTCAAGCAGCACGCTTCATCTTAGTACTTGATGTTTCCGTTTGTTTGCTGATTGGAGGCAGGACTTCTGTTCTCTCGAGATCTCCTTTCTAGATAGTCTCTCTAGGGTCCTTGACTCAGTGAGAGGGGCTTTCTTTTTTTCTCCTTTTTCTGATGAAGCATGATTGCTCTACAATGTTGTGTTACTTTCTGCTATATAACGAAGTGTATTCGCTATATGTATACATATATTCCTTCCCTCCTGCACCTTCCTCCTACCCCTCTAGTTCATCACAGAGCACCCAGCTGAGCTCCCTGTGCTACACAGCCTGTTCTCACTAGCCACCTATTTTACACATGGTAATGTATATATGTTGATCCTAATTTCCCAATTCATTCATTGCAGCACAACTGACAATAGCCAGGACACAAACAACCTTAATGTTCAATGACAGGTTTATGGATAAAGAAGATGTAGCACATATATACAATGGAATACTACTCAGCCATAAACTGGAACAAAATTGTTCATTTGTAGAGATGTGGATGGACACAGAGTCTGTCATGTCATATGGAATGAAGTAAGTGAGAAAAAGAAAAACAAATTCATATATTAATGCATATATGTGGAATCTAGAAAAATGGTATAGATGAACCTATTTTCAGGTCAGGAACAGAGATGCAGACACAGAGGATGGATATGAGGGGAACATTCTCAAATAATCAGATCTGGAGCTATTGAAGCCCCAGAGTCCTATCCCACCTTCTTATTGATGACTCTCCTTTCATTCTCTTGACATCTATTATTTTGCAGACTATGGGGAACTGATAGTCTAGTCTCACGGAACTATTAACCTCTAGTGTTCTTTCTGTCCTTCAGATTGGCAAGAAAATATCTTCTGCCCCTCATGATTGGCTCTTTCAGGAAAGGCATCTCTGGCAGGGTTCTAAAGCTCATGTTGACAGATCACATGAACATGACAAGGGCTGGGATATGAGATTATTGAACACAGCATCCAACCAACCTTTGCCATCCATGACCCCTCTGATACCCTGAACCTGCTGCTCACACTGGCCCCCATCAGCTCACCTTCTCTACTCATTCTGACCCTCAGGTAATCTTAATCCAGTAACAACACAGTGCACATAGGAACCTTGTTGGGTGGCTGGGTTTACATTTATCCTACAGGTCCCAAACAGACTAGGAGATGAGACTGGGTTCTCCACACCAGAATAGTTATAACTGTACTCAAATTTCCAAACTTATTTATCTCCTGGTACATCCTATCATCCAGACCCCAATCTCTAAGTTCAACCTTCAATTATTTTAGGTCCCCAATTCAAATAAGGTTAATGTGATATTGACATTAAAACAATTCACACTGGATTACAAGTCATTTATAACTCTGCATTTTCGTAGTGTGATCTGAGTAAGAAGTGCTTCTGATTGGGATCTGTTCATGGCTGGGTGATGAAGAGTTTCTGGTCACTCCTTCACTATCCAGGGTACTTGCCTTCCTCCTGCTTGGAGCCCTATTATAAAAAAGTAGGTAGTCAGAAATTTATTCTCTCTCTCACTTAAGACTATTACAGCGTAGACAGCCCTGGCATGGCTGAGAGAAAATACTCCAAAGCTCATACTTTCAGAGAGATTTTCAGAAGTTTTATATACATAACCAAATCAATATGGTGCATACCAGCTTGCTTTGGACTGTCCACAACCAAGGAAAGCCAATCTAACATAGCAGGTGGTGATGAAACTCTTCCCAACAAGCAAGTGCCTCTGACATTTGTTGAGAAAAATCCATTCAGAGCACTCTCACCTACCCATGACCAAAAATGTGAAGAACAGCAGTGACCTCTTTAGGGACTGGGCCAGAGACAACCAGGTAGATGATCAGGGATCCAAAAACAGAACTCCACTGCCAACAGGGATGCTGAGCCAGGCACTCATGGATGTGTCCAGGCCAAACACAGCACCCTTTCTCTAGGACAACACGAAAGTCTTCAGCTCTGTTCAGATTTGGGTTCTGGAACTGGAGGATACTAAGCCTGCAGACACAGTAACTCCATGTCTGCAACTTAATTGCTCAGAGTTGGGGTAGGGGACAACTTTGTCCTTCTACAAAGGAAACTGGGGTGTTAAATAGCAGCTTCATCAGCTCCAGGGTCTTCCCTGATGGCTCAGCTGGGAAAGAATCTGCCTGCAATGCAGGAGACACAGGAGATGCAGGTTCGATTCCAGGGTTGGGAAGACCCACTGGAGAAGGAAATGGCAACCCTCTCCAGTATTCTTGCCTGAAAAATCCATGGACAGAGGAGCCTGGTGAGCTACAGTCCATACGCTACCCACAAAGAGTCAGACATGACTGAACATGAGCTCATCAGCTCCAGGTCAAGGATCACTCTGAGTGAATGTTAAACAAGTAAAGAGTAAGATACTCTTCTGATCTCTTTCCTCATCTACTCAGCCACCAACTTACCAGTTGCTTCTTAGTCATTTGGTTCTAGCCTCATCAGCCAAAATGTGTAACTGTGTCCCTAGGACTGCAGATTACCTTTGTATTGGGAATATAATCTCTATTCCATGATTCCAAGTCAGCATAATTCAGGAATATTTATGCAAGTTCTCCTCCAAAATTCACCTCTGATCAGTCGGTAGGGAAAGCTAATATTGATTATTCTTGGTCAATTGCAATGCTGACCAAATTTAGTATTTAATTTTTTAATCAAAAATATATTGAATGTTTTATAATATTTTAATTTACACAGGAGAAATTGATATTTAGAGGAGTTAAGTGAGTTGTTTGAGGCCATACCCCATGGCAGATACAACTTACATGAGCTCTATCTTTCTCAAATACTCTTCTCTTACACCTATGTGGTGCTGAGCCTCAGAAGCCTATTTGACCATGTTTGTCCTTAAATGACTGCAGTCTGAATGAAGAAAACTATGTGACCCTTCACTGGATATCAAAGAAAATAGATTACTTGGTTTATAACACAAACCTAGGTTCACTAAACTGAGTACAAATGAGTTTCTGGGAGACAGATTTTGACATTGAAAGTGCCATGCTCCAAATTCAGTGTGAGCAACAGAAGACTCCAGTCCCAGTATGGACTGAGCAGGTGTCTTCTTGAAACTCACACATGCAGTCAGAAAAGTCCATAGACTTTGTTTCAATGTTTCTAAATCAAGAACAAGCTTTGCGTCCTAAGGTGAAGGACCTGAACTCATATCTGTAGATTGTTTCCTGGAGCATTAAAGGTTTCTATGCAGTTTCTTCTCCTGATCCACCATCATTACCACCACCAAGAAAAACTGAAAAGAACACTGAAGGGGAAGTGATGAAAGGAAAGGAGGTACATTACAAATCCCAAGCTTTCTATGCTGGGGAGCCTTGTTAGACAGAATCTTCCAGCAGGTCATAAGAACCCCATTTCTTTCTCTCCATCCTCTAGGAACCACCATTCTGGTCTCTGCTTCTATGAATTTGACTATTTTAGATTCCATATATAAGTGAGATCATGAAATATTGGTCTTTTTTGAATTTAACTTATTTCACTTGGCATAATGTACCAAGTTCCAGTTATGCAGATGTGCAACTTCTTGGGAAGTCCAAAGTATGGCATGAGGACTATAGTTAAAAATGCTATATTGTATGAGTTTTCTGGTGGCTCAGATGGTAAAGAATCTGCCTGCAATGCAGGAGACCTGGGTTTGACCCTTGGGTTGGGGAGATCCCCTGGAGAAGGGAAGGACAACCCACTCCAGTATTCTTGCCTGAGAATTTCATGGACAGAGGAACCTGATGGGCTACAGCCCATGGGGTCACAAAGAGTTGGACATAACTGTTTAACTAACACACACATGCTGTATGCTTGATATTTACTAATAGAGTGGAAAATAAATTATATCTTCTCAACAAACACACACACACAAATGGATTAAACCGATAACTTAATGAATGATGATGAATATGTGAACTTGATTGTAGTGGTTATTTCACAATGTATATACATCAAAATATCAAACATACACATTAAATATTTACAATGTGTATATGAAATTTTAGCTCAATAGATATGTTTTTAAAAGAACTAATAAATTCCTGAGAAATAAGACTAGAGGCATAAGTATTACCAGCTGTGTAATTTTTCAATCTAATACACAAGATCAAAAATCAAGAATATCTACTCAGAATCCAAAATTTATACTAATAAATTGGAAGGGAACTGTAACAGAATGCAATCAAGTGGTCAAACATTCACTGAGTATTCATTTCTTGCCAGGCTCAAATCTAGCAGTGTAGGATCTGGGGTTTGTGTGAACACACGTGGCTGTTACAAAGATGAGCAAACACTGAGACAAGACTTTTGCTCTGTGCAAGAGTCTCTCCAGGGCCCCCTTCATGTCCCTGTTCCTTAGGCTATAAGTGAAGGGCTTCAGCAGTGGAGTGACCACTGTGTACATCACAGAGGTCCCATTTAGGCCACTACATAGCTTTGAGTAGAGTTCCCTGTGCTATGCAGTAGATTCTCATTAGTTGTTTATTTTATATACAGTATTAAATGTCCACTGACAGAGGAATAGATACAGAAGACCTGAAACATATATACAATAGAATATTATACAGCCACAAAATGTAACAAACTCGTGCCATTTCCTGGGATGTGGATGGGTCTACATATTGCCTGGGTCTGATGCAGAGCAAAGAGAAAAATAAATATTGTATGTTGATGTCTACATATGGAGTCTAGAACAATGGTAGTGATGAACCAATTAGACAAGCAAGAATAGAGAGACAGATATAGAGAATGAATTTCTGGACATAGTTGCAAGATGGGTTGTTGTTATTCAGTCATGTTGTCTGACTTTTGCAAGTCCATGGACTGCAGCATACAAGGCTCCCCTGTCCTTCACATAGTTTGCTCAGGGGGAAGGAGAGGGTGGAAAAAACTGAGAGTACCTTTGACATATATACACAACCATGTGTAATTAGATTGTTAATGAGAAAATGCTACATAGTACAGGAGACTAAGTGTGGTGCTCTGTAATGACCTCGAGGGCTGCAAAGCATGGGGACAGTAGGAGGGAGGATCAAGAGAGAGAGAAAATAAGTATACATATAGCTGATTCTCGTTGTTGTATAGCAAAAGTCAACAAAGTATTGCAGAGCAATTATCCTCCAATAAATAATAAATAATTAATTAATTACATTTTTTAAAAGAGATAAATTCCCAGGAAATAAGAGGAGAGATGAAATACTACCAGGTATACAAATGCCCAGCCTTATAGAAAAAAGATCAAAAAACAAGAACCTAAACTCAAATTTCACAATTTATGCTAATGAAATGTTAGGAAATAGACAAATTCATAAAGGAATGCAATTCAACTATCAAATATTTACTGACTATTTATTCTATACTCAGTGGTTCAAATCTAGGGATGTAAGATCTGAGGTTTTGTGAACACACGTGTCTTTTACAACGATGAGCAAATGTCACTGAGACAAGACTTTTGCCTTGTGCAAGAGTCTCTCCAGGGCCCCCTTCATGTCCCTGTTCCTTAGGCTATAAATGAAGGGGTTCAGCAGTGGAGTGACCACTGTATACATCACAGAGGCAATGGTGCTCTTGTCCCTGGAGGTGCTGGATGAGGGGAAAATATACAGCCCAATAATTGCTCCATAATACAGAGACACCACAGAGAGGTGGGAGCCACATGTGGACAATGCTTTGCAGATCCCCTTGGTGGAGGCGACCTTCAGGATGGTGGCCCCGATACGTCCATAAGAGATCAGGATGCATACTAGTGGGAGGATGATGTTGGCCACTCCTGCTGTGAAAATGGCCAGCTCATTGAGGGATGTGTCTGAACAGGAGAGCTTCAGCAGGGCATCAAGGTCACAGAAGAAATGAGGGATGCTGTGGTCAGCACAAAAGGACAGCCGGGTCAGGAGGAGGGTGTGACACAGGGCATTGGCACAGGAGAGAATCCAGGACACAGTTACTAGTAAGGTGCACAGCCCCTGTCCCATGACGGTGCTGTAGTGGAGAGGGTGGCAGATAGCCACATACCGATCATAGGCCATCGAGGTGAGCAGGAAATCATCCAGACCAGTGAAAAATAGGAAGAAATACATCTGTGTTATGCATCCTGCATAGGGGATGGATTGATCTTGAGTCTGCATGTTTATCAGCATTTTAGGGATGGTGGCAGATGAAAAAGAGATGTCAGTGAGGGCCAAGTGGCTGAGGAAGAAGTACATGGGGGTGTGGAGGCAAGGGTCCAGCCTGATAAGCAGGATGATGAGCAGGTTACCCAGAACCGTGGTCAGGTACACGCCCAGGAACAGGGCAAAGAACACGCCCTGCTGCTCTGGCCAGATGGGGAGTCCCAGGAGGAGGAACTCAGACACGCTGCTCTGATTTTCCCTCTTCATGCTCCTCTCCTGTTTGCTGGGAATGAAAGGACAGTGAAAGAAGCACATTTTGATTGCAGCAGGCATATATAAGTGAGTCCTTTCTCTTGGTGAATATGTCAGTGTCTGTCTGCATTGCCATGTCTCTGCAGAATCCCCTAAGATAAATGGTATTACCATGTATATATAGGGAATTTACCAACCAAGAAAAGAGTTTGAAAAAAAAAAAAAAAAAAAACTGGCTCAGTGGCATTTTTCCATCATCTCAGTGAAGAGAAATTATCACAGTGTCTTAGCAAAGAAATAGTAAGATAAAAACTGCCCTGATTTCTTTTCTATTTCTGGACATACAATCATAAGATTTGGCCTTCAGGTTGTGACACCTTGACCTATAGAAATCTGACTTTTAAGTCCTCTCATATGTTAAGGATAAGGAAGACGTTCCAGCAATGAATTCTTGAAGGAAAGTGGATCAAAAATACACAGCCAGTGAATTTCCTGGTGATCCACTGCTTAGACTTCAGCTTCCAAGTCAGAATGTATGGGTTCAATCCCTGTTCCAGGTATAAAGATATCACATGCCTTATGGCTAAAAACCAAAACATGAAATAATACAATATGGTAATAAATTCAGCAAAGAATTTTTAAAAAATGATCGACATTAAAAAAATTTTAATAAATAAGCAAATAATTAGCCAGTTCAATTATGTATAAAGGTTGAAGAAAAAAAGAAGCTTACCTGTCAACTGAACTCAGAGTATCTTAGAGTTCAATCTTGCAATATCACTGCTCTACAAAGTAAAAAATATTACTGGCAATTATATGTATTTTTACTAGTACTCATATTTATCATTCTCCAATATCCTCCTGATTCAACAAAATCCTCTTGTTGAAGAGTTGCCTAATCCAAAATAAAAGAAGTTGCTCCCAAGATGTGTCAAAGAGATATGCCCTGATATGCCTTCTCCCCTCATCTTTAACAACTAGTAATAAAAGGTATCACAAGCAAGAGCACAGAGAAGTTCTGAACACCTGTATACAACACACACACACATACACACACACCTCTGCTGTTGGCATAGGAGACCAAGTTCTTCTCTGAACTTTATGCTCGAGTGATCTACCTGCCTTGAATAAGAACTGGTTTCTCAGCTTCTATGTAGGGCACCTGGAGACAAGATTTATCCACTTCTGTGGTCCTGAACCACTCACCAGCATTAGAAAAAAGAGCTTGATCTTCAATTCACCAACTTCAGAAATGAAGAGGTGAAGACTACCCTGTCCACCAGGGAGGGGACCCAAGGGGACAGGGCTCCAAGCTCTTGGTTAGAGACATGCATTCAACATGTATTAATTGCTCAGGTTTCTTGTTTCTCCCTCCAGGACACATGCCCTAGAGCAGTGGTTCCTAAACTTTAATGTTCCCTAGAATGCCGTGGAGAGTTTATTAAAGACGCAGACCCAGCTCCAGCTCCAGCAATGCTCATTCTTGAACTCTGTGGTCAGGGAATTCTGAAACACCTGGTCCTAAGAGTCAACACTGAGAAAACAGTGTTCTTAGGAAGAAGGCCATGATGATGCCCAGTGGGTGTGAGCCGGAAGGAGATGTAGAAAGAACTCTTTACTGACCCTTCCTCCTACTAGCTTAAAGTTTCCCCTAGTTAAGTCAAAGCTTGGGATGTGAGGATGGAGTTTTCTCCCAAGCCGAGATGCTGCCTTTAAATAAATCTGCTTTATGGTAGAAATCCAAGTACAATATAAGAAAGTCAAAGTATTTCCTCTGCCTTTTATTCATCCTTTATATTTCTAAAATGGTTTTTATTCATAAAATTTTATATTAACATTTGCTGTTGTTCTATCAAAGTGTAAATCGCTTAGTCGTGTCTGACTCCTAGCAATGCCACAGACGGTAGCCCACCAGGCTCCTCTGTCAGAGGAATTATCCAGGCAAGAATACTGGAGTTGTTCAGCTTCAGTGTTGTTCAACTCGAGTTGTTGTTCATTTGATAAGCCATGTCTGACTCTTTACAACCTCATGCCAGGCTTCCCTGTTTTTTTCCTATCTCCCAGAGTTTGCTCAAACTCATGTTCATTGAGTCAGTAATGCCATCCAACCATCTCACCCTCTGTCATCCCCTTTTTTTCCTGCCCTCAATCTTTCCCAGTGTCAGGATCTTTTCCAATGAGTTGGATTTTTGCATCAGGTGGCCATAGTATTGGGGTTCAGCATCAGTCCTTCCAATGAATATTCAGGGTTGAATTCCTTTAGGATTGACTGGTATGATCTCCCTGCTGTTCAAGAGACTCTCAAGAGTCTCCTCCAGCCCCACATTTAGAAAGCATCGATATTTGCAACTCAGTCTTTTTTACAGTCCAACTTTGACAGCCGTACATGACTACAGGAAAACCATAGCATTGACTAAATTACCTTTGTTGGAAAAGTGATGCTTCTGCTTTTTTTTTTTCTTAACTATCTTTTAATGTAAACCACAATTCTCATTTGTTCACATTATACTAGTTGATACTTTGACTAACTACTTGGCTTGGCCTTTTTGTTTGTTTTTGTGTTTTTTTTTTTTAATATAAAATTATTTATTTCTGCTTTTTAATATGCTATGTAGATTTGCCATAGCTGTTCTTCCAGGGTTAAGTGTCTTTAATTTTCATGACTGCAGTTACCAAATGATTTTGAACCCTAGAAAATAAAATCTGTCCCTGTTTCCACTCCCCCCTCCATCTATTTGCCATGAGCAATGAAACGGGATGCCATGATCTTTGTTTTGTGAATGTTGAATTTTAAGCCAGCTTTTTCATTCTGCTTTTTCACCCTCATCAAGAGGCTCTTTAGTTCCTCTTCACTTTCTGCCATTAAAGTGGTGTCATCTGCATATGTGAGGTTGTTGGTATTTCTCCCAGCAATCTTGATTCCAGCTGGTGATTCATCCAGTCTGGCATTTCACATGATGCATTCTGTATATAAATTAAATAAGCAGCATGACCATATACAGCCTTTATGTACTCCTTTCCAAATTTGGAACCAGTCAGTTGGTCTATATCCCATGCTAACTATAGCTTCTTGACCTGCATACAGGTTTCTCAGGAGGCAGGTAAGGTGCTCTGGTATTTCCATCTCTTGAAGAATTTTCCACAGTTTGTTGTGATCTACACAGTCAAAGGCTTTAGCGTACTCAGTGAAAGAGGAGTAGATGTTTTTCTGTAATTCTCTTGATGTTTCTATTTTCCAGCAGATGTTGGCGATTTGATCTCTGGTTCCTCTGCCTTTTCTAAATCTAGCTTGGACTTCTGGAAGTTCTTGGTTCACATACTGCTGAAGCCTAGTGTGAATGGCTTTGAGTATAATCTTGCTAGCATGTGAAATGAGTGCAGTTGTACTGTAGTTTTAACATTCTTTGACCTTGATTTTCTTTGGAATTGAAATGAAAACTTCCCTTTTTTAGTCCTGGGGCCACTGGTGAGATTTCCAAATTTGATAGCATATTGAGTGCAGCAGTTTAACAGTATCATCTTTTAGGATACATTTATATGAATGAGATTTATTTTGCATGGTATCTTAGAGTTTTCTTTTCCTGAATTTATTGCAATAATACTTGCAAGTCTACTTCTAGGCTTATCAGTGCATAAATATATATAACATCAATATATTAATCTTCTCAAATTTTTAATTGCTCTCTTGTTGAATTAACTGAGTGATTCATTAAAAAAGAATCTCTAATTCTTCAATAAGGTAAAACTTTATTAAATATTATAGCACACCCTGAAATCTTCTCCTGTGTCAATTGTCTGATCAAGGTTACTTTATTATCTGCAAAGCATCCATTTTAACTGGCTGCATTGACTTAGTTCCCCCGTGCCTGTGGCTTGCTCCTTTGAAGAGAGAATAACCGAACTTTGAAAATGTCCATGAAAATACATGAAGAATGGAAGTCTAGGTGGAAGCCCATGAAAAGAGAGGCAATAAAGCCAGATTGTTTTCATTCACCTAAGGAATCATCTAAGTCAGAGCTTATGGAATGAAATAAATGGATAATGAGGAAAGTTGCATCATACTATTTTATACATGTATCAAATATCAAACTCCTTCAAAATATTGTGATTTCCAACTTTACACCCCAAACAGACTAGAGTTGTGGACATTGCCACAGCCTTGCATGTCACTCCAGCTACTGGTTACATACTAATTAGTCTTCTGTTTCTTCATAACTTTGGTAAACATATTGCATCTTTCATAGTGCAGGCACACACACACAAAGGGACAAGATGAAAAAATAGGGTTAAAAATCCGATGTTCAAAAAAAGACATATATGTAGTACGTTTGATAAGAGAGATGAACAGTGTAAACTAATCTAAAAGAAGGCCAAAAAGAGGGAAAAGAAAGCAAAAAATCTTTCTCCAAATCTCTTTGTACTAAGTGAGCTTTGCAAGGTAGCAGGATTACAAAGTTGATGAATAAAGAAAAAAAATCAATGATACTTTATATTCTAGCAGTGAGCACTGAGAACTGAAATTTTAATATACTAATTAAAATAGTTTAAAAAGCAAAATATGGGCTTATGGATGAATTTACCAAATTACCGGTATACAAACTCATTAATGATAAATTTAAAGAGGATGCAAAGAATAAAGATACACTGTGCCCATAGACTGGATAACTCAATATTATTATGGAGCCAGGCCTCTCCTCCAATTGATCTATAGGGTCAGTGCAATCAAAGGCAATGTATCAGTAGCCTGCTTGTAAAATCTGATTCTTAATCTGAAGTAAAGGGGAAGACAGTTGTGGATATGACTTGTGACGGAAGTAAAGCCCAATGCTGTAAAGAGCAATATTGCATAGAAACCTGGAATGTTAGGTTCATGAATCAAGGCAAATTGGAAGTGATCAAACAAGAGATGGCAAGAGTGAACATCACCATTTTAGGAATCAGCAAACGAAAATGGACTGAAATGGGTGAATTTAACTCAGATGACCATTATTTCCACTACTGTGGGGGAGAATCCCTTAGAAGAAATGGAGTAGCCATCATAGTCAACAAAAGAGTCTGAAATGCAGTACTTGGATGCAATCTCAAAAACGACAAAATGACCTATGTTTATTTTCAAGGCAAACCTCTCAATATCACAATAATACTGCCAGGGTCCAGCCCCAGTGGATCCAGGGAATTCAAAGCAGGGATGGAGTCGGAGTCTGGGAAAGGACTGTTTAATTAGGAATATAAAGAGAGATTAGGAAATAGTGTAGTGGGAAATTTAGTGGAGAAAAGAGGCTGAATAACTTGGTTTACGTGGAGAACTAATAAAACCTCAGGACAAGAGGTTTGCACCATCTACATTAGGCCACCAACACCCCTTTGAATAGCGGAGGGTGCCCCGCTTTGGACTCCCTCTCTCGTGGGTCTTAGAAGCCAGGGCAAGTAAGTAGACATGGCGAGCCTCCACGCCCCAGATGCGAATTCAGCCTGAAAAGGAGAGGGAGGGAGAGGGAGAAAAAGGGAGAGAGAGAGATTTGACACGGGGGAAACCAGTCTTTCCAGTGACTTGCCCATCCTCTATTGTCCAGAAAGGCCTTTTATACTTTTGATTTTACATAGAGATCAATGGATAATACAAAATTATGCAGTGTCAACAGCCCTGACTCTTATTGAGACCAGGCTTTCTCTCTGCATACCTAGTTGTATACACAAGTCTTAGGTGATTTTAGCATCATTCCTTCCAAAGAAATCCCAGGGTTGATCTCCTTCAGAATGGACTGGTTGGATCTCCTTGCAGTCCGGGTCAATTAACATTTTACAGCCCTTTTCTGATAAGGGTAATAGTGTTGTTCTTCCCAAAGTCTGGTGCCATTCTCAGAAAGCACTAAATAAAGTTACATTCTTACATAGCGAGGACACAACAATTTATAACAATGAAAGAAGTACAGTGATTTATAACAAAGAGAAAATTCTTAACTCAAAAGTCTAGTGTTGCTAACATAAAAGCTACTATATTCCTATTTCTGCATCCCAATTACATTGATTAATATCCTCCCTGGTGCCTAAAAGATAAAGGATATGGAGGCCTGGCAGCAAACATTAACTCAACAAATTCTTCACCAAACTAATTCTTAACTCTCAAAGGTCTATATCTTTAACATGTTTTAAGTTGCATGCCTCTCATTGTTGGGGGGCTGTAAACAATTCACAAGTTGTAAAAGTCCAGGCAGACCAGTCAGGTAAGTTAGAAAGTCATCGAAGGAGTTTAAACTGAGACATTCTTTTTATATGCAGGAGACTGTTAACTGGAGCTCTGAATTAACTCTTTCCAGAGAAAGGTGGTAATGTCAGAAGAGTATAGTATAGCAGACAATAAGCAGACAGATTTTGGTTTTAGGGTAGATGCTCAGGCAGAGGACCCCCTTGAGACCTGACTCACCTTGCCCATCAGGTCTCTCCGCATGACCTTGTCATGGGTGGGATCTCCTGTGCTGGCTCCCGGCAATACAAGTCTATTCCTTGACCAGTAAGGCTGAAGAGGTTGAAGTTGAACAGTTCTAAGAAGACCTACAGGACCTTCTAGAGCAAATACCTAAAAAAAAAAAAAATCATTTTCATTATAGGGGATGGGAATGCAAAAGTAGGAAGCCAAGAACTACTTGTAGTAACAGACAAATTTGGCCTTGAAGTATAGAATGAAGCAGGGTAAAGGCCAATAGAGTTTTGCCAAGAGAACCCACTGTCATAACAAACACCCTCTTCCCACAGCAAAGGAGATGATTCTAAACACAGACATCACCAGATGGTCAATATCAAAATCAGATTGATTATATTATTTGCAGTCAAGATGGAGAAGTTCTATACAATCAGCAAAAAAAAAAAAAAAGATCAAGGACTGATTGTGGCACAGACCATGAAGTCCTTATTGCCAAATTCAGACTTCAGTTGAAGAAAGTAGAGAAAACTGCTATACCATTCAAGTATGACCTAAATCAAATCCCTTACGATTATACAATGGAAGTGAGAAACAGATTCAATGGATTAGATCTGATAGACAGAGTGCCTGAAGAACTTTGGAGGAAGGTTCATGACATTGTACAAGAGGCAGGGAACAAGATCATCTCCAAGGAAAAGAAATGCAAAAAGGCAAAATGGTTGTCTGAGCAGGGCTTACATATAGCTGAGAATAGAAGAGAAGGGAAAGGCAAAGGAGAAAAGGAAAGATATATCCATTTGAATGCAAAGTTCCAAAGAATAGCAAAGAGAGAATAGCAAGGAGAGAAAAGAAAGCCTTCTTCAGTGTCAGTGCAAAGAAACAGAAGAAAATAATAGAATGGGAAAGTCTATAGATCACTTCAAGAAAATTAAAGATACCAAAGGAACGTTTCATGCAAAGATGGACATAATAAAGGACAGAAATGGTATAGACCTAGCAGAAGCAGAAGATATTCAGAAGAAGTGGCAAGAATACACACAAGAACTATACAAAAAAAGAACTTCATGACTCAAATAATCACAATGGTGTGATCATCACCTAGAGGCAGACATCTTGGAACGTGAAGTCAAGTGGGCCTTAGGAGGCATCACTATGAACAAAGCTAGTGGAGGTGATGGAATTCGAATTGAGCTCCTTCAAATCCTAAAAGATGATGCTATGAAAGTACTGCACTCAATATGCAAGCAAATTTGGAAAACTCAGCAGTGGCCACAGGACTGGAAAAGGTCAGTTTTCATTCCAATCCCAAAGAAGGCAATGCCAAAGAATGCTCAAACTACTGCACAATTGCACTCATCTCACATGCATGTAAAGTAATGCTCAAAATTCTCCAAGCCACACTTCAACAGTTTGTGAACTGTGAACATCCAGATATTCAAGCTGGATTTAGAAAAGGCAGAAGAACCAGAGATCAAATTGCCAACATCTGCTGGATGATTGAAAAAGCAAGAGAGTTCAAGAAAAACATCTACTTCTGCTTTATTGACTATGCCAAAGCCTCTGACTCTGTGGACCACAACAAACTGGAAAATTCTTAAAGAGATGGGAATACCAGACCACCTGACCTGCCTTTTGGGAAATCTGTATGCAGGTCAGGAAGCAGTAGTTAGAAATTGACATGGAACAACAGTCTGATTCCAAATAGTGAAAGGAGTGTGTCAAGGCTGTATATTGTCACCCTGCTTAATTAATTTATATGCAGAGTACATCATGAGAAACACTTGGCTGGAACACAAGCTGAAATCAAGTATGCCAGGAGACATATGACCCAGCAATTCCACTGCTGGGCATACACATCAAGGAAACCAGAATTGAAAGAGACACATGAACCCTAATGTTCATCACAGCACTGCTTACAATAGCTAGGACATGGAAGCAGCCTAGATGTTCATCAGCTGATGAATGGATGAGAAAGCTGTGGTACATATCCACAATGGAATATTACTCAGCTATTGAAAAGAATGCATTTGAATCAGTTCTAATGAGGTGGATGAAACTGGAGCTTATCATACAGAGTGATGTAAGTCAGAAAGAAAAACACCCATACAGTATATTAACACATATATATGGAATTTAGAAAGATGGTAATGATGACCCTATATGAGAGACAGGAAAAGAGACACAGATGTAAAGAACAGTCTTTTGGACTCTGTGGGAGAAGATGAGGGTGGGATGATTTGAGAGGGTAGCATTGAAACTTGTATATTATATGTGAAGTGGATCGCCAGTCCAGGTTGAATGCAACAGACAGGGTGCTCAGGGCTGGTGCACTGGGATTACCCTGGGGAATGGGATGCAGAGGGAGTTGTGAGGGGGTTCTGGATGGGGAACGCATGTGTGCCCATAGCTGATTCATGTCAATGTATCACAAAAACCACTACAATATTATAAAGTAATTAGCCTCCAGTTAAATAAAATAAATTAATTAAAAAATAAGAACAAAAAAGAAAGAAAGTCATGGTACATATACACAACGGAACATTACTCAGCTATTAGAAAGAATGCATTCGAATTGGTTCTAATGAGGTGGATGAATCTGGAGCCTTTTATACAGAGTGAAGTAAGAAGAAAGAAAAACACCAATACAGTATATTAACGCATATATATGAAATTTAGAAAGATGGTAATGGTGACCTTATATGAGAGACAGCAAAAGAGATACAGATGTAAATAACAGAATTTTGAACTCTGTGGGAGAAGGTGAGGGTGGGATGATTTGAGAGAATAGCATTGAAACATGTATATTATCATATGTGAAATAGATCACCAGTCCAGGTTAGAGGCATGAGACAGGGCACTCAGGACCAGTGCACTGGGATGACCCTGAGGGATGGCATGGGGAGGGAAGTGGGAGGGGAGTACAGAATGGGGACACATGTGCACCCATGGCTGATTCATGTCACTGTATGGCAAAGACCACCACAATAATGTAAAGTAATTAGCCTAAAATTAAATATATTAATTTTTTTAAAAAAGATTGCCAGAAGAAATATCAATAACCTGAGATATGCAGATGACACCACCCTTATGGCAGAAAGTGAAGAAGAACTAAAGAGCCTCTTGATGAAAGTGAAAGAGGAGAGTGAAAAAGTTGGCTTAAAATGCAACATTCAGAAAACTATGATCATGGCATCTGGTCCCATCACTTCATGGCAAATAGATGTGGAAATAGTGACAGATTTCATTTTCTTGGGCTCCGAAATCACTGCAGATGGTAACTGCAGCCATGAAATTAAAAGATGCTTGTTCCTTGGAAGAAAAGTTATGACCAACCTAGACGGCATATTAAAAAGCAGAGACATTACTTTGCTAACAAAGGTCCGTCCAGTCAAAGCTATGGTTTTTCCGGTAGTTATGTATGGATATGAGACTTGAACTATAAAGAAAGCTGAGCACCAAAGAAATGATGCTTTTGAACTGTTGTGTGGGGAAGACTCTTGAGAGTCCCCTGGTCTGCAAGCAGATCCAACCAGTCCATTCTAAAGAAAATCAGTCCTGAATATTCATTGGAAGGACTGATGCTGAGGCTGAAACTCCAATACTTTGGCCATGTGATGCAAAGAACTGACTCATTTGAAAAGACCCTGTTGCTGAGAAAGATTGAAGGTGGGAGGAGAAGGGGATGACAGAGGATGAGACGGTTGGATGGCATCACCAACTCAATGGGCATGAGTTTGATTAAACTCTGGGAGTTGATGATGGACAGGGAGGCCTGGTGTGCTACAGTACATGAGGTCACAAACAGTCAGACACAACTGAGTGACTGAACCAAACTGAACTGAAAAGGGAAGACAAAAAATATTAAAATGAAAAGCAAAATGCCATATTTAATTTACCTAATTTCAAAACTGTTTTACAATCCAAAGCAAGGAAAGTAAAAATAATTAATGAGAATAGAAATATAAATCAATAGAACAATGAATAATTTTGAAGTACATCAATATATATAAGGTCAATTAAGAGTTTACAAATGCACCAAGGCAATTTAACGTGGCAAGGATAGTGTTTCAATAAATGGTACCAGCATGGTTCAGTATCAATATGTCTTAAGTGAACATGGACGCTTGTGCCACACCACATGCAAAACATAACTCAAAGTGGATCAATAATTTAGGATCTATAACTATAAAACTATCTTCAAGAAAAACTTGGACAAGTCTTGGTAAATGTGGGGTAAGCAATATTTTCTTAAATAGGACATAAAAGTCATGAACACTAAAAGGAAAAGAGTAGAATCTTGATTTCATAAAAATAAAAAGCATTTGCTCTTCCAAAGAAACTTTTTTTAAAAAAGTTATTGGACTATAGTTGTTTAACAATGTTGTGCTATTTTCTCTTTTCAGAAAACTGAATCTGTCATACATATACATATACCCCCACTTTGTAAAAAAATTTCCTTCCCCTTTAGGCCACCACAGAGCTTTGAGTAGAGTTCCCTGTGCTATACAGTAGATTCTAATTAGTTATTTCTTTTATGCACAGTAGTAAATGTCCAATGACAGAGGAATAGATACAGAAGTAGTAGCATATATATACAATGGAATATTATACAGGCACAAAACATAACAAAAGTGAGTCATTGCTGGGATGTGGATGGGTCTACATATTGTCTGGGTCTGACATACAGAGTAAAGAGTAAAATAAATATTGTTTGTTAATGTCTATATATGAAGTCTAGAAAAACGGTAGTGATGAACCAATTTGACAGGCAAGAATAGAGAGGCAGACATAGAGAATGGATTTCAAGACACAGCTGGAGGTGGAGTTGTTGTTATTCAGTCACTAGGTCTTGTCTGACTTTTTACAAGCCCATGGACTGCAGCATGCCAGGCTCCTCTGTCCTTCACAGAGTTTACTCAGGGAGAAGGAGAGGGTGGGACAAACTGAGAGAGTACCATTGACATTTATACACTTCGGTTCAGTTCAGTTCAGTTGCTCAGCCATGTCCGAGTCTTTGCAACCCCATGAATCAGAGCAAATGGACTGCAGCATGCCAGGCTCCTCTGTCCTTCACAGAGTTTACTCAGGGAGAAGGAGAGGGTGGGACAAACTGAGAGAGTACCATTGACATTTATACACTTCGGTTCAGTTCAGTTCAGTTGCTCAGCCATGTCCGAGTCTTTGCAACCCCATGAATCAGAGCATGCCAGGCCTCTCTGTCCATCACCAACTCCCAGAGTTCACCCAAACTCATGCACATTGAGTTAGTGATGCCATCCAGCCATCTCATCCTCTGGCGTCCCCTTCTCCTGCCACCAATCCCACCCAGCATCAGGGTCTTTTCCAATGAGTCAACTCTGCATGAGGTGGCCAAGTATTGGAGTTTCAGCCTCAGCATCAGTCCTTCCAATGAACACCCAGGACTGGTCTCCTTTAGGATGGACTGGTTGGATCTCCTTGCATTCCAAGAGACTCTCAAGAGTCTTCTTCAGCACCACAGTTCAAAAGCATCAATTCTTCAGCACTCAGCTTTCTTCACAGTCCAACTCTCACATCTATACATGACCACTGGAAAAACCATAGCCTTAACTGACCTAGAGGGCTGCAAAGCATGAGGAGGGGAGGGAGGAGGATCAAGAGAGAGAATATATGTATACTTAGAGCTGATTCACATTGTTAAATAGCAAAAACCAACAAAATATTGTAAAGCAATTATTTTCCAATAAAAAGTAAATAAAAAATTAAATACATTTTTAAAAAGCTTATAGTTTCCTTTGTTGTGCAGAAGCTTTTAATTTTAATTAGATCCCATGTGTTTATTTTTGCTTTTATTTCCAGTATTCTGGGAGGTGGGTCATAGAGAATCCTGCTGTGACTTATTTATTTTTTCTTTTTTTTAAATTTTATTTTTACTTTATTTTACTTTACAATACCATATTGGTTTTGCCATACATTGACATGAATCCGCCACAGGTGTATACGAGCTCCCAGTCCTGAATTCCCCTCCCACTTCCCACCTGTTTTGCCTATGTTCTCCTCTAGGAGTTTTATAGTTTCTGGTCTTACATTTAGATCTTTAATCCAATAAATGCTCAGCCTTATAGACAAGATCAAAAATCAAGAACATTAACTCAAAATTGATAATTTATGCTAATGAAGTGATAGGAAATATGCAATAATTGTAAAGGAATGCAATTCAACTATCAAATATTTACTAAGTATTTCTTCCATGCTGGGCTCAAATCTAGGGATGTAGGATCTGAGGTTTTGTGAATACACATGGCTGTTATAAAGATGAGCAAATGTCATTGAGACAAGACTTTTGCCCTGTGCAAGAGTCTCTCCAAGGCCCCCTTCATGCCCCTGTTCCTTAGGCTATAAATGAAGGGGTTCAACAGTGGAGTGACCACTGTGTACATCACAGAGGCAATGGTGCTCTTATCCCTGGAGGTGCTGGCTGAGGGGAAAAAATATAGCCCAATAATTGTTCCATAATACAGAGATACCACAGAGAGGTGGGAGCCACATGTGGACAACGCTTTGCAGATCCCCTTGGTGGAGGGGACCTTCAGGATGGTGGCCCCAATGCATCCATAAGAGATCAGGATGCATACTAGTGGGAGGAAGATAACAGTCACTCCTGCTGTGAAAATGGCCAGCTCATTGAGGGATGTGTCTGAGCAAGAAAGCTTCAGCATAGCATCAAGATCACAGAAGAAATGAAGGATGCTGTGGTCAGCACAAAAGGACAGCCGGGTCAGGAGGAGGGTGTGACACAGGGCATTGGCACAGGAGAGAATCCAGGACACAGTTACTAGTAGGGTGCACAGTCCCTGTCCCATGACGGTGCTGTAGTGGAGAGGGTGGCAGATGGCCACGTACCGGTCATAGGCCATCGAGGTGAGCAGGAAATCATCCAGACTAGTAAAAAAGATGAAAAAATACATCTGTGTTACACACCCTGCATAGGGGATGGATTGATCCTGAGTCTGCATGTTTATCAGCATTTTAGGGACGGTGACAGATGAGAAGGAGACGTCAGTGAGGGCCAAGTGGCTGAGGAAGAAGTACATGGGGGTGTGGAGGCGAGGGTCCAGCCTGATGAGCAGGATGATGAGCAGGTTCCCCAGAACCGTGGTCAGATACACGCCCAGGAACAGGGCAAAGAACATGCTCTGCTGCTCTGGCCGGATGGGGAGCCCCAGGAGTAGGAACTCGGACAGGCTGCTCTGATTTTCCCTCTTCATGCTCCTCTCCTGTCTGCTGAGAATGAAAGGACAGTGAAAGTAGCACAATTTGATTGCAGCAGGAATATATAAGTGAGTTCTTTCTCTTGAAGAATATGTCAGTGTCTGTCTGCATTGCCCTGCAAAAACCCCTAAGATGAATTGTATTACTGTGTATAGTGAGGGAATTACCAACCAAGAATTGAGTTTGATACAAAAGAGAAACTGGCTCAGTGGCATTTTCCCATCACCTCAGTAAAGAGAAAGTATCACCCTTTCTTAGCAGAGAAATAGTAAGTTAAAGACCTCCCTAATTTCTCTTCCGTTTCTGGACATACAATCATAAGGTTTGACCTTTAGGTTGTGACATATTGATCTATGGAAATCTGACTTCAAAGTCCTTTTGTATATAAAGTATAAGGAGGACTGTTCAACAATGAATTCTCGAAGTAAAGTGGGTCAAAAATACACAGCCAAGGAATTTCCTGATAGTCCTGTGGTTAATACTTCATGTTGCAAATCAGGGTTTGTGGGTTCAAACCGTGTTCCACATATAAAGAAATCACGTGCCTTACAGCTAAAAACTGAAACATGAAACAAAAATGTATGGTAATAAATTCAACAAAGAAGTTTTAAAATGATCCACATCAAAAAAATTCTTTAAAAATAAATAAGCAACTAAATAGCCAGATTCCATTATGTATAAAGGTTGAAGAAAAAAAAGGAAGCTTACTTGTCAACTGAACTCAGATTTTCTAAGAGCTCAATCTCGTAATATCATGCTCTATGAAGTAAAAATATTATTGGCAGTTACATATATATATATATTTACTAACACTCATATTAATCATTCACCAATATCCTCCTGATTCAACAAAATCCTCTTGTTGATGAGTTCCCTAATCCAAAATAAAAACAGTTGCTGCCAAGAGTTGTCAAAGAGATATGCCCTGATATGCCTTCTCCACTCATTTTAAGAACTAGTTTAAAAACGTATCATAGCCAGAGCACAGAGAAATGCTGAACACCTGTGTATACACACACACACAAATACACACCTGCTATTGCAGTAGGATACCCAGTTCTTTTCTGAACTTTATGCTTGATTGATCTAGTTGCCTTGAGTAAGAACTAGTTTCTCAGCTTCTTTGTAGGACACCTGGAGATAAGACTTATCCACTTCTGTGGTCCTGAATCACTCACCAGCAACAGAGAAAAAAGAGCTTGATCTTCAATTCACCAACTTCAGACACGAAGATGTGAAGACTGCTCTGTCCACCAGGGAGGGGATCCAAGGGGACAGGGCTCCAAGATCTTGGTTAGAGACATGCATTCAACATGTATTAATTGCTCAGTTTTCTTGGTTCTCCCTCCAGGACACATGCCCTAGGGCAGTGGTTCCTAAACTTTGATGGTCCCTAGAATGCCCTGGGGAGTTTTTAAAGATGCAGATCCCAGCTCCAACTCCACTGATGCTCATTCTTGAACTCTGCAGCAAGAGAATTCTGGTCCTAAGAGCCAATACTGAGAAAACAGTGTCCTTAGGAAGAACGTCATGATGACGCCCCATGGGTGTGAGCCTGAAGGAGATGTGGAAAGACCTCACCGATCCTTCCTACAAGCTTCAAGTTTCCCCTAGTTAAGTCAAAGCTTGGGATGTGAGGATGGAGTTTTTCTACCAAGCCAAGATGCCTTCTTAGTTTGTTGCCTTTTAAATAAATCTGCTTCATGGTAGAAATCCTAATACAATATGAGAAAGTCAAAGTATTCCCCCTGTCTTTTATTCATTTTTTATACTTATAAAATGGTTTTTATTCATAAAACTTTACATTTGTTGTTCTATCAAGATGTTAGTCGCTCAGTCATGTCTGACTCTGTGCAACCCCACGGACTGTAGCTCACCAGGCTCCTCTGTCAGTGGAATTCTCCAGGCAAGAATACTGGAGCTGTTGTTCAACTCCAGTGTTGTTAAACTCCAGTTGTTGTTGTTCACTGTCAAGCCATGTCTGACTCTTTGTGACCCAATGAATTGCAACATGCCAGGCTTCACTGTTTTTTGCTATTTTCTAGAGTTTGCTCAAACTCAAGTTCATTATGTCAGTAATGCCATCCAACTCATCACCATCCTCTCACTCTCATCCTCTGTCATCACCTTTATATCCTTCCCTCAATCTTTCCCAGCATCAGGGTCTTTTCCAGTGAGTTGACTCTTCGCATCAGATGGCTAAATTATTGGAGTTTCATCTTCAGCATCAGTCCTTCCAATGAATATTCAGGGTTGATTTCCCTTAGGATTGACTGGTGTGATCTTCTTGCTGTTCAAGGGACTTTCAAGAGTCTTCTCCAGTACCACATTTGGAAAGTATCAATTTTGCCACTCAGTTTTCTTTCTGGTCCAACTCTTACAACCATACATGACTACAGGAAAACCACAGCTTTGACTAAATTACCTTTGTTGGAAAAGTAATGTTTCTGCTTTTTAATAGGTTGTGTAGAAATGTCATAGCTGTTCTTCCAAGGTCAAGTGTCTTTTATTTTCATGACTGCACTTACCAAATGAAGAAATTTTGAACCCAAGAAAATAAAATCTGTCACTGTTTCCACTTTCCCCCCCGTCTATTTGCCATGAGCAATGGAACAGAATGCCATGATCTTTGTTTTGTGAATGTTGAATTTTAAGCCAGCTTTTTCACTCTTCTTGCACCCTCATCAAGTGGCTCTTTAGTTCCTCTTCACTTTCTGCCATTAAAGTGGTGTCATCTGCTTATGTGAGGTTGTTGATATTTCTCCCAGCAATCTTGATTCCAGCTGGTGATTCATCCAGTCTGGCATTTTGCAGGATGCATTCTGTATGTAAATAAATAAGCAGGATGACAATATACAATCTTTTATGTACTCCTTTCTCAATTTGGAACCAGTCAATTGTTCCATGTCCCATGCTAACTATTGCTTCTTGCCCTGCATACAGGTTTTTCAGGAGGCAGGTAAGGTGCTCTGGTATTTCCACCTCTTGAGGAATTTTCCACAGTTTGTTGTGATCTACACAGTCAAAGGCTTTAGCGTACTCAGTGAAAGAGGAGTAGATGTTTTTCTGTAATTCTCTTGATGTTTCTATTTTCCAGCAGATGTTGGCGATTTGATCTCTGGTTCCTCTGCCTTTTCTAAATCTAGCTTGGACTTCTGGAAGTTCTTGGTTCACATACTGCTGAAGCCTAGTGTGAATGGCTTTGAGTATAATCTTGCTAGCATGTGAAATGAGTGCAGTTGTACTATAGTTTTAACATTCTTTGGCCTTGCCTTTCTTTGGGATTGAAATATAAACTGCCTTTTTCTAGTCCTGGGGCCACTGGTGAGATTTCCAATTTGCTAGCATATTGAATGCAGCTGTTTAACAGCAACACCTTTTAGGATATATTTACATAAATGGGATTTATTTTGCATGATATCTTAGAGCTTTCTTTTTCTAAATTTATTGCAATAATATTTGCAAGTCTACTTCTATGCTTATCTGTGCACAAAATATATATAACATCAATATATTAATCTTCTCAAATTTTTTGTTGCTCTCTTGTTTTATTAACTGAATGATTCTTTAACAAAGAATCTTTAAATCTTCAATAAGGTAAAATTTTGTTAAATATTATAGTACACTCTGAAATCTTCTCCTGTGTCAGTTGTCTGATCAAGGTTACTTTATTATCTGCAAAGCATCCATTTTAGCCAGCTGCATTGTCTTAGTTCCCCCATGCCTGTGGCTTGCTCCTTTGAAGAGAGAACAATAGAACTTTGAAAATGTCCATAAAAATACATGAAGAATGGAAGTCTAGGTGGAAGTCCATGAAAAGAGAGGCAATAAAGGCATGTCTCTTATACACATCTAGATGTGTATAAGAGACAGCCCACACACACCATCCCTCCGGGTCATCCCAGTGCACCAGGCACAAACATCCTGCACCCTGCATCGAACCTAGACTGGCGATTTGTTTCTTATATGATATTATACATGTTTCAATGCCATTTCCCCAAATCATCCCTAAGCTTCAAGTTTCCCCTAGTTAAGTCAAAGCTTGGGATGTGAGGATGGAGTTTTTCTACCAAGCCAAGATGCCTTCTTAGTTTGTTGCCTTTTAAATAAATCTGCTTCATGGTAGAAATCCTAATACAATATGAGAAAGTCAAAGTATTCCCCCTGTCTTTTATTCATTTTTTATACTTATAAAATGGTTTTTATTCATAAAACTTTACATTTGTTGTTCTATCAAGATGTTAGTCGCTCAGTCATGTCTGACTCTGTGCAACCCCACGGACTGTAGCTCACCAGGCTCCTCTGTCAGTGGAATTCTCCAGGCAAGAATACTGGAGCTGTTGTTCAACTCCAGTGTTGTTAAACTCCAGTTGTTGTTGTTCACTGTCAAGCCATGTCTGACTCTTTGTGACCCAATGAATTGCAACATGCCAGGCTTCACTGTTTTTTGCTATTTTCTAGAGTTTGCTCAAACTCAAGTTCATTATGTCAGTAATGCCATCCAACTCATCACCATCCTCTCACTCTCATCCTCTGTCATCACCTTTATATCCTTCCCTCAATCTTTCCCAGCATCAGGGTCTTTTCCAGTGAGTTGACTCTTCGCATCAGATGGCTAAATTATTGGAGTTTCATCTTCAGCATCAGTCCTTCCAATGAATATTCAGGGTTGATTTCCCTTAGGATTGACTGGTGTGATCTTCTTGCTGTTCAAGGGACTTTCAAGAGTCTTCTCCAGTACCACATTTGGAAAGTATCAATTTTGCCACTCAGTTTTCTTTCTGGTCCAACTCTTACAACCATACATGACTACAGGAAAACCACAGCTTTGACTAAATTACCTTTGTTGGAAAAGTAATGTTTCTGCTTTTTAATAGGTTGTGTAGAAATGTCATAGCTGTTCTTCCAAGGTCAAGTGTCTTTTATTTTCATGACTGCACTTACCAAATGAAGAAATTTTGAACCCAAGAAAATAAAATCTGTCACTGTTTCCACTTTCCCCCCCGTCTATTTGCCATGAGCAATGGAACAGAATGCCATGATCTTTGTTTTGTGAATGTTGAATTTTAAGCCAGCTTTTTCACTCTTCTTGCACCCTCATCAAGTGGCTCTTTAGTTCCTCTTCACTTTCTGCCATTAAAGTGGTGTCATCTGCTTATGTGAGGTTGTTGATATTTCTCCCAGCAATCTTGATTCCAGCTGGTGATTCATCCAGTCTGGCATTTTGCAGGATGCATTCTGTATGTAAATAAATAAGCAGGATGACAATATACAATCTTTTATGTACTCCTTTCTCAATTTGGAACCAGTCAATTGTTCCATGTCCCATGCTAACTATTGCTTCTTGCCCTGCATACAGGTTTTTCAGGAGGCAGGTAAGGTGCTCTGGTATTTCCACCTCTTGAGGAATTTTCCACAGTTTGTTGTGATCTACACAGTCAAAGGCTTTAGCGTACTCAGTGAAAGAGGAGTAGATGTTTTTCTGTAATTCTCTTGATGTTTCTATTTTCCAGCAGATGTTGGCGATTTGATCTCTGGTTCCTCTGCCTTTTCTAAATCTAGCTTGGACTTCTGGAAGTTCTTGGTTCACATACTGCTGAAGCCTAGTGTGAATGGCTTTGAGTATAATCTTGCTAGCATGTGAAATGAGTGCAGTTGTACTATAGTTTTAACATTCTGTGGCCTTGCCTTTCTTTGGGATTGAAATATAAACTGCCTTTTTCTAGTCCTGGGGCCACTGGTGAGATTTCCAATTTGCTAGCATATTGAATGCAGCTGTTTAACAGCAACATCTTTTAGGATATATTTACATAAATGGGATTTATTTTGCATGATATCTTAGAGCTTTCTTTTTCTAAATTTATTGCAATAATATTTGCAAGTCTACTTCTATGCTTATCTGTGCACAAAATATATATAACATCAATATATTAATCTTCTCAAATTTTTTGTTGCTCTCTTGTTTTATTAACTGAATGATTCTTTAACAAAGAATCTTTAAATCTTCAATAAGGTAAAATTTTGTTAAATATTATAGTACACTCTGAAATCTTCTCCTGTGTCAGTTGTCTGATCAAGGTTACTTTATTATCTGCAAAGCATCCATTTTAGCCAGCTGCATTGTCTTAGTTCCCCCATGCCTGTGGCTTGCTCCTTTGAAGAGAGAACAATAGAACTTTGAAAATGTCCATAAAAATACATGAAGAATGGAAGTCTAGGTGGAAGTCCATGAAAAGAGAGGCAATAAAGGCAGACTGTTTTCATTCACCTAAGGAATCATCTAAGTCAGAGCTTATGGAATGAAATAAATGAATAATAAAGGAAAGTTGCATCATGATATTTTATACATGTATCAAATATCAAACTCCTTCAAAATATTGTGATTTCCAACTTTACACCTCAAACAGACTAGAGTTGTGACATTACCACAGCCTTCCATGTCACTCCACCTGCTGGTTACATACTAATTAGTTTAATTAGTGTTTATGTATAATACTGGTAAACATATTACATTTTGCATAGTGCAGGCACACACACACAAAAGGGCAAGATGGAAAAAAAGGGTAAAAACCTGATGCTTAAAAAGAGATATATCTATGTTGATAAGAGAGATCAAATGAATAGTACAAACTAATCTTAAAAAGGCCAATAAAGAGGGAAAAGTAAAGAAACAATCTTTGTCCAAATCTATTTGCCATAAGTGAGTTTTCCAAGGTAGCAGCATTACAAAGTTGGTCAATAAAGAACAAACATCAATGATACTTTATATCCTAACAGTGAGCACTGAGAATTGACAATTTTAATATACTATTTATAACAGTTTAAAATGCAAAATATACATAAAGATGAATTTACCAAAATACCAGTACATTAAAAACTATAAACTCATTCACAGTAAATTTAAAGAGAATGAAAATGAATAGAGATACACTTTGCACATAGACTGGATAGCTCAATATTGTTATGGAGCCAAGTCTCTCCTCCAATTGATCTACAGGGTCAGTGCAATCAAAGGCAATGTATTAGTAGCCTACTTATAGAAGGTGATTCTTATTATACGGAAGTCAAAGGGAAGACAAAAAATCTTAAAATGAAAAGCAAAATGCCATAATTTACCTAATTTAAAAACATTTTTATAATCCATTGAAAGGAAAATAAAAATAATTGCATGAGAATAGGAATATAGATCAATAGAACAGCAAATAATTTTTAAATAGATCAATGCAAATAAGGTCAATTAATAGTTTACAGTGGACCAAGGCAATTTAATGTGGCAAACATAGTGTTTCAATAAATGGTGCCAGCATGGTTCAGTATCAATATAGTTTAAGTGAACATGGACTCTTGAGCCACATAACATGCAAAACATAACTCAAAATGGGTCAAATGTGTAAGAACTGTAGCTATAAGACTATTTTGAAGAAAACATTGGGCAAAATCTTGGTAAAAGTGAGGTAGGTAATATTTTCTTAAATAGGACACAAAAGTCATGAACACTAAAAGGAAAAGATAGAATCTTGATTTCATAAAAATAAAATGCATTTGCTCTTCCAAAGAAACTTCTTTAAAAAAAAGTTATTGGACTATAGTTGCTTAACAATGTTTTGTTATTTTCTGATCTCAGTAAAATGAATTTGCCAAGGCTCTGGTTTTTCCAGTAGTCATGTATGGATGTGAGAGCTGGACTGTGAATAAAGCTGAGTGCCGAAGAATTGATGCTTTTGAACTATGGTGCTGGAGAAGACTCTTGAGAGTCCCTTGGACTGCAAGGAGATCCAACCAGTCCATCCTAAAGAAGATCAGTCCTGGTTGCTCCCTGGAAGGACTGATGCTAAAGCTGAAACTCCAGTACTTTGGCCACCTGATGTGAAGAGCTGACTCATTGGAAAAGACCCTGATGCTGGGAGGGATTGGGGGCAGAAGGAGAAGGGGACACCAGAGGATGAGATGGCTGGATGGCATCACCGATTCAATGGACATGGGTTTGTGTAAACTCCTGGAATTGGTGATGGACAGGGAGGCCTGGCATGTTGCAGTTCACAGGGTCACAGAGTCAGACATGACTGAGTGACTGAACTGAACTGAACCGATACATATTTATGCCCCTCTTTTTAAAATTTCCTTCCCATTTAGGTCACCACAGAGCTTTGAGTAGAGTTCCCTGTGCTATACAGTATATTCTCATTTGTTATCTATTTTATGCACAGTAGTAAATGTCCACTGACAGAGGAATAGATAAAGAAGATGTGGCACATATATACAATGGAATACTATACAGCCACAAACAAAACAAAACTCTGTCATTGCTGGGACATGGATGGGTCTACATAGTGTCTGGGTCTGACATACAGAGTGAAAAAAATCAGAAAGAGAAAAATAAATATTTTATGTTAATGTCTACATACGGAATCTAGAAAAATGGTAGTGATAAACTGATTTGACAGGCAAGAATAGAGAGGCAGACACAGAGAATGGATTTCTGGACACAGTTGGAGGAGTAGTTGTTATAGTTGCTAAGTCTTGTCTGACTGTTTGCAAGCCTGTGGACTGCAGCATACCATTCTCCCCTGTTCTTCACAGAGTTTGTTCAGGGGGAAGGAGAGGGTAGGAAAAACTGAGAGAGTACCATTGACATACATACACTACTATGTGTAAATCAGACTGCTAATGAGAAACTGCTCCATAGCACAGGAAACTCAGTGTGGTACTCTGTGATGACCTAGAGGGCTACAAAGCATGGGGAGGGTTGGAGGGAGGATGAAGAGAGAGAGAATATATATATGCTTAGAGCTTATTCATGTTGCTGTATAGCAAAAACTAACAAAATATTGTAAAGCAATTATCCTCCAATAAAAAATAAATGAATAATTAAATACATTTTAAAAAAGAAATAAATTCCCAGGAAATAAGAGGAGAGATGTAAGTACTAAGAGCTATATAAATTCTCAGTCTAATAGATAAGATCAAAAATCAAGAACCTAAACTCAAAATTCTAAATTTATGCTAATGAACTGTTAGGAAATAGACAATAACTGTAAAGGAATGCAATTCAACTATCAAATATTTACTGAGCATTTATTCCATGCTGGGATCAAATCTAGGGATTAGGAGCTAAGGTTTTGTGAACACACATGGCTGTTACAAAGATGAGCAAACATCACTGAGACAAGACTTCTGCCCTGTGCAAGAGTCTCTCCAGGGCCCCCTTCATGTCCCTGTTCCTTAGGCTATAAATGAAGGGGTTCAGCAGTGGAGTGACCACTGTGTACATCACAGAGGCAATGGTGCTCTTGTCCCTGGAGGTGCTGGATGAGGGGAAAAAATACAGTCCAATAATTGTTCCATAGTACAGGGACACCACAGAGAGGTGAGAGCCACATGTGGACAATGCTTTGCAGATCCTCTTGGTGGAGGGAACCTTCAGGATGGTGGCCCCAATGCATCCATAAGAGGTCAGGATACATATTAATGGGAGGATGATGACGACCACTCCTGCTGTGAAAATGGCCAGCTCATTGAGGGATGTGTCTGAGCAGGAGAGCTTCAGCAGAGCATCAAGGTCACAGAAGAAATGGGGGATGCTGTGGTCAGCACAAAAGGACAGCCGGGTCAGGAGGAGGGTGTGACACAGGGCACTGGCACAGGAGAGAATCCAGGACACAGTTACTAGTAAGGTGCACAGCCCCTGTCCCATGACGGTGCTGTAGTGGAGAGAGTGGCAGATGGCCACGTACCGATCATAAGCCATTGAGGTGAGCAGGAAATCATCCAGATCAGTAAAAAATAGGAAGAAATACATCTGTGTTATGCACCCTGCATAGGGGATGGATTGATCCTGAATCTGCATGTTTATCAGCATTTTAGGGATGGTGACAGATGAAAAGGAGACGTCAGTGAGGGCCAAGTGGCTGAGGAAGAAGTACATGGGGGTGTGGAGGCAAGGGTCCAGCCTGATGAGCAGGATGATGAGCAGGTTGCCTAGCACGGTGGTCAGGTACACGCCCAGGAACAGGGCAAAGAACACGCTCTGCTGCTCTGGCCGGATGGGGAGCCCCAGTAGGAGGAACTCGGACATGCTGCTGTTTTCCTCTCTCTTCATGCTCTTCTCCTGTCTGTTGTGAACAAAAGGATATTAAAGTAGCACATTTTCACTACAGAGGCAGAAAATAATGAGTCCTTTCTGCTGGTGAATGCCAGTGTCTGCCTGCATTGCCATGTCCCTGCAAAACCCTAAAATGTATGACATTACCATGTAAAACAGGGAATTTACCAACCAAGAAGAGGTTTGATACAGAACAGAGACTGGCTCAGTAACATTTTTCCATCATCTAGGAGAGAGGCCATCTCTAAGTCATAATTTGCAACTGTGTCTTTTCAGCAAAGAGAAAATGTCACAGCATCTTAGTAGAGGGATAGATAGTAAGTTAAAATCTCTCTCATTTCTATTGTTTCTGTACATTTAAGAACAATCCTATGGTTTGACCTTCAGATTGTGACATAATGATTTTTCTGAAATCTGACTTCAAAATCCTTTCCTAAGTAAAGTATAGGGAGGAAGTTTCAACAACAAATTCTCACAGAGAAGTGGATCAAAAATACATTGCCAAAGTTTAAATTATGTATAAAGGTTGAAGAGAAAAGAATCATATCTCTTGATTGAGCTCAGAGGGTCTTATATCTTAGCCTTGCAATATCACTGCTTTACAAAGTAAAAATATTACTGTCAGTCACATATTTTTTTTTACTAGTACTCATATTTATCATTATCTAATCTTCTCTTAATCCAACAAACTCTCCTGACCTCATGAATAGGCACACTCATAACAAAAAGAGTTGTTATCAAGAGTCAAAGTGATAAGCCATGATATGCCTTCTCCCCTTGTCTTTAGGTACTAGCATGAGAACTGACATAAATAAGACCACCTGTATACACACACACACACACACACACACACACACACACCTGCTATAGTGAAAGGAAACCAGTTCTGCTCTGAACTTTATGCTAATGTGATCTGGCTGCTGAGAGTAAGGACAGGTTTCTCAGTTTCTCTGTAGGACACCTGGAGACCAGATGTAGCCGATTCTGTGGTCCTGAACATCTTACCAGCATCAGAGAGAAAATATCGTTGAGCCTTGGAGTTCGTCTCCAAGGAGTTCATCTCCAAGTTCAGAATGGAGTGTGAACACTATCATCTGCCCAACAGGGAGAAGACTCAAGGGACCAGACACCGAACTCCTGGTTAGAGACATGCATTAAACATAGATTAATTGCTCAGTTTTCTTCTTACTCTCTCCAAGACAGATGTCCTCAGGCAGTCGTTCCTAAACTTTGATGTGCCACAGAATCCCCTGGGGAGCTTGTTAAAGTTGCAGATCCCAGCTCCCCCTGCAGTGATGCTCTTTCTTGAACTCTGCAGCCAGGGCATTCTGATGCACATGGTCCTAAGGGCAGATTTTAAGGAAACATTGTCCTTAGGAAGAACATCATGGTGATGCCCTGTGGACATGAGCCCCCCAAAAGATGTAAAAGACCTTCTTACCCTTCCCTACTAACTTAATGTTTCCCTGAGCTAATCCCTGGCATGTGAGCAGGGATTTATTTTCCAAGTGGAAATTCCCTTTTGATTTTCTGCTTTTAAAATTCCCTTTTGATTTTCTGCTTTTAAAATTAATTCTTCTTCATGATGGAAACCCAAATACAATAATGTAGATATGAATGGAAAGAAGTACATCAAAGAACTTCACCCTTCCATTATTCATTTATCCTTCTAAAGTGGATTTTATTCAAGAAATGTTATATTTACATAAACGAGATTTATTTTATATGGTATTTTATAGCTTTCTTTTCCTATAAGAATATATTGCAATAATATTTGCATATATACTTCTATGCATATAAATATAAAGAAGACATATAGCATCAACATGTCAATCTACTTAAAATTTAAAAATTTTAGCTTCACTCTTGCTGAATAGTTCTTATGAACCAACTCATTGCAAAAGACACTGATGCTGGGAAAGATTGAGGGCAGGAAGTGAAACGGGTGACAGAGGATTAGATAGTTGGATGGCATCACCAACGCAATGGACATGAAAAGTGAAAGCAAGTGAAAGCCCTCAGTCGTGTCCAACTCTTTGTAACCCCATGGACTGTAGCCCACCAGGTTCCTCTGTCCATGGAATTCTCCAGGCAAGAATACTAGAGTGGGTAGCCATTGCCTTCTCCAGGGGATCTTCCAAACCCAGGTATTGACCCAAGTGCCCTGCATTACAGGCAATTTTTTACCATGTGAGCCACCAGGGAAGCACAAGAATACTGGAGTGGGTATCCTATCCCTTCTTCAGTGGATCTTCCTGACCTAGGAATTTAACTGGTGTCTCCTGCATTGCAGGCAGATTCTTTACCAGCTGAGCTACCAGGGAAGAGTTTGAGCAACTGTAGGTGGTGGTGAAGGACAAGGAAACCTGGCATGCTGCAGTCCATGGAGTCACAAAGAGTTGGACAAAACTTAATGACTAAACAACAACAACAACAACAAAACTGTTGAATTAACTCAGTGATTCTTTAATAAAAAATCTTGAATTCTTTAATAAAGTTAAACCTCACTAAAGATTATACTATGCCTTGAAATCTTCTCTGTGTCAGTTGTCTGATCAAGGTTACTTTCACATCTCCAAAGCATCCAGTTTTACAGGCTCCATTATCATGGTTCCCCCATGCCCACGAGGAACTTCATGCTCCTTTGAAAAGAGAAGAACCTAACTTTGAAAATGTCCAGGAAAAATACGTGAAGAATGGAAGGTTAAATTGAACTCTGTGAAAAGAGAGGTAATAAAGCAAGACTGTCTTCATTCACCTAAGGGATTGCTTAAGTCAGAGCTTATGGAATGAAATAAATAAACAGTAATTTGCTATTGTAATATTCTATACATGTATCAAATATCAAACTCCTTCCAACATTTTGATTTCCATCTTTACACCCAAACAGACTAGAGCTGGGGACATACCACAGACTTAAATGTCACTCCAGATGCTGGTTACATATTGTTTAGCCTTATATTTATGAATAAAGTTGATAGAGATATTACATTTTGCATAGCACCAGCACACACACAGAATGACACCATAGAAAGACTGGGATAAAAACCAATGCTAAAAAAGACATATACCTAATAAGATCATAATAGAGATAAAATGAACAAGTAAGAAATAAACAAATCTTAAAAAAGGCAGAAAAAGAGGGAAAAGAAAACAAAAAAGAATCTCCCTCCAAATCGGTTTGCATTAAGTGATTTTGCAAGGTAGCAGGATTACAAAGCTGATGAACAAAAACCAAAAATCAATGGTACTTTATATCCTAGCATGGAGAATTGAAAATTTTTAATATACTATTTATAAAGTGAAGTCGCTCAGTCGTGTCCGACTCTTTGCAACCCCGTGGACTCTAGCCCACCATGCTCCTCTGTCCATGGGATTTTCCAGGCAAGAATACTGGAGTGGGTTGTCATTTCCTTCTCCAGAGGATCTTCCTGACCCAGGGATCAAACCCGGTTCTCCCGCATTGCAGGCAGACGCTTTACCCTCTGAGCCACCAGGGAATGAAGCAGAAGTAGATATTTTTCTAGAATTCTCTTGCTTTTTCTATGATTGAACGGATGTTGGCAATGTGATCTCTGGTTCCTCTGCCGTTTCTAAATCCAGTTTGAGCATTTTGAAGTTCTTGGTTTACATACTGTTGAACCAGTCTAGCTTGGAGAATTTTGAGAATTACTTTGCTAGCATGTGAAATGAGTGGAACTGTGCAGTTGTTTGAAAATTCTTTGACATTGCTCTTCTTTGGAACTGGAATGAACACTGACATTTTCCATTCCTATGGCCATTGCTGAGTTTTCCAAATTTGCTGGCATATGGAGCTCAGCACTTTAACAGCTTCATCTTTTAAGATTTGAAATAACTCAGCTGGAATTCCATCACCTCCATTAGCTTTGTTTGTAGTGATGCTTGCTAAGGCCCACTTGACTTTGCACTCCAAGATGTCTGGCTCTAGGTAAGTGATCACACCATCATGGTTATCTGGGTTATTCAGATTTTTTTGTATAGTTCTCTTGTGTATTCTTGTCATCTCTTCTGAATATCTTCTTCTTCAGTTAAGTCCATACCATTTGTGTTCTTTATTGTGCCCATCTTGGCATGATATGTTCCATTGGTATTTCTAATTTTCTTGAAGAGATCTCTAGTCTTTCCCATTCTTTAGTTTTCCTCTATTTCTTTGCATTGTTTACTTAGGAAGGCTTTCTTATCTCTCCTTGCTATTCTATTTAATATATAGTAGTATTTACCACAGTCCTTGGAGAAGGCAATGGCAATCGACTCTAGTACTCTTGCCTGGAAAATCCCATGGGCAGAGGAGCCTGGTAGGCTGCAGTCCATGGGGTCGTGAAGAGTCAGACACGGCTGAGTGACTTCACTTTCACTTTCATGCATTGGAGAAGGAAATGGCACTCCACTCCAATGTTCTTGCCTGGAGAGTCACAGGGACGGTGGAGACTGCTGGGCTGCCTTCTATGGGGTTGCACAGAGTTGGACATGACTGCAGCGACTCAGTCGTGTCCGACTCTGTGTGACCCCATAGACAGCAGCCCACCAGGCTCCTCCATCCATGGGATTTTCCAGGCAAGAACACTGGAGTGGAGTGCCATTGCCTTCTCCCAACACACAACACTACTATGTATTAAAATACAAAAATTTTATATAACACTACTATATTTTATTTTATTATTATGTCCAACCTTTTCTTTTTTATTTTTTAAATATAAATTTATTTACTTTAATTGGAGGTTAATTACTTTACAATATTGTATTGGTTTTGGCATACATCAACATGAATCCACCACAGGTATACACATGTTCCCCATCCTGAACCCTCCTCCCTCCTCCCTCCCCATTTAAATATAACAGTTTAGCACAGGGAACTGTGTAGCACAGGGAACTCTTCTCAACGCTCTGTGGTGGATTTCCTTTCCATTTAAATCACCACAGAACACTGAGAAGAGTTCCCTCTGCTATACAGAAAGTTTTCATTAGTTATCTTTATAATCAGTTCAGTTCAGTCACTCAGTCGTGTCCAACTCTTTGTGACCCCATGAATAGCAGCATGCCAGGCCTCCCTGTCCATCACCAACTCCTGGAGTTCACTCAAACTCATGTCCATCGAGCCAGTGATGCCATCCACCCATCTCATCCTCGGTCGTCCCCTTCTCCTCCTGCCCTCAATCCCTCCCAGCATCAGAGTCTTTTAGGTTTTAGATAATAAATCTCCTGGGCTTAATAAGAATGTTTCAATCCAAAATCCCTTCTGATGGTTTTCTAGCCTGCCTGCCAGACTCTTACAGCTGCTCATGTGATTTTTTGTGGCCTCCTGACAGCGAGAAGCACAAGAAGCTTAAAATATCCTAGGAATGTAGGGGCTTCCAAGGAGTCAAAATCATTACAATAGGACTGATTAAAGGTTTCATTTGTTGAGACAATACTTGCTGCCAAATTTTTATATCTTTTATTTGTAGATATAGTTCAGTTCAGTTCAGTCGCTCAGTCGTGTCTGATTCTTTGTGACCCCATGAATCGCGGCACGCCAGGCCTCCCTGTTCATCACCATCTCCCGGAGTTCACTCAGACTCACAGCCATCGAGTGAGTGATGCCATCCAGCCATCTCATCCTCGGTCGTCTCCTTCTCTTCCAGACCCCAATCCCTCCCAGCATCAGAGTCTTTTCCAATGAGTCAACTCTTCGCATGAGGTGGCCAAAGTACTGGAGATGAGGAAGGAAGCCTGACAAAATGCAAGGGCATGATCAGGCTTCAGGGGTTCCCCCTGGAATTTCCTGAGCATCCACCCACAAAAACCAGAGTCTGCCTGCTTTACTGTGTTATGTTTTCCACCTACTCTTCTGACATTGACAGGGGACTGTCCCCCCACCACCTTTTTCTGGAAAAAGTTAATTTAGAGCTTTTAGATAATGAATCTCCTGGACATAATAAGAGTTTTAATCCAAAAACCCCTGTGATGGCTTTCTAGCCTGCCTGCCAGACTCTTACCACTGTGCATGTGATTGTTTGTGGCCTCCCTACCGCAAGAGGCACAGGAATATTAAAACATCCTAGGAATGTAGGGGCTTCTGAGAAATCAAAATCATTAGAATAGGACTGATTAAAGGTTTCATTTGTTGAGGCAATACTTGCTGCCAAATTTTCATATCTTTTATTTGTAGATGTAGTTGGTATATAGAAAAAACCGGTAGTAGACCTGGTATTAGCAACATTAGATCTTTGAGTTAAGTACTTTCTTTGTTATAACCTACTGCACCTTTGTTCTACAGGAATGTAACTTTATTTAGTACTTTGAGGGTGATGCAGAGTAAAGAAAAAACACTTCTAGGGAAAAAGAGTTTTCTGGTTGATAGACATTTATCTAGGAAGAGAGCCATAAAAATGTTAACAGGCCTCTTGGCCAGAAGATAATGCAAACCACCTGAGACCTTTTGTATATGGGAAGGTATGCAAAAAGAAAGCCTGGTCTCAATGAGGGTCAGGACTGCTGCCCCTGCATAACTCTGCATATTCCATTATTTCTTTATGTACAACTTGGGGTATATAAGCTGATTTTGAAAATAAAGTTGTGAGTCTTGCACTGATGCTGGGCTCCCCCATGTCATTCTTTTCTCCCCTTTTCCAGTTGAATTCCCATCTGGAGCGGGGAGGCTCACCACGTCTACTTACTTGCCCTGGCTTCTAGGATCCACGTGAAACGGAGCCTAAGGCAGGGCACCCTTCGATATTCAAGTGGGCGCTGGTGGCCTAATGTAGATGGTGCAAGCTTCTTGTCTCAAGGTTTTATTGGTTTTCCCCGTAAACCAAGTTATTCAGCCTCTTTTTCTCCACTAATATTTCCTACTATACTATCCATTATTAATCTCTCTATATATCTGTAATTAAATAAGTTTTTTCCTATGACGCTGACTCCGTCCCCATTTCAAATTCCCTGGATCCACCGGGGCTGGACCCCAGCACTGATGCTGCGAGGGATTGAGGGCAGGAGGAGAAGGGGATGACAGAGGATGAGATGGCTGGATGGCATCACTGACTCGATGGACAAGAGTTTGAGTGAACTCCAGGAGTTGGTGATGGACAGGGAAGCCTGGCATGCTGTGATTCATGGGGTCGCAAAGAGTCAGACATGATTGAGCGACTGAATTGAACTGAACTGAACTGAATATTCCATTGTGTATATATACCAGATCTTCTTTGTCCATTCATCTGTTGATGGACATCTATGGTGCTTCCATGTTCTAGGTATTGTAAATAGTGCTGCAATGAACACTGGGGGTACATATGTCTTTTTCAATTTTGGTTTTCCTTGGGTATATGCCTAGGAGTGGGATTGCTGGGTCATGTGGTGGTTTTATTCCTAGTTTTTTAAGGAATCTCCATACCATCTTCCATAGTGGCTGTACCAATTTACATTCCCACTAACAGTTATGTGCCACATTTTTTCTATTCCTCTGTCATATACATTTACTGTTGTTGTCGTTCAGTTGCCCAGTCATGTCTGACTCTTCATGACCCCATGGACTGCTGCATGTCAGGCCTCCCTGTCCCTCACCATCTCCCAGAGTTTTCCGGAGTTCATGTCCATTGCATCAGTGATGCTATTAAAACATCTTACCCGTGTCTCACCCTTTTCCTTCTGCCTTCAGTCTTTCTCAGCATCAGGGTCTTTTCCAGTGAGCTAGCTGTTCACATCAGGTGACCAAAGTATTGGAGCTTTTTTTCACTCTCCTCTTTCACTTTCATCAAGAGGCTTTTTAGTTCCTCTTCACTTTCTGCCGTAAGGGTGGTGTCATCTGCATATCTGAGGTTATTGATATTTCTCCTGGGAATCTTGATTCCAGCTTGTGCTTCTTCAGCCCAGCATTACTCATGATGTACTCTGCATATAAGTTAAATAAGCAGGGTGACAATATACAGCCTTGACATTCTCCTTTTCCTATTTGCAACCAGTCTGTTGTTCCATGTCCAGTTCTAACTGTTGCTTCCTGACCTGC